>CM017193.1:3854936-4404936 GCA_004837865.1 Musa balbisiana | reverse complement strand
AATTGAAATCATGTGCCAATTTGAATACTTCTGGTTAGACCAATGTATGTGTTATTAATGTTCCTTGGTATAGAAGAACATACAGTTCAATGTTTTTTTTTTTTTTTTCTGTCTTTGATTGGCGAGATGATTCAACACTGGCATAGTTTTCATTGTCCCAGTAGCGATGGCCACTCGTTTTGGCGTCATGAATGGAATAAGCATGGCACGTGTTCCATGTCCAGGTTCGATCAAGTTTCTTACTTCACAGCAGCCCTCAACCTCAAGAAAACAGTTGATATTCTCTCTTTGTCTAAAGGCGGAAGGTATTTTTCCTAATAACCGCAAGTATAAAAAGAATCATATATCTTCGGTATCCTCAGAAGGGAAAGCAATCCAGTGCAACACAAAATCGGGGAAGCAGCAGCTGTATCAGGTTCATATCTGCGTCAACAAATTAGGAAAGCAATTTATCAACTGTAAAGTTTCTATTAAAAGAAAATGTACTTCCCCTGAGATTGTATTTCCTCGCTTCCCAATTTTCTGATATATCAAATAGAAGAAATCATGGTTGACATCCAAAAACAATTGAAATCATGTGCCAATTTGAATACTTCTGGTTAGACCAATGTATGTGTTATTAATGTTCCTTGGTATAGAAGAACATACAGTTCAATGTTTTTTTTTTTTTTTTTTCTTTCATAAACAAGTCTAAAGTGTTCTTCAGAAAAGGGTTTCATGTGTTTGATGTTCATAGTGGATAGTGGTATTTTATCTGTTGACATTGTGATTCATGGATTACCTAGCATATGATGTTGATGTGGAAGGAAGTCCATCCTACATTACTTCCTGCCCTCCAAATACCACTATGATGCTGTGTGATTCATTCAGTCGATGCTTTTATGGTTGTTTTTCTGTTTAGCATTATTCAGGTTTCCATTTTGTCTTAAGCTTGCAATATATCTTAAGTTCCATACTCCGAGTGATATCGAGCATCCTGATGAGACCACAATTGATATCAAGCATGATCTGTTCATAATATATAAATTATGGCAAATGATTGTAATAACTTGTTATTGACTTGATTTCATATTCTGATCATCGTGTTTCTCTGTTTGAACTGCAGGGGTGGTTGGATTATTACAGCTTCTTCCTTTAATTATTATTTAACGAATCCCTTGCAAAATATAGCTTTTCATATGAAATTGTGAAGCTTTTAGGTTCTGCCTATATCACATATCTATTTGCCAATTATTCTGTAAAATGTACATGAAAATTGTAGTTGATTTTTTTTTTTTTTTTAAATGTAAATTTCTTGTATTCCTGTCAATCATAAAATATCTCGCTTTTGTGAAAAAATGAAGATGACACAGGAAGGGATTCCTTTTGGAAGAACAAATCTCTGCTCTTTTGAATGCGTCTGGTTAGACCAAGTAAATTAATTATCTTGTGCATTTACTTTGGTAGATCATCCGTTCTTTTTATCTTCTGAGTGCATTGCATTTTTGGAGTACATTAAAAGAAACAAACATGACTACAGGACCGGTCCGATGCTTTGCAGTTTTGAGTGCATTGCATTAACACCTTCTGAGTGCATCGCATCACGTCTGAATATATTTACACATTGTAGCCTATATCCAATCGGGAAGAGACGAGAGGGAGGATACACCATACACTTTTTCTTATACTCTGCATGCATACTGGTGGAAGAGAAGAGCAATCAATCATTACAGGGTACGTACTTACGGCAGCACTGTTGATTTTTTCTCGTCGTCTTTGTTGCCATGAATTATACATTCTTATTCTTTGGTCTTTGTGGCTCAAATATGTTTGTCGAATTGGTGTTGTTATTATGAAGCTTGATTGATCATATGGAGCAAATAAGAAAAAGATTTTCGTCAGATTTTTACTGATATGACTGTCATAATGCCGCTACTTTCATTGCATCGATCGAAAGCTCTTCCCATCAAAACACAAACACCATTGCATTACATATTCTTATTCAGAATCTTCTTCATAATCTTCGGAATCTTCAGAATCTTGGAAATCGTTGTAAACCTCTCCATCACACTCAGATCCTTCATCATGTTCTTCCTCTTCCTTCTTCTCCTCCTTCAGTGCACATTTGGGGTGGAGACCGAAACTGCACGTGGAGCACAAGTAGCACCATCCACTTCCAATCTTGTGGCAGTCACCACACCTATACAGGCCGTGCAGGCAGCTCCACTCCAACTTCCCATGCTTGTGTTGCTCATGCTTCCTCTTCTCAGGCCATCCCTTTGCCATCTCGTCTATCTTCTGGTCCAACTCCTTGATCCTCTCTTCGCTGAACGGGTAGGCATCGGCTCCATGGGTCGCCAACGAATGCATGGCGTTCTTTGTGCTAGTTCGACCTGTAGGACCAATGGCAACCAGGGAGGGGTAGAGGATATTGACTCCGAAAGTGCGTTCCAAAGATTTCTTCCTCTCATCACCGAACGGCAGCGACAACCATGGCATGCCAGAGAAGAACTGATCAAAGGAATCCTGATCTTTGTCCATCGAGATGTTGACCACCTCGAAGGCACTATCCATGCGCTTGATCTTGTGATATTCCTCGATCAGATGGGGAAGAAATCCGCGACATGTACCGGACCTGCGAATCGAGAAGAAGAGGAGTATGGTCTTGCCAACAAGCTCCTTCACCGGAACCTGTGAAGCACAATGACGAGAGATTAGCCATCGACAATAATGCCCAGCTGTGGATTCACTATCTATCTATATGCTCGATTCATTTTACCTTCAACCTTTCTTTCCCAATAACATAATCGAGGTCCCCAGCAACAAGAAGAGATTCCAGTGTCTGTGCCATCTCTACCTCCTTGATCCTCTCTTCACTGAACGGGTAGGCATCGGCTCCATACATCTTCAACCAAGTTGCGGCGTTCTCTGTGATCGTTTGACCTGTAGGACCAATGACAACCAGGGTGTTGACGTAATGAGCTTCTAAAGTGTTCTCCAACGATCTTATTCTCTCATCATCCACCGGCACCGCCAACCAAGGCATGCGTAAGAAGAACTCGAAAGCACCCGAATCCATATAGCCCATAGGGACGAAGATCACCTCGAAAGCACTGTCCAAGCGCTTGATCTTGTGATATGCCTCGATCAGCATGGGAAGAAATTTCTGGCATTGAAACGAATCACTCATTGCAAAGAAGAAGAGGATGGTCTTGCCAACAAGCTCCTTCACCGGAACCTGTCAAACACAATGATGAGGGCTTAGCCATCGACAATACCAAGCTGTGGATTCACTATATGCTCGATTCATTACCTTCAAGCCTTCTTTCCCAATGACATAATCGAGGTCCCCAGCAACAAGAAGAGATTCCAGTGTTTGTGCGGCCTTTGCCTTCTCTGGCAATAAATCCAGTCGCTCCTTAGAGAACGGGAATGCTTCCCATGCTAAAACTCCATACTTGGAGATGAGCCTATCGTAATTTTTAAGCATAATCTTCCCATCGGCACCGATCACAAGCACGGTTGGTAATTGGAAGGGCCAGAGCTCAAAGTAGCGGACAAGCTTCTCACAGCCCTCGTCTTCGAAAGGAATCGCGAGCCATGGCATGCTTGCCAGGCCTTGTTCATAGGATGATTTATTATCATCTAATGGCACCAGCACAACTTCGAAGCTCTCCCCGGCTTCCTTAAGCTTCCTATAGATTTCAGCCAGCACCAGAGTCAACTTATTGGGACCGCCGTATTTATCAGGAATATTAATCCACAAGTAAAAAGCCACAATCTTTCCTTGGAGATCCGACACGGCAACCTGCTTCGATTTAGCGTAGATTAGATGGTGGTAGTAAGCTGGCGGATCAAGAATGTAGTTTAATTCTCTTCCTACAAGGAGATAGATCATCGATTACCTTGGATCCATCATTGGAGATCAAGTAGTCCCGGGACTGCGAAACCAACAGACTTCGAAGACTCCGTTCCTTCTTAGCAGCCGCCTCCAACTCGTAGAACCTCTTAACAGTAAATGGATACCCGTTTACACCATATTTTGCCACAGCTCGGAGACCTTCTTCGTTAACGACCATGCCAATAGCGGCATCATAGATGACAAGCTGAGCGGGATAATACTCCTCGAAACTGCCGAAATGATCATGTAGCCTTTCGCGCGTGTCGGAGTCCGCAAATGGGACTGCCAACCATGGCATATCTGAGAAGTACCTATCGAAGGTCTCCTCGCATGAATCACATGACACGAAGACAATCTCGAAATCGCGGCCCTCCGAGGACAGCTGATTGTATACTTTGATCAGATCATCAGTGACGATTCTTTCGTAACAGATGTCCGACAAGAAGAGACCAAACTTTTTCCCGTCAAGACTGCTGATGGCTACCTGAACAAATCACAGCTTGTCAGTGAGAATCTAAAGTTGCCATGCATTTTCCATACTTCAAATAGGGAAAGATTGGCATTTTAGCAATATGCAGTTTGCCTCATCTTATTCTCCTCCTTTTCCTTCCCTCCTACACCTCTCTTAATCTCTCATCCAAAACTCAACCCGTCAGGCTTTGATGCATCCTATTGCTTTATGTCCCTTACCACGGATCAAAAGATGCTCTCTTTGTTCTCGACGAAGACAGTGATAGAAATAATAGAAGATAAGAACAAATATTGAAAGAAGCTTTATTGAATAATTGAATATGCTTCAATATATTAACATGTTCCTCAGAATAAAAAGATTTCCTCATATAGTTGAGGAAATCTTATCTTCTATCATGCCTCCGCAAGATGGTGCTCCTAACAAGGATACCAATCTTGGATCGATACAAAGACTAGTTTATAAGCTACTATTATTATTGTTGCGGCTGCGATGGCAGCAACTGTGATTATAATGGTGGCGGCTGCGACTACGACTACGACGACTGCGGCTGCGACGACAGAGGAGAAATCTACAGCAATGTTGCAGTGATGCTACTATAGCAGAGGAGGAAGCTGCAACAAAGGAGGAAGCTACAGCAGAAGAGGTAGGAGGTAGCTACATCGAGGAAGAAAGGTGAGCGCAGCACTAGTGACGTCGCAGCGGAAGGGAACGAACGTTGGCCTAGAGTGGCAGTAGAAAGCGTTTTCTTTTGCCATCAGAGGTGGAGAATCAACAGTGATGAATTGGCAGCAAGAAGAGATCTTGCTCTAAGCAAGCGGCTCTGATACCATGATAAAAAGAATAGAAGGTGAAAACAATTATTGAATAAGCTTTATTGAAGAAGTGAAGAAGCTTTATTGAAGAAGTGAAGTAGCTTCAATACATTAACATGTTTCCTCTCCTATTTATAGGATTAGGAGGAAGGATTTTCCTCAACAGAATAGAGGATTTTCCTCAACAGAATAGAGAGATTTCCTCATATAGTTGAAGAAATTTTATCTTCTATCACACAGAGCATCCATTTGACATGGTGGAGATTTCAAAGGCAAACAAAGACTGTCCGACGAGCATGGAAGACTAGTTCTTGCTTCCAACAAAATCTACTAAATCGAGGCTAGCTTAGATTGATAGGCAAATTCGACAAGTTTCTAACTTTCTGTAGCAATAGATTGATAGGCAAGTCCCACAAGATCCTAACATGAAGCTCAACAATTATTAGTAATTGACGGAAGACTTTCGAGTACCTTCTCGCCATTGTTACGGATGAGAAAGTCCCTCTCCGTTCCGGAGAGCAGCGACACCACATTGTAATGCCACTTCTCCGCTGCCATTTCTTCTCTCTGTGGCTAAATCCTTCTCTTCTTCTGTCACACGCCAATTATCATAAATAAATCATCACTTAAAATCCATAATTACAGAGGCAAAATTTTCATTAAATTTAATATTCATGTACTTACAATAATATAATTTATGAACTAAAGTTACTTGGCCGTGCTAAAAAAAATTTCCTTTATTCAAGTAGGTTGATCTGAAAATAAATATAAAATAATATATATTACATATTTATATTTTCGTATGATATGATAATAAATCAAATATGCTTGAAACTCATATGTCAAATACAAATTTATAAACCATTATAAACAATAATAATTTTTATTTAATAAATAAAATTATATATCGATTATATATAATATATCTCGATCACATACATAATCGTCAACTAATATAAGCATACATCGAAAACCCGATGGTATACGATAGCGGATAAAAAGATATTTCTCTGGAGATGAGTATTATATTCTTCCAATAATAATGGAAAAAACTCATCTCATCCTTCCAGCAACCGACAAAGTGATATCTGTTAGGATCGGAGCGGCACTAAGAGGGGGGGGGTGAATTAGTGCAGCGGTAAAGAACGATAAACTTTCCAATGATTTAAACACTTTCGGAAACTTCGTACGATAAAAGCAACGTTTCGTTTGAAACCGTTTCGATTGCGTTTTAACTTGAAGGCATACGTATGAAGGAGACAAAGAAGTAGAGCATCAAAGTGAAGATGGTTTGCAGTAAGATAATAGCAGGAAGTAAATGCAAACCAGAGAAGACGATAGTTTATAGTGGTTCGGTCAATCGTGACCTACATCCACTCCTCCGATTCCTCTTCCGTCGAGGTCACCGGCATCCACTAACGATCTTCCTTTACTAGGCGAAGATCAACCTCCTTCTTACACCCCTCTTACAACCTCTTACAAGTGGTTCACCCTTTTACAAAGATTTCGATGAAAAGAAATGAGGTGAACACTCAAGCTATTGAAAACAAGACTTTTCCTAAAGATTTACTCAACTTCTAGCTTCTCAAAAGGTTGTGGTCTCAGCTGAGAATAGAGGGGTATTTATAGGCCTCAAGAGGATTCAAATTTGGGCTCCAAAAATTTGAATTCTCTTATGTTCCCGAAGCTAGCGGTGCCACCGCCTGTCAGTGGCGGTGCCACCGCCTGTCAGTTTTGACACTGACAGTGTACTGGGCGGTGCCACCGCCCAGTCCAGCGGTGCCACCGCCTAGCTCTCGGGTGCTGGGCGGTGCCACCGCCCAGACCGGCGGTTCCACCGCCTAGCTCTCGGCCTCTGGGCGGTGCCACCGCCTAGTCTAGGCGGTGCCACCGCCTACACTATTTCAGCTCACTGGTTGGGCTCCAAAATTGGCCCAAACCAGTCCGAACTTGGGCCGAATTGGCCCCTACTTGGGTCATAGGATAAACACCTAATCCTAGCCCTAATTAACGTGCTAACTACAAATTTAAAGACATTTTCTAAGTTATTACAAAGTCCATAAGTCAAGACTTCTTCCGACGAGCTTTCGGCGAACTTCCGGCGGTCTTCCGATAAACTCTCGGAAACCATTCTGCGGACTCCCGGCAAGCTCCTAGACTTCACGATTTGATCTTGGCGAGTTCCGACGAGCTTCTTCGGCAAGCTCCGATCTTTCTCGGTGAGCTCCGTGAACTTCCGACGAACCTTTTGGCGAGCTTCCGAAAAACCCTTCAGCAAGCTCCCTACTCATTCTCGGCTAGTTCCGGCAGCATTCCCGACGAACCTTCGGACTTCCGTCGAACTCTCGAACTCCCAATGAATCCTTCGCGCTTGACTCCGGCACTTTGTTTCGCTTTATGTCTTCATCGTCATCGTAGTTAATCCTGCACACACAAGCCAAAACTCTACTCCGATCTAGACAGTTATTACAACGCGAATTGACATTCTGTTGCCCGGCACGTTATTGGTTGGCGCTTCATCCGATTCTTCAGCGCATCGTCCACTCTTGCGGCTTATTGCCCAATCGACGGTTGACCTCCGCAACCCCGATATCCTTGGTGCAATTCCGCTCTCCTTGGCCCGATGCCCGACGTCCGAAGCGTTCTACCGTCCAATATCCTAACGTGATCTCCTCCGGCGCAACGTCAATTCCTCCTGCGTCAACTGTCTAATCCTGATCGAGTAGACCTGCATCACTCAAAATGCAGTTAAAACATCTAAGCACAATCAATTAGTTTCATCATCAAAATCCGAGATTCAACAATCTCCCCCTTTTTGATGATGACAACTAATTGATGACTACCGGAGTTAACCTTAACTCCCCGGAGTTTAAAGAAACTCCCCCTATCAATATGCCATTGATAGAACACTTGGATTATCCCAAATCCAAGCAACATTCATCACATGTTATGAAAAAATATTTAAACCATCATGCAAATATATAAAATATTCAATTCAATGCATGAAGTCATCAATATACTTCTCCCCCTTTGTCATCAACAAAAAGGAGAAGTAGCTCTAGCTATTTTAAAAGATATTCAAGTTTTTGTAACGTGAAGCTAGATTTTCATCATAACATATAAGCACAAAAGCATAGTAAGATTCTTAAGTTCAATCATGGCAATTCAACACTTGCTTCTTGTGCAAGATTGCACTATGCTTTTCTTTGCATGTTCTAACTAGCAAAAGCTTTCTCTCCTTTATTTTTGTCGAAAGTAGGGTAGAGTACAAGCTAGCCAGCATTTGCCTTGAGCTAGCAATCTTTCTCCCCCTATGTCATTGCCGAAAAGGAGAGGAACCAATGATAAATTATAAATTTGCATCAATCAATATTTCAATCATCGCATGATACATACAAGACAAAAATGCAAAGAAATCATGTCATGAAAGACATCAATTGTTAAAAATAGTCTCAAAAATTCAATTTGCGATACATGTGATATATTGCAATACTAAAAAATTTAATGCGATGCTTTTAAGGATATCAACCTATTTTTGATACAAAGCATGGCAAGAGCAATTATATTGCAAGTTATCTAAGTTTTGCAATTTTTGCTTCTTTCGAGATAGCAATTCTTTGCTTCTCTTTATATTGCAATATTTGCAATTCATTGGTAGCGTTCATGATAGCAAGTTCTTTCAATGAAATGATCGAGCTAGCAAATTTTCCTTCCTTTGAAATATGTAGGCTAGTAAACTAACTCCCCCTTTATCATTATCGAAAAGAAGGGAGAAATCAATGGCTAAAAAATTTAATCATTATACAAGCCATATTACAAAATCATGTTATGATATCAAGAAAATTCAAGAAGGACATGATTCATTCGACAAATCTTTTTAATAGAGCAAAAGAATTATACAACCAAGGGTCATGATTAAAATATATCAATATCATAGATCAAGTCATGATTCGTGATTCATCATAAAGCAAATTAATTTTCAATTGTCACATAAGGCATTTAAAGAATTTTGAAACATAGGAGAATGATTAATTTAAGCATGCAATGTTTCAATCAAATTCAAGTCATGAATACCAATACTTTCATATTGTGAGTATCAATTCATGAATACCAAAAGATATTATTTGTGATTCCAATTTTTCAAGATCAAGATGATGATTTAGATAAAACTTATTGAAATCAAATCGTTAACTTGAAACTCATGATCAAGTCATCAAAATCAATTTCGAGATTCACAAAATATCATGAAATCATTAATCTCGATCAGATGGGAAAAGTATTTTTTTTTTTAAGTGATTCTTTTTCATCTAAGCATGCCTTAGTCTTTATATGTCAAATCAACATTTCTTGGGTATGCATGATATCAAAACATGGTTTCAAATTTTCAACATATAACATGTATAAATTTAAAAATCGAAGGGAGGAGGAAAGGAATTCAAAGGTACAAAGATTTCAACAATCTCATAAACAAATGAAGGATTAATTCATGAATCCAAAATTCCATGAATCATTTCGACAAATCTCCTTTTAAATAATCAAAATGATCGTCAAAGGAAATCTCATGTTATTCCAAGAAATCAAGATCATGATTTTGATAAAACTCATTTCAAATTTAAATCATCAAAATCATTTTTAAGGTTCACAAAATTCATAACATAAATAGATTCATGATTTCATTGATAATATATTTTTCCCTTTTTTAAGTGTTTCATTTTAAGTGATTTATTTCATTTATGCCAAATAAAAAAATATGCATCAATGTTCAAAAACCGAAAAAGCCATTTTCATTACCGTAAAAATCGATAATCCATAAGTCTCAAGAATCATCATACATAATTTCGAAATCTATTAAGCATGATCATTATGCTTGACATCAAGACATGGTTTCAAAATATTTAATATTTTCATTACATAATTACATCATTATGCATCATCGAAATTGATTTCATAAAGTATTTTCCATCAAGATCATTTTGTTTGTTGTAGTCATGCATTTTTCTTTTTAGGTGAATCTAACTTTTCAAGCTTAGTTTTTGATACAAGATCCATACATCATCATTAAGCATGATATCAAACTTCTTTATATTTTATTAAGACATCAAGCATGGTTTCAATCAAAATTGGAAATCATCAAAATACACATTATTTCTTCTTGAAAAACATTTATCATCATTTAAACCAAAAAAGAGCTTTCATTACGGCAAATATTAATAATTCATAAATCACAAAAATTATCATGTATAACTTTAAAATCTCATGCATAAAATCGTCAATCATGGTATCAAAACATTTAATATTTTCATTACATCATTATGCATTACTTCAAATCAAACATGATTTCATTTAATCAAAATCGAGAAATAACAATGGAAATCAACATGAAACACATTATTACTTCTTAACCACATATAGCATAATTTCATAAGGCATTTTTAATCAAAATCATTTGTTTATCATGCAATTTTCATGATTATTTTTAAAGTTACTAGAATCATAAGCATGATTCCTAATTTTTGCATTTTCATTATTAAATTATTAGACATGCAATTTTCATGATTATTTTTAAAGTTACTAGAATCATAAGCATGATTCCTAATTTTTGCATTTTCATTATTAAATTATTAGACATGCAATTTTCATGATTATTTTTAAAGTTACTAGAATCATAAGCATGATTCCTAATTTTTGCATTTTCATTATTAAATTATTAGACATGCAATTTTCATGATTATTTTTAAAGTTACTAGAATCATAAGCATGATTCCTAATTTTTGCATTTTCATTATTAAATTATTAGACATGCAATTTTCATGATTATTTTTAAAGTTACTAGAATCATAAGCATGATTCCTAATTTTTGCATTTTCATTATTAAATTATTAGACATGCAATTTTCATGATTATTTTTAAAGTTACTAGAATCATAAGCATGATTCCTAATTTTTGCATTTTCATTATTAAATTATTAGACATGCAATTTTCATGATTATTTTTAAAGTTACTAGAATCATAAGCATGATTCCTAATTTTTGCATTTTCATTATTAAATTATTAGACATGCAATTTTCATGATTATTTTTAAAGTTACTAGAATCATAAGCATGATTCCTAATTTTTGCATTTTCATTATTAAATTATTAGACATGCAATTTTCATGATTATTTTTAAAGTTACTAGAATCATAAGCATGATTCCTAATTTTTGCATTTTCATTATTAAATTATTAGACATGCAATTTTCATGATTATTTTTAAAGTTACTAGAATCATAAGCATGATTCCTAATTTTTGCATTTTCATTATTAAATTATTAGACATGCAATTTTCATGATTATTTTTAAAGTTACTAGAATCATAAGCATGATTCCTAATTTTTGCATTTTCATTATTAAATTATTAGACATGCAATTTTCATGATTATTTTTAAAGTTACTAGAATCATAAGCATGATTCCTAATTTTAGACATGCAATTTTCAAGAAAATTAATTCTAAACTAATAAAAGAGGAAAATGCATCATAAAAAGCATCATGTAATTTCAAAATAAATTAAGGGAGTTGAGTTACTTACCTTGTAGTCGAAGCCCGTCAAAGCCCAATTCGTCGTTTCACCTTTGGAAGTTCTTGATTCATCCTTGGTTGCCTTCCTCTTCTTTGGCCTCTTCCTCCGTTCAAGTTCATTGTTTATTTTAGATTTTTGTTTAATGAACTTATTAAGATTTAGTGTTCGAAGTTAATGAACTTATTAAGATTTAGTGTTCGAAGTTCAAGTTCATCATTGTCCTCATCACTTGAGTCATCGCTCAAGTGGTATTCATTTGTCCGGAGTTCCAAATCCTTCCTATTCTTTGGAAGGTGGTTCAAGTGCTCATTGGGTTCAAAATGTTCCAAAAGTGTCATTTCATAGGTCATTAATGACCCGATTAATTCTTCTAATCGAAAATCATTTAAATTTTTTGTCTCTTGTATTGCGGTTATTTTAGGATCCCACCCTTTTGGAAGGGATCTTAAGATCTTACTTACGAGATCAAAATTCGAAAAAGATTTACCAAGAACTCTTAGATTATTGACGACATCCGTGAAACGGGTGTACATGTCGCCTATAGTCTCGCTTGGTTGCATTCGAAAAAGCTCAAAATCATGCAATAAAATGTTAACTTTCGAGTCTTTGACTCTACTAGTTCCCTCGTGTGTGATTTCAAGTGTTCGCCAAATATCAAAAGCCGTTTCGCACATAGAAATCCGATTGAACTCATTTTTGTCCAAAGCGCAAAATAAGGCATTCATAGCCTTTGCGTTTAAAGAAAAATGCTTCTTCTCCAAATCCGACCATTCGTTCATCGGTTTAGAGGGAAGTTGAAAACCGTTTTCAACAATATTCCATAAATCCAAGTTCATAGAAATCAAGAAAACTCTCATTCGAGTTTTCCAATAAGTGTAGTCCAATCCGTTAAACAACGGTGGACGAAAAACCGAAAAGCCCTCTTGAAAGCCATGAAGAGCCATTTCTCTCGAGTGTAAATCCGAAATGAGAAATACCGGGCTCTGATACCAATTGTTAGGATCGGAGCGGCACTAAGAGGGGGGGGGTGAATTAGTGCAGCGGTAAAGAACGATAAACTTTCCAATGATTTAAACACTTTCGGAAACTTCGTACGATAAAAGCAACGTTTCGTTTGAAACCGTTTCGATTGCGTTTTAACTTGAAGGCATACGTATGAAGGAGACAAAGAAGTAGAGCATCAAAGTGAAGATGGTTTGCAGTAAGATAATAGCAGGAAGTAAATGCAAACCAGAGAAGACGATAGTTTATAGTGGTTCGGTCAATCGTGACCTACATCCACTCCTCCGATTCCTCTTCCGTCGAGGTCACCGGCATCCACTAACGATCTTCCTTTACTAGGCGAAGATCAACCTCCTTCTTACACCCCTCTTACAACCTCTTACAAGTGGTTCACCCTTTTACAAAGATTTCGATGAAAAGAAATGAGGTGAACACTCAAGCTATTGAAAACAAGACTTTTCCTAAAGATTTACTCAACTTCTAGCTTCTCAAAAGGTTGTGGTCTCAGCTGAGAATAGAGGGGTATTTATAGGCCTCAAGAGGATTCAAATTTGGGCTCCAAAAATTTGAATTCTCTTATGTTCCCGAAGCTAGCGGTGCCACCGCCTGTCAGTGGCGGTGCCACCGCCTGTCAGTTTTGACACTGACAGTGTACTGGGCGGTGCCACCGCCCAGTCCAGCGGTGCCACCGCCTAGCTCTCGGGTGCTGGGCGGTGCCACCGCCCAGACCGGCGGTTCCACCGCCTAGCTCTCGGCCTCTGGGCGGTGCCACCGCCTAGTCTAGGCGGTGCCACCGCCTACACTATTTCAGCTCACTGGTTGGGCTCCAAAATTGGCCCAAACCAGTCCGAACTTGGGCCGAATTGGCCCCTACTTGGGTCATAGGATAAACACCTAATCCTAGCCCTAATTAACGTGCTAACTACAAATTTAAAGACATTTTCTAAGCTATTACAAAGTCCATAAGTCAAGACTTCTTCCGACGAGCTTTCGGCGAACTTCCGGCGGTCTTCCGATAAACTCTCGGAAACCATTCTGCGGACTCCCGGCAAGCTCCTAGACTTCACGATTTGATCTTGGCGAGTTCCGACGAGCTTCTTCGGCAAGCTCCGATCTTTCTCGGTGAGCTCCGTGAACTTCCGACGAACCTTTTGGCGAGCTTCCGAAAAACCCTTCAGCAAGCTCCCTACTCATTCTCGGCTAGTTCCGGCAGCATTCCCGACGAACCTTCGGACTTCCGTCGAACTCTCGAACTCCCAATGAATCCTTCGCGCTTGACTCCGGCACTTTGTTTCGCTTTATGTCTTCATCGTCATCGTAGTTAATCCTGCACACACAAGCCAAAACTCTACTCCGATCTAGACAGTTATTACAACGCGAATTGACATTCTGTTGCCCGGCACGTTATTGGTTGGCGCTTCATCCGATTCTTCAGCGCATCGTCCACTCTTGCGGCTTATTGCCCAATCGACGGTTGACCTCCGCAACCCCGATATCCTTGGTGCAATTCCGCTCTCCTTGGCCCGATGCCCGACGTCCGAAGCGTTCTACCGTCCAATATCCTAACGTGATCTCCTCCGGCGCAACGTCAATTCCTCCTGCGTCAACTGTCTAATCCTGATCGAGTAGACCTGCATCACTCAAAATGCAGTTAAAACATCTAAGCACAATCAATTAGTTTCATCATCAAAATCCGAGATTCAACAATATCCTTTACCCGTTTAAATGAGAATATATTTCTTCCTGGATTGTGAAAATATCCAATCATCATATTTAATAACTCATTAATCCTCGAAAAGGATTACCCTGTATATTCTTAAGCTACCTAATTATTAACATAATTTGATTTGAAATGCAAAAACATGAATTTCATGAAATTTATTGATCAAATAAATAAGTATGCCAAACTAATTAAATCCACTTAAAGAATAATGGTAAAATATCATAAATTTTATTAAAATTATTAATTAAACATGATTTTCTTTTTATTCATACATCTTTTAAGATAATTTTAATTTTTAAAATTATTTTATATAATTAAAAATTTATAAACATTAATATCATCATTTGACTATTTTTTTAAATATATATATAATAAATTGATAAAAGATAGAAGATATACCTTCTTTGAAATAAATTTTCCTCTCAATCTTCTCACTAGTGATGAATAATAAATAGGCTGATCCTCTCTTTTTATAGGGGAGGAAGAGGAGTAAGGTCGGTAGGGGGAGGGGATTTCCCCTTAAGGATATTTTTAAAAATCACTTTTTATATTAATTAATAAATAAATTAATCAATAAAACAATTAAATTCTTAACTTGTCCACACCATTAAGAAAATATAATTTAGATATTTTCTTAATTATATAATTTTTAATTATTTCCTTAATCATATTACACAAACAAACAAATGGATCAATACAAATAAAGCAAGATCTAATTAAGGTAATTTTAAATTATAAATGAGTGAAAATAATCTTGATGATTACATTAATTATGTGAAGGGGTGGTGCAACAATCGATGCTAGTTCTACACAAGCCGTATATGAATGACTAAAATAGGATGCCAATCTTAATTTAATTATTGCTATATGTATGCATAAATATGTAACTATATTATACATACATTGTATATATACATATACATATGTATATATACATATATATATATATATATTTGTATATACATATACATATATATACATAGTTTGATCTTGATCTTGGATTTCAGATGAAGCCCTTAATTGGTGAGATGATTCCCACCAACAGTGATGGCCACTCGTGTTTAGAGTCATGAATGGGATAAACACAGCATGTGATCCTTGTCCAGTTCGACCAACTTTCTAACTTTAATGCTGCTCTTGACCTAAAAAAAAAAAATGATATTCTCTCGAGACTAGACGCGAAAGGTATTTTCCTTGATAATCGCACGTACTAATCGAATGATATATTCCATGTCCTCATAAGAGAAATAGCGTATAAATCAACAATCCATTTCAACACAACAACGAGACGTAGTAGCTATATCAGGTTTATATCTTGTGTCAACAAATAAGGAGACCAATTTATGGACTGTAATATTTCTATTAAAAAAATAGTACTTCACATTACATTAAATTCCCTCCCTTCCTAAATATATGATATGTCAAATGATTCAAAAGAAGCATCCACAACTAATGGACGCTACCAACTTGTCTGTTGAAGATTTCAGCTTTATCTATCCATTATTTAACTTCTTCTTAATTGTGTGTGTGTGTGTGTGTGTGTGTTTTTTTTGGACATTTTTTCTATTTTTACTAAAATATTATAAACCCAAATTCCTATATACATAGTTTGATCTTGATCTTGGATTTCAGATGAAGCCCTTAATTGGTGAGATGATTCCACACCAACAGTGATGGCCACTCGTTTTAGAGTCATGAATGGGATAAACACAGCATGTGATCCTTGTCCAAGTTCGACCAACTTTCTAACTTTAATGCTGCTCTTGACCTAAAAAAAAAAATGATATTCTCTCGAGACTAGACGCGAAAGGTATTTTCCTTGATAATCGCACGTACTAATCGAATGATATATTCCATGTCCTCATAAGAGAAATAGCGTATAAATCAACAATCCATTTCAACACAAAATCGAGACAGTAGTAGCTATATCAGGTTTATATCTTGTGTCAACAAATAAGGAGACCAATTTATGGACTGTAATATTTCCTCTATTAAAAAATAGTACTTCACATTACATTAAATTCCCTCCCTTCCTAAATATATGATATGTCAAATGATTCAAAAGAAGCATCCACAACTAATGGACGCTACCAACTTGTCTGTTTGAAGATTTCAGCTTTATCTATCCATTATTTAACTTCTTCTTAATTGTGTGTGTGTGTGTGTGTGTGTGTTTTTTTTTGGACATTTTTTCTATTTTTACTAAAATATTATAAACCCAAATTCCTTAAATGATCGAAAAATTCAAAAAGCTCTCTAGTATCATGTTGAGAAATCTCTTGATAAATGTTGGGTATTAAGAAATCATAGAAGAGAGTATCGAGCAAAATATAAAAGATTTAAAGTTAAAAACCCTTATTAAATTAAAATTTTATAATCTCTAGGACTAATTTGAGGTTTTTTTTATTTTTGATCTCTCCCTCCTAATTATATGCATAAAGTATTACATGAGTTTTTATTTATAGATTGTGAATTTAAGATTTTAACTCCAACTAAAATAACAAATCATACTTTTAACTCACAAAGTTTAATTTAGTATTCTGAGAGAAACAAAGAATAAAATGCATTAGATCAAAACATGATCAGTATCATGCAAAATCTCATATGATCATTATTTTTTGTATTTTCTATGAAAATATAAAAAATATAAACCATAATTAGAAATAACAAATAATATACTAGTGATATTCATATATTATTATAAAAATGTAAAAATAATATATAAGATTTTTAAGCATTTAAAAATCTTCAAAAATAAATTTAAAATATATATAGATGATCATTATTTTTTGTTTTAAAGTTTCTAAAATATTTTTATTGATTTTGCATGTAAAATATTTTTACATGTAAAATATTTTTATTGTCAAGGAACTTGTTTTTGCATGTAAAATTAAGCCTAATAGACACCAATGGAAGCATTCACTTGACTAACGAAAGAGCAACACATAAAAACTAAATCAGCTTCAGCTACTATCTTGATGCATTTTTTCATGCAATAGCAAACAAGATGATGATGCTTAACCATCTTGCTATATGGGGCTACATTTTAGGTTGAATTGCATCCCCAAACCATATGAGACAATTTAATTAATGATCATCTAAGTTAGATCAGGTCCCTTGGGTGTCAACTATGCCTAGATTGGGTTAAATTATGAATAGTCTAACCTAATCTCACCAAATACAATTGTGCAAGTGTTAACTTTTAGATGTGCACCAATTTATCAATAAAAGGATTAGTACTTCTAGAACTTCATTTAAAGTGTAGCTTCCTAGTTTCACTCTTCTATTTCTCTATCTTATGAATGCAGCTGAGAGGATCATGAAAGCATCATCTGCAGTCCTAATGTCTGTCTGATACAGATGTCGAAAGTTTGGATTTTCACTTGCAAATACAGGATATAACTTCACACATCCAAATATATAAAGACCAAACAAATGTTCATTGCAAGCATACATTCTTAGAGATACTATGCCCAAACAAATATATAAAGATGCATTTTGATAGACTAGCAGACTCAGAGATTGAACACAATTTGCTGCAAATCCTTATTATTAACTGTGCCGCTCGAGCCTAGTCAACCGAATTATCTATAGAGATTACTATCTGAAGCATAATCCATGTGCTTTCTGCTACTCATGCTTCTTATTATAACTAGCAAGCAGACAGGCTTTACTCTATCAACAATATATATCACCAAATCACTTTCAAATAAGACGTTGTTGTTTGTATCCTAGATATCATCGATCGTTACATATTTATATTTTCATATGATATGATAATAATATGCTTGAAACTCATATATCATATATAAATTTATGAATCATTATAAACAATAATGAAGGAGCTTGTTGGCAAGACCATCCTTCTCTTCTTCTCGACTCGCCGGTTCGGTACATGCCGTAGATTTCTTCCTCATATGATCGAGGAATATCACAAGATCAAGCGCATGGGCAGTGCTTTCGAGGTGGTCAACATCTCCATGGACAAGGATCAGGATTCCTTTGAGGAGTTCTTCTCCGGCATGCCTTGGTTGGCGCTACCGTTCGGTGATGAGAGGAAGAAATCTTTGAAACGCACTTTCGGAGTCGGTGTCCTCCTCCCCTCCCTGGTTGCCATTAGTCCTACAGGTCAAACTAGCACGACGCCACGCATTCGTTGGCGACCTATGGAGCGGATACCTACACGTTCAGCGAGGAAAGGATCAAGGAGTTGGACCAGAAGATAGATGAGACGGCAAAGAGGAACGCCACGCATTCGTTGGCGACCTATGGAGCGGATACCTACACGTTCAGCGAGGAAAGGATCAAGGAGTTGGACCAGAAGATAGATGAGACGGCAAAGGATGGTCCGAGAAGAGGAAGCATGAGCTCCACAAGAATGAGAAGTTGGAGCGGAGGCAAGTGAACACTTGCACAATTGTATTTGGTGGGATCAGTGTACTTCAAATCATATCCTAATGTTTCTCTAAGCATTGAGCTTATTGTAATTACCAATGGAAAAGAACAAAATATTGAGTCCAATCGTCTCGAGGAGACTATTTCAAATCTCTATATGAATGCTTGATGAATAACAGCACTCACCCTTCCTCAAAAGTCAACTTTGTAAAAGGGCTGAAAGATGGAGAGAGATGCGAGAGAGATGGGGGTAGAACAACAGCTATTTTCGTCTCTCTTGCTTGTTCGCTAACTAGGTTGTACATGTTGGTAAGTAGATGAGATTTCCCTAACTGTTTGAGGAAATTTCTCTACTCTGTTGAAGGAAATCCTCTAACTTGTTGAGGAAAATTCTCCCTTCTAACCTGTATAAAAAGAAGAGGGATATGTTAATAACAATCAACTTCTTCTACAACTTGTTTATCTATTTATTTTCTATCATATGTCTCATGGTCAAAGCACACTTCCTTTGACCTTCCTCTTTTCGTTAAAGATCGACTCGTACGTAAAGCTGGGGAATAATACTCCATGGATAAAGAGTGCTATCTTCCCACGGTTCCGGATCAACTATTAGGTCAAGTTCCAAGGAGGCATTGATTGCTTGCTCGTATTGCTTACATACCCTCTTTCGGCAGATGGATAAGATGTGGGTGGCCCTGGAAAAAGTGGTTCTGCTGTCATTCTTCACCGATGAGAGAGGAATGAGAACTTCTCTCGCATGCCGGGAATTAGATGAATTGTGGTGGTCGATAGATAGTTGGTTGTATGTAATGTTGAGTGGAAAGAGATTCGGATGAAAGAGGTACGACGGCCCCGGTTCGGAACTAAAGGTTGAGCGCGAGATCAAGTCAAAGCTGGCGAGACCCAACGCATTAGTTCCCCTCTGCCCAACTTGCCAATAATCAAGTTGTAGCTATAGTTATCCTACTCATTTCTGAGCGCGAGATCAAGTCAAAGCTGGCGAGACCCAACGCATTAGTTCCCCTCTGCCCAACTTGCCAATAATCAAGTTGTAGCTATAGTTATCCTACTCATTTCTGAGCGCGAGATCAAGTCAAAGCTGGCGAGACCCAACGCATTAGTTCCCCTCTGTCCAACTTGCCAATAACCAAGTTGTAGCTATAGTTATCCTACTCATTTCTGAGCGCGAGATCAAGTCAAAGCTGACGAGACCCAACGCATTAGTTCCCCTCTACCCAAGTATCCAGTTGAGTATCAAGTCAAGTAGAAGGTATCTCGTTAAGTGGAAAGTATAGTAGATGCTCAAGAAGTGGAAAATAGATGGTTTCGTATCAAAAGCCGTAGAAAGTTGCAAGTCCATGAAATTCAGTCTCAAGCAGTAGAAAGAAAGGATTGAAGACTCACCCCTAATACACCCATAGTCAGCTTATGCACCGGCGACAAGAAGTTTGCTTGTCTATTCCCGCTGCTTGCTCTTTCGCACCCCGACTCCTTGAAGAGAGAATATCGCTATCCTAATATACCCGACTCCCACTCCTTGAAGATTCTATCGCTATCCTTTTAATATAGATAGAATGGTGTAGTAAAACACTGCTTACTGCTGGCTCAACGCACAACGGCAAATAGACTAGTAGTGACTCTAGCGTGCACAATAGAATATAGAATCCGGTAAACAATAAGCTTCTTGGAATTTATGAATGAGTAGAGGCTGCGTTTCTTTCAACGTTACACTTTCTACCTTGACTTGCAACCTTAGCATTCAATCGTACCACATGTTTCTTCGATCTACCACATCTTTCTGCCCTAGCTTTCGATCTACCACATGTTGCATAGCTTGTTGAGCTCGAGCATCAAAGTTCCTAGTGCCGTTGCTTGTTCAATAAACAATAAGTTGATTCTACCACAAATCTGGCTTTGCTGATACTTCTCAGTGATAGAGGCTATTTAAACTTACAAGTGAATGAAATTTTTTGCACCAGAGAACATATTATAATATTAAAAAATAATTCCACATCTAATGTGAGGTAAGGTTTGTGATTGTATTTATTTCAAGGTCTCGAGAATCAAGCCTTCCTCACTTAGGTTGCATTCGAAAGAAAAGAAGATATCTGACTTTTGTCTCCACAAAAACCAGCCCACTTATCTCTAGCGAGTCAACACATGGTCAGGCAATTTAAGAAAATACACATCATGCGATTTTATCCATAGGTCATCGTGTCATATGAGAAGAGTAAAGTCAACCATTTAGTTCTTCAGCACTCCATAAACCAAATGAATAGTGCTTTATACATTCGATACTAACTATCGGGTTAAAGATGGGAACTTTGGGATCACCCGCAACTAATTCACTGCCATATGATGATTTGTCCAAATGTATACGCTACAACGTTCAAGAGGATATATTGCTATGTACAACACACTTCAAATCTACAGCAGGATACAAGGATCACTTGGAACTTCAGTCTCACCCAGCATATCATCATTTTTATGTATGAGGAGCATCAGGTCTGATCGGCTTATTAAATTGCACCAGTATCATCGTCATGTTGTCCAATCCCTCTCCACTAATGGTGGATGGTGCCAGACACCCATCCAACACTCTTTCACATACTGCAGACAGGCGGCTCTCCTGCAGTTAGCAACATAGGCACCAGAAAAAGTATTATGATAAATAAAACAAAATATACTTCTGGCAAATAAAACTGCTTTATTCCATTATGTATAAAGCCTAAGATACACTATTTGGCCAAAAAACAAAAAGTCCATTTCATGAGCTCGGTTACTGAGACCATCAAGTGTTGAAGTTAGCCTCAAGGTCACTGACGTTACAGCTTCGGATAATTGGTTTATGTTGGACATAAGGTTCCGAGAAAGATACTCTTAAAGTGATCAAAAAATAACATAGAATAAGGTCCTCACCGTTTTTATATGCTCAGTGATGAAATCCACCAGTTGCTGGTTTGTCATGCAATCCCTGGTAAAAAGTATCAGAATAGACACCTATAAGTACACGAGTATTTCAAATGGACACATACTATGGCAAGCATGAGTTCTCAATCTGATTCTATTAGAAGCTCTAAGCAAGGAGCACTCGACTATGTAGAAAAACACCTTATGGTTATAAATGTTATAAGCCACAATGAAGCATAATTCTTGAACTGGTAGATGATGATGATAACGGCACAACAGGTAATAACCAAACATGAGAAATTTATTACCGTCCAATGAAGTACATAGATAAAATAATGCTGAATGTTCAAACACAAACACTTGACAGATACTATCCGATGAATCTTTTGCCGCTATTGAGCTCTAATTTAATATACATCAACTGTTCTATTTGCAAGAGAAGAGAATACATAGGCACACAAATAGCTGAGAAATTTATTATGAATTATAAACATATAATTTAGTGTGAGTAGTTTGAATCTTTGATGTGCTAGAAACATGAAAGACAATAGTATTTCTATCTTTAAATTGTGGATGGACACTAGAGTATTGACAACATTATAACCATGGCTTATGGTCTATCAACTATTTAAATGAAGGCATGTCAATGTTGCAATTGAA
Organism: Musa balbisiana; assembly: GCA_004837865.1. NCBI lineage: Eukaryota > Viridiplantae > Streptophyta > Magnoliopsida > Zingiberales > Musaceae > Musa > Musa balbisiana. Next base: position 4,382,523 of record CM017193.1, on the reverse strand, counting down.
ACACAATATATATGATTGTTGGAAATCTCATTATAAGAATAGTTATAGTAGATTTAGTTGTCTTGGATTTACAATTGCTAAAGAGGTGCTGAAAAGGCATACCAGACTCCATCACATGCTAAAATGAGAAATTCATCATCATCGCATAGCTCCACCTACAGCGAAGGCCAACAAATGACATACCGAGATTTATAATAGAACTCACGATAATATGGTGGATCATAGTTCAAATGGTTCTAAATTTAATCACTATTGGAAGCGGAACTGTGGTATACTCACAATGTTTATGTCTGGATTGCATGTCACAACTTGCTTCTCAGCAGGTAAAAACTTATTTTGCTTGAATTCCATGTCGCCTGCCATAAGTTTGCTTCTCAAGAGTAAAACATATGATAAGGCAGCCTACAAATTTTATTAAAAAACACTGAGGAAGTACCAATTGCTCTAGTGAGGTTTAAGCTTCCGTTTATTCGTCCTGCTTGAATAAAACCACCTGCTTTTACGATCCTTTCCTTCTCCTCAACAAGATATGGTTTGTGGTCTGTTGACAAACTAATTGCCTATAGAGAACAAACAGAAGTAAGACTACACAATTGAGGCATATTTTTTGTCTATGATGTAATCTTGAAGCACATGAAAACACAAATCAGTAGAAAGAGATTCTCTTAGTGACAAACCTGACCCTTCCTCGAGAGTACACAACGAGAATCACCAGCATTTGCAACAATGAGTTGGTTGTTTCTAATTACTGCCACACAAGCTGTGCTTCCAGATGTCGGTCCAGAGAAATCAGAATGTGGTCCCTGACAAAGAGTTCTTTTGAGTGACAAGATTCCCAATGGATCCACTTAACTAGCAAATAGTACTTTACGCCTTTTCAAGATTCAGTCTAACAACTAGCACCGACAATAACAAGATCTTGAGTATGAAACATGGACAAGGACAATGGACACACAGAAAAAAAAGGAACCAATATGACAAAACTTTAGAAACTAGGACAAGGTAATTAATACTAATACATTTTCTACCACTCTAATTATATTCAGCATGTATGTAATATTTAGAAAATTTATGGTGGGAACATATGAAAATTAGAAAAACAACAAACAATCACTTGCCAAATTCTTCTACCATTTTTGCCAAATGGTAGTGCAAGATAACATACAAATTGCCTCAGTTTGTATAGAAGCCTTGTGTACATAAATATAAACCTTCTAACAAAATTTAGGAATATAATGCAAAGATGATACACGATTTAAGTTCTGCACCTGCCAATAAGAATCAGTCTCCCTTTTCCTCTATTATGCATCATATACTCCTAACTTTGAATAATAATTTTGGTTCCATGAAACCCGAATTGAAGTGACATACCTGGCACACACCAAAAACTAGTACGTCTTAAGTTAACATAAGTATACGCATGTAGTATATTATAAAGTATTACACTGTTCTGGTAATTACCCGACAAATCTGGGTTTGCAATAGACATAGACCTTTTTCTAAAATGTATGTTCTACGAAGCATCTCATTTCTACATCTTTACCGTCACAATATTTTAGCTTTATAAAATCTCTGTCCAAACAAAATTCAGAAATTTCATGTGAAATAAGTAAATGCATAATCTTGTGCTTCTCACTTATATTGGACATATAAAAGCAGCCAACTTCCAAACAGGGAGATCTGATGAACAAGGACTCATCAGACACTTCAGACCAAGTCAATCATAGGCCAAAGGCACAACTTTAATGGTCATGTTCAATTTTAGGAGAGGCCAAACCCAGACAAGTGACCTACAGCAATATCACAAACCACAGAAGTCAGTTTGAGGTGTGACATATTGTGGGAAAATTAGAGCTCAATTATCTCTCAATCTCTTTCTCTGTTCTTTCACTCCTTTTATCTCTCTTCCCAATGTACTGCCCCTCCTTTCTCAAAGTATGTATTTCTATCTTCAACTACAGCACAACATTTTAAATTTTCATCCGAAAAACATGTTATACGATTCCTTGACAACCAAGACCCTAAACATTGTAAAACACTTTGTCAACTGCTGAGACAGCTCAAACAAATCAAACTACTGTTGAAAAGTTGGCTTCAGCCAAAATCTCCTAAAATACTTTCCCAACCTTTTATAGCTTCAACAGCTCATTTCGGGATTAAAAAAAAATTCTTGAAACTTTGGCTTCCCTGAGAACAATTCAACCATTATATAAAATACAACTAAGATGGATGACAAGAAAAATGCCTTCACAAACTCCACAGCTGTACTTTTTTTGGATTCTTCGTTCGTGCACATATATTACAGCACAAAAGGAACTTCAGACCCACATAATTAAAAGACAATCCTTCCAAAAACAAAACAAGCAAAGTATTCAAGATATGGCATCCCCAGCATATTAAATGAAACAATATAACATCTTGAACAAACTTAAAGAAGATCATCAGAGTAATATATCACCTCCTCATATGCCCATTCATCTAAATGTTCACTGGAATAACCACCCCTTGGGGACCATATCAATCCTTCAATTAAACCTGTGAACTTGTCCATTTTGTCCCCCAGTACAGCTAATTCCCTCCATCCTCTCTGTCCTTTCATCATCTCATCCATTCTGAATCAAAACAAGAATCATATGTATGACAAATTAATACATTAATTAATCTATTCAGTTCTCTTGTCACATTACATGCTTTATGACATACCATATGTGGCCTAAAACTGAATTTTTTATCTCAACTCAAAACTACAGATATTGGAAGACAATAGTAGCATTATATGTTACCTTAAAAATGCTTTTTGTACTGAAGCAGATAAATCACCACCCAATTGAGGCTCATACTTGAGAATTTGAGCGTGCAGGTATTTTGCACAGAATTTGGCTACTACTTTTCCTGAAACAACATATTACCTTAGTAAGAATCAGTGATTTAAAAAGCGCTAGGCGCCAAAAGACGCTAAGGTCCAAAAACGCCCGAGGCACTAGGCGCTCGCCCGAGCGAAGCGAGGCGCTAAAATATAAAAATATATAATATAATTAATAAATATAATTATTTAAAATTTTAAATAAATATATATTATTAAATTAAGAAATTTAATAGTATTAAAATTAAAATAATATATTATTAATCTAATAAATATAAATAATATTATTAGCATACTGTTAACAGTATACAGTATACTGTTAATAGTATACAGAAGGAGAAGCGGCAGCGAGTAGCGGGAGGCACGACGACAGCGGCAGCATTTGCGACCAGCGACAGCGGCGAGCAGCGGCAGCGAGAGCAGGAGCGGCGAGCAGCAGGAGGCGCGAGCGGCGACAAAGGCAGCGTTTGCGAGTAGCGACAGTGGCGAGCAGCGGGAGGCGCGAGCGGCGACAGAGGCAGCGTTTGCAAGCAGCGAGATCGGGATCGGGATCGGGAGCGGGAGCGACAGCGGCAGCGGGTTAGGGTTGGGTAAGGGTTATATCGGTTTAGTTGGTTCGATTGAACCAACTAACCAACCGAACCAGACCTAAAATCCTGGTTCGGTCGCCTTGGTTTACCCAGGCGCTCGCCCGAAGCGCCCAGCGCCTGGGCTCGAGCGAGCGCCCAGGCGGCGCCTGTTTGAAGCGCGCCACCTGGGAGATTAGCGAGGCGCTCAGGCGCCGCCTGGGAGATTAGCGAGGCGCTCGGGCCTCGCCTCGCCTCGCCCAAGCGCCTTTTTCAATCACTGGTAAGAATTGGTTAATAGTTGCAATATTACTACATCTGAGATAAAAAAGACAAGGAAAACAAGTGGTGAAGCACAGTCACCGTACAAATCAAATCTAGTATAGAAAATCATTTCTTGTAGTGAGGAAAATACAACAACACGCACCAAGTAACAGGACAATATGAGTCTGACAATCACAACCTTCACATAGAAGGAACTGTTTGTGTAGACAAATTCTATTAGTTTTCAGGTCATCTAAGCTCTTGTATAGAGGATTCAATTATGTCAGAAAATGTCACCAGTGTCTCAAATGTAAAGAAAAGTGAAGCAATAATAGTGAATTGGATTACAGATGTGCATTTTCAGTCAAGTTTGAGCTCTCTAAAGTAAATATAAGCAATTATTCAGATAAAGTTGTAAGTAATAACAATTTAGTTTAGCCAATTTTCAATACAAGCATTACCATGATTACTAATCCTTGCAACTACAATTTATTGATTTATAGACCATATTTTTCAAGCATTTCTACTATAGCTATGTTAAATGCCCAAAATTAATTTTGCATGACATTGTGTTCCTTTCATTACTTTATGTATAGTCATATAACAGCTGCAACAGGAATTCCACCAGACATAGTGGACAATACAGAAAATACAATCTCTTATATGGACAATATGGGCAACAGCATCACATACTGATGTTCACAAAATTGTAGAGACAGCAAATCATTGGTGTTCATATGCACAGAGAACAAATACTATACTTATCTATCAGTGAAAGCTTTCTTGCCTATAATAGGGAACTAAAAAGAGCACAACAAAATTATATATTGTTTTATATATATTTCATTTTATTTCTGAGAATGAGCTAGGAAGTCTTTGTTTCATCGAAGTATGAAACACAGAAGCAGGGGTGGCAATTTTTGATGCAACCTGAAAATCAACATGAGATTAGAAACTCAATTTTGGCTTATATGGTTTTGGGTCATCGAAAGGTGGAGACAAACAACCCCATTCATAAATCAGTTTATATTGGATTCAGGAACATGACACCATTAAACCAATTTAACCCAATTAATAATCAGGTTCAAGATGACTAAACCCAATTCTCAAAGAAAACTATGGCAAAGACAACAATGACAATGCCAACATAACAACAACAAGAAACCATAAGGTCCCGACCAAAGATAAAACTCTCACCCTTAAAAAGATGGAGCATATGAACCCATGTATCTTTCCAAAAAGAATTGGAAATAATATATTCACCAAGCTTAGCCTGGGGGCAGGGCATATGATAAGCCAAGTACTCCTTGATGTGTCAGGGCATTAAAAGAAATCCTTTTATAACTGGATGGGAGAAACCAGCCACGTTTTCCATCTTTCATGTCATTAATAGTTCCAGCTGGACTATTTGAGTTGTACAAAACTTTCACTAGAAAAACAAAAATTCACCCTCTCATTTAGCAGCCAAGGAAACACATTATATTATCAGATATTCATGATTTCACCATATACAAGGCATTTTCATTTTTGTGGCCATCTACATCATGGTTTTTTCTTCCTTTCATTAATGTATGTGTTCAAGCACATTTCTCACCCAAATCAGGCTTGGAGACCAAAGACATATGCTGGACGTAGTAATGGTAAAACAAACAAACATTAAGAAAATTGATAAGAACATAAATTGAAATCAGTACCTCCATGACCATCATAAACGCCAAAGAATGATGTGCAATTGTCAAGATCCGGCACAGCAGCATGCTGGGACATGCAGTGTTAGAGAAATAAGTGTGCAACATAGCATATCAAAATATGAACTGATGTCTCACCGATGGTGTGAAGATAGGGGGAGATACACAATCTTACCAATCAAGTGAGCAAAATACTATAATTGCATCAACAAAAATTCATGAACTTATTATCCTTCTCATGCACACAACCAGGTGAGCTAGTTTCAAACAATTTCTTACCATAGGGCACATTTAACTGTAAGTTTCCACTGGCACACAGCAACTATCTGTGATATTTGATAATTACTACGCTATAAATGTAAGCAAGAGTTAATATAAACTTACATGTGGAAACTACCAAAACTAATGTGACTGACACTTTGGTTAATATTTGGAAAGGTTGATTTCCAAAATATGAAAAGCTGAAAACAATGAACATTTTGCATAGGACAAGAAACAGATAGAACGAAACCGAACGTTTGATCAAAAACATTCTGATGTGGAACATCATACAATTAATTGACCGATATCTGCACATGCAAAGAAGTAATGCAGAAAATATAACTCAATATTTAAATTGGCATGTTAGCATACATAGCTCATAATGGTGGCTATTGCAAATAAACTCCTAGCATAAACCTAAATAACTCACCGCATCTTCCATAGTTGCACGCCATCCTTGCATAGATGACAAACCAAACCTAAGCCTGGCATTGGCACCATCTTCAGAAAATTTCTCTGTTTTTGGACTGCTTAGGTAGATACCCATGCTGCATGACAGGTAAGTCCAATAAAAGTTAATGTCAATAGAGCATCACAGAAAAAATAATATAAAAGAATCACACCATGCCAATATTTTTACCTGATTCCAGGGTGACTTCTCTCAAGACAATTTCTAGCTACTGCAAAAAAAGATAAAAAAGAAATCATCAATGGCAGTGAAGATCAAGTCAGCATAGATAAGACAATAATTCAACAAACAGTGAACTTTCAGGTATATTGACACTTAGGAGATGTGTAGTACAATCCCATATAGAGGTCAAGAACACATATCAGGCCTACAACCTCAATAAACAGGGTAGCCACGCGCCAAACACAGAGGACTAAACAAAGCATTGCTTAAGGTATTGACTTACTATACATTCTACAGTCTTTGCTTAAAACAGAATTGCATATTTCATGTGTGCTTAATCTTCACACAGGATAGCAATGATCTCTCATGGATAAATATAGACTTTGATCGGTTGATGTTTAGAGTGTTTTTTCCTTCTTCTATCTGTTTCGCCTTACCTTTCTATTTATGTGATACAAAATAACAAGTTCGAATATACAATCAAAGACATTAATATCAACCTTACAGAAACAAAGGACGCTAAGATTCGCGACCATTCATGTTAGTCAGCTCAAAAATGTCGCAGTATAAGGCTAGTTCTATTTCTATATAGATAACTAAATACAGGTAAATGACACAAAAGCTGACATTTCTCTTTACTTTTATCTAAATAAACCATCAGAAACACAAACTCCAATATGCACCATTGCAAAAGACCATTCAATCAACCACATTTGATAGCCACAGAAACATTACTTGTGCAAAAAAATTTTAACCACAGCGCCACCACATACAACAACATCAAGAAAAACTTCATCATGAAGTCCCGTTCATACAGCTCAGCGGCAGTAGCTACCTACACCATGAATATCCAGAAAGAGACATACAACCGACATAAATACGTCGAAGAAGAATATTCCTAACCAGTTGCATACACTTAACGGAAGGAGGAGATCTGGCGGAGGAGTGCGACCGCGGCGACCAGCGAAGAACCGATTCCCAGAACAACCGAGGGAAGTAAAGCTGAAGAGATGCGATCAAGATGTACTCACGAAAAGTGGTAGCGGTGGGGATGAGAACGGCGAAGAGGGTTTTGGGGACCCAAACGATTCGGCGCGGAAAGGGTAGAGGAAATAGAGCAGCGGAGAAATTGAGGAATGTGAAGTCCACCGACGCATTATATAATATAATATAATATATTATATTATATTGGGAGAATTGCGCATAATGACACTTTTTATGGTCTAAACTGATTTAATTATAATGTTTTTAGTAATATATATTAAAAAAATATTATAATTTAATGTTAAAAAATAATATAAGGTACTATTGAAAAGATAATAATTAGATCGATTCATGAATCGATCCATAAAAAAAGAAAAAGAAAGGAAAGAAAAAATAATAGGTGGTTTTGGCTATCAAATTACAGATATTTAAGGTATTAGGTACCAAATAAGTTATTAGAGAATTATGAAAATAATATATTTTTTGGAAATTCGCCACATTATTTTTTCTCTCTTCCCGCTGACTTGTGCGGACGGCCGTCGGAATTCTTTATATTCTCCTACTTTCAACTTGTCGAGCAGTCAAGGCTTATCCGCCACGTGGCGACAAGAGAAACACGGGACTAAGTCACCCGTGATAACTCTACGGATGATGTGGGAGCTGCGCAGTTGGCGAGGTGTGAGTGACCCCTGAGACACGATACATCGGTCAGATTGGTCTTCATTGCTGACGTGGGATGTGATGCACTTCTAGTTAATTAATTTATTTATTTATTTATTTATTACACGTGCTCAGATTATTTGAAATAATTATACCATTTATATTAATTTGTTCATGCATAATATATAATATATGATTTAGTATCATTAATTTATATAATTTAATAGACTTATAAGGATCAGAGGAATCTACTAAACTTGGTCAATGGTTCGATCTAATTAGTAAATTATTTCATCAAATCAAATCATGATAAGTAATCGATCAAATGGATATAATAAAAGACTCAGAAAAGAAGACGTGTCCACGCCATACGCGAGTTCTTGTTTGAATGATTTATTGTGCTAATTCAAGTAGATAATGGACAGAATTAATGAATGAGCTCTGAACACGTATCGATATTTGACATGGATGGAGATGATAAGGTTCCTGATTTAGGAACATGGATCGAGACGTGTGTTTGAGTCGATTGGGATGATGCACGGATATCAACATAGTTTTCCTGCAATAAGGTATAATAAGTGTCACCCTTTTGGTGAGGACAAATCTCGTAAGAGAAGTGCTTCACGTCACGAGTCTTTTAAGTGTATTCTCGGCCCCTTCGTGTTGAGTGCTCGTCCATGTCGGGATCAAATCGTGACTCACAGTGAGCCATGAATGGTGAGCGGGTCATGACACTTATTCCCAAGCTTCTCATCTTGTTTTCGTCCTTTTTCTACCTAACGTATATTTGATTTGATTTGAACATTATGTTCATGAAAGTTCTTCCTTTCTTTTTCTTTTTTTGTTTTTTGTCCTTCTTCTACCTAATATATATTTCATTTGATTTGATTTGAACATTATATTCATGAAAGACCCATGGATATAGAAATTATTAATATTAAAAGTACGAGAAAAATATGACATGCTTTTATGATGTAAAAGCAAATAATAGATAAAAATATTTCTTGAAATTATGTAAAAACATTATTGAGTTGAAGGAAAGAGAAGTGCTTCTTTGAACACCAAAAACAGTTATCTCGGGAGAAAATAATAAGTAATTAGGGGGAAAAAAAAAAGGAAGAAGAATAATGAAATTGATGCTATGACTCCTCAAGAACAAAAGTATCTCAACGTTTGAGAAGAAGACCTATAAAAGAGAACACAGAGCTGCATGACATCCTTTTAGAAGCTTACAGTACACTTCTCTTCAAGTTTGCTACATTTCTTTCTCATCTCAGATTCATTTCATATCCATCTTTTTCTGCCTAAACTTTAGAAACTTACATTTGATACAACACATTTCATATCCATTTGATTCACCATTGGCAGCAACTTCTAATGCTGCAAAATGAGATTGGATACCACAACATGATTAAACTATGCCAATGAACAATGCAAATATTGTCACCAATTTCCATAAGAGAAAAAAAATGGTGAACTAAGTTAAAATGGAGGCCAGCACCGAATAGATTTAAAAATTCTAGGGAATATAAATATTTTTTTATCAATATACATGAGTTTTGAACTCCACCAAATCTTTACTTCAGCACCTGTAATATAATATCCTCAATACCTAGTAGTGATTAAAAGAAAGAAAAAAAAAACTTACATTTTTATATTCATGATATCATCACAACAGGAAATAAACAATTACCTGCTGAATTTGGGCATTGATGAAAGATCATATCCAAATAAACAATCATAAGCTTGTGATTAATGTAAGGAAAAGCATGTAGAGTATCAAAGCAAAGAGTTTAATGCAAAAACAAAGCCTTTACAAAAGAATAGGAAGAATGAGTGTGAAATCCAATTTCATTATCATCATCAATTTCTCACTACAAAGAATGTTTCAGTAGCAACATCAGCCTGAAAAGGAGTATAGACTTCTCTTTAACAATAGTGAGGATTTGCTGTAGTAATTACAAGGATCAAAAAACAATACCTGCACTGAGTCTGGCCTGAGTCATGCTAAGGTGAGAAATCTGTAACTGCAAATTCTTGATCTGTGCCAGAGCTCATCAAATATGAGTATTGCCGAGACGAGATGATAATATGCACAAGTTTCCAAGATGGGCTAAAGGTATCCACCCTCTGCATCTTCTTGGATATTGAACAAGAACTGGGGCATTGACACTATGCGATGAAGAATTAGAAGCTCGCCAAATGAGTCATTCCTTGGCATAAGTGGTTTTCTTTCAACTGATTCATCATATGGTGAATAATCAGGTTCATCTTCAGAACCAGCATCACTTTTCAAGCCATCACTGTCATTTATCTGTGGTACTTGTCTTGCGCTTGTCCCTGCATCTTGCTGCAGCAGACAACAGACAGTGTTAACCCTTGGGATGAACAAATGTTCATCAGGTACAGCACAGAACTGTAAATCATTGAGAAGATAGTGAGTTAAAATGTTAGATCTTCTGGTGTTTGTTTGGTAGTGTCATCGGGCAACCGATTGACAGACATAGTGTGCCCTGATGATGTAGATCCTGGAATTCCAGACAATTTCAATTGATTCCACCGGTCAGCGTTCCTTCCTTCTACCCCCTTGAAAGCATTTTCTTCCATTGTCCAAGACTCAAATACTGAAACAGCAAAGTTCAGTAAAAAACATAAACTCAAGAATTAACTTTAAATATGGCATCTGTCTCATGCAGTAGACCAAATTATATCCTGCATTACTTGGTCCTGTATGCTGAAGTAATGCCTAGTGTACTTTATTGCAAATGGAAGCCTCGTTGTAGCAAGTATTTACAGAAACTCATAGGACATGCATAAATGAGTCTACAAAGTCCACTGAACATGCCAAACAATGTGTACAGATATTTGTTGTCTGGCATTACAACATGTAGGTGAGATATGATCTGTCACAACTTAAATGCATGTATTCAAACAATATTAAGATTGATTGGCTGAATTTTGTTCATCAAGGATGAACAAGAATTTGAGAAGAGAACAAATGGCATTTAGTAAGCATTGTCATTTCAATGAGACCAGAAAAATCAAACAGTCAAACATCATAAAATGATTCCACCAAAATAATGTTTCATGTGAACCAGTGTTAACTGCGCACGGTAGAGGCCATCCCGTGAGGTAAAATCCATTGTCTTTTCACAAAACGGTGTCTTTATGATCATCTTTCCTACTACTAACATCATGACATTTAGAGACATCTTGATCCTCGGATCAGGGTTTGACTTTTCGTTCCAACTGGGTGTGCCAGCCGACTGGCAGTATAATACATACCGCTCCATACCGACATACCAATACACAGTATGGGCATGCCGACGGTCGAATTGATCGTTGGAATCAGATTAATCAGGGCCATCCGTCGAAATCGATCAAAATCTAACTATTATCAATTGGTACAGATCGGTAATAGTCCAATTTAGGACGTAGCAAACCTAAAGCTTTAAAGAGCTAAAAGTAATTAAGAATTAGTGGATCACCAGTTGTAGAAATTATCCTGCATTTTTTGCATTTGATTTGCTGATATTCAGGAATTGGGCTTACCAGGTCATTGTTAGTTCTATCAAATGTTGGTTCAACTCTTATTGTGTGTCTCTGTAACTGATATTTTAGTTTTCTATCATTTGACTGTTAAGGGTTGAAATGTTAAATTTTTATCAACATTAAAAACCCTTTAGAACTTTGTCAAATGATCACTCTGTATGTACCGCCCATACTATACCAACTCGGGCGGTACAGAAAATCCTGCCTCAGATACAAAGTATTGAGGTTTAACATGAGAAGGTTCCAGAATTACGTTTGATTGTTCACTCAAAGAATTTAGACATGGATCACATTGGATAATCTTCTCAAAATTTTTGCTTAGTGAGCCATGAGAACATTGAACAAAATGCATGATGCAGGAAAATTTTCAAAGCTTTAGAAAACAAGCTTTGTTAATAATTGCATTCTGATCCACATAATATATCATGAAACTTCAACATTACAAAAAATAGAAAAGCTTGTCAGTCGACAAAAGAAATTTTAAGTTACACCTATGTATGCTTGCTTGCCCACTGGTGAAATCTTGAGTTGGCTGCCACAATGTATGCTTCCTAGGTTGGGGATCAATCTCCCTGAAGAATAGAGGTGGTCTTGCCAACTGAATGATAACTCCATATGCTTGTTAATAGACAACGTGTCAGAAATTAAACACTTCTCAGAGCAATAAATTTTATCACTATATCCAAATTTCCAAGCCCATTTTCAAGGCATGTTGCCTTAAGATCAGTAATGTCTGACCACTGGAATTCCATCTTGCTCTTGAGACCGCCTTCAGAACTTCCCAAACATGATTTTGTCTGACGAAGTAGCATTTTGCCACTAAATTACCTTTCATATTTTGATATACGCTGTTCACAACAGCCATCAAATTAGTCATGCCACAAATCTACCCAATGCAATGAAGGGTAACTTTGATATTGTGCAGTTGATGCACAGAATCTGCTGAAAATCCAGAAGAAAGTTAGTTCCTTCTTCTTTCCTTGACAGCTAAATCCAAGTTACCATCGAAGATACGATTGAGAATCTAAAGTATTCAGTTTACATCAAAACTCATAAACAATAATACAAAGTTTAGCAAACATACACTGATTCTTAGCCCTCAGATCAATTATCACATGGAAATAAATTAGAGCAAGCATTCACCATGTGGTGTAGTCAGACTACATGGGACAACCAAGAACAATCAATCAGATGACGAAAAGCAGTGACAGAAATTTGTCTTCGCATTATTGAATATGATACCTTTCCAAACAGCATCAAACATGAAAAGGAAATTGAAAGACAAATCGAACAATAATTACATGAGCAACATAATTTCTCACCTCCCCATGTAGCAATCCTCAAGAGTGATAAAGGAAAATTTGAGGCTTTCATCTTTTCTGTTGTGCTAGAAACAGGTGCTGACATCAGTTCTTTCTTCCTTCCACCTCCCAAGCTCTCAAAGTTGAGCCACAAGATGCAGCAGAAGAATTTGCTTGAGAAAGCCTCATTTGAATCAAATCAACCAAAGATGGGCTCTTCCTAAGATGTAGCCCCAAAGGACTAAGTTCATCAAGCAAGTTACACATCGCGTCCTGCAAGAAACAAACATCAGAAACATACGCTACCAACTTTACAAACTCTGCACAGTACAAAGCAAAAATAACAATTGCAACAAAGCGAGTTTCTTCGACAATATGTGCTCATCAATAAATAAAATGAATAGAAAAAAAATTAATGAAGCCTAACTCTCATAATTAGAACAACAACAACAACAACAACAACAAGTAGTAATATCCCATCTATTAGCTACATGATTCTCTTTCTGCCATTGAGCTCTGTCCAAGTAGTTCCTAGTTTGTAATTAGAACAGTAAACCAAATATAACCAACTATTGTGATAAAAAAAAAGTCATTTTGCCCTTCTAGTTGGTTGGAGAACGGACAGAGAACCTGAGGTCGAACCATAAAACGATGAAGTCAAACAAAGATTGATCGGTGCTACCTGTTGATGAGGGGCCACGGTCTTAAACTTCTTGTTCAGACGGCCGAGCTCGTCATCCAAAGGATCCTCGGTCTCCAACTTCACCGCCGCCGACGCCGCACCTGAGCAGCAGGAACAAGTCCGGAGCTCGTCTTGATTCGGCAACCGAGCCATCAAGATCCCCCACTCTCTCTATCTCTCTCCGCTCTTTAATTTCGCGAAAGGATCGAGGAATCCCTAACCCTAATCCTACCACCAGGAATCGACAACACGCGCAGTGGAGGAAGACCGAAAAGGAGAGCCGGTGTGCTTATTGCACGTGAGTGCGGGTTAAGTCTTCTTTGCGGACACTTGACGGATGATTGCACCGCTACTTAGCTCGACCGAACCAACCCGACACATTTCCAGGGTGACGTGGCCTCCGGACAGTGGATCTCACAAGACCTAAAACTTGCAGCTTGTGGTGCTCATTATTCCTTTGATTTTTGAGTTTGTTGATTCATAAGCAACCTTCATTCATGACACTTTAAAATACAAAAAAAAGGTTTTGTGTAGAATATTTCATTAATGCAAAGTGTCGAAAGGACCAATGTACATGATTTAGTCCTAAAGGAGAGAAATTATTTAGTTCAACTTTAAACTACAATCACTCAGATCTCAGAGGAATAATCCCATCATGACAACAAGACTAATCCTATGTCAATACTGAATTCTTTAAGATGTACTATTACATGAATTTGAACACAGTTTATGCTAAGGAAGTAGATCAAGGAGAAGGAATCACAAGAATTTATAAGACCTTGCTTAAACAAATGTAAACAGGAGAAGCAAATCATGCATGACCTTGCTTGCACCTGGAGAGAGAAACCCAAGCTACTGATCTCAACTTACCCTCAAAGAAGAACTGACAAAATCTTCTTGCGTTCTTTTCAACCATGAAAACCAGCAGGCTCACACAGTAAACAATAACCAAGAAGTCTACAGAACTGCTTTTTATAAGGGAAAGCCTCCTGAAGTCAGGCACAGGCTTTCCAAGTATCTCTTGCAAGTCTACACTGGAGTATCAGATGAGCAGCTGTCTCCTCTTCCTCATCACAAGTAAACACTGCAGCAAACAATTTTTGACAAACACCACCAAATTTACAATCTTTAGAGAGAAGGAATTTGGAAGATCCCTTTCTGGTTGAGGCACCATACAGACCTGTGTCTTCTATTTGGACAGAGAAAATTTTGCTCCAAGTTGTAAATCTGCTAAATCTGGCTTTTGCTGATAGTTCTCATTAATAGAGGCTATTTAAATCTTTAAGGTTTCGAGTATCAGGAACTAAACAGTTTTAACATAATGTATTCTGTGACTTGTGAAAAAGACGAAAAGAGACTAAAAGACCAATCAAATAAAAGGTTCATCTGCATGAAAATAGAAAAAAAGAGCCATGATCTATCAGATAAAGAGACAACGAGAGAATGGATTATATCCATCGAAACAAAGCATCACATTCATTTTAACAATCCATGTGGCGAAGACCATACTTAAAAATGACAAGTATCATCCAAAACAGAGAATTAAAGCTTTAAAGATGGAAAACATCTGAAACAGAGTACATTGACAAAAAAACTAAAAGGAATATGTCATGTTTAAGTACTCTGATTAAAATTTTCTACAATACTTTAACAAAAGGTAGGAAAACATATTATATTTAAATAATTAAAGCATTTTAAATTTCAACAGCCACTTCTAACACATTAACCGAATGAAATATAATTCCAAAAAAGATTCTTTTAGAATGAACTACAACTTTCTATGAAAAGCTATTATTCATGTCAGACAGATACGATGGTATGCCCCCAACTCTATTCCTACAAATCCATCTAAGAGTTCTTTTGAGCTTTTAGAAGCTACCATAGGACATGTGGCTGAGTAGAGTATGCTTTTGTTGGCGAGCAGTAACAAGACAATTCTGAAACAACCATGAAAAATATAACAGTCAATGCCGAATCCATGATCTCGGAAGGACTTCCGAACAACCTACTTTTAACAGACATAAATCCAGAAAAATCAAATAAAAATTGATCGGAAAGCTGAAAGATAAAATTCAGACTTAATTACCTCCTTAAGATTCCATTTGCAACCAACACAGCAAGAGGAAAGAAAACAATTAAGGTAGAAGAGCTTAATCATCAACAAGAATGATGACAAGTACATATTCTGAACCAGAATTAATGGTATCTAATAATAACTCATTAAATATAAGAACCTTCATTTCAGTTATAAACTTTGCTTATGTAGTCATCTGTTAGTTTTGCCAAAAAAACAATTAGGTAAAACATGTAGTTAGACGAAGAATGTCAATTAGTATTGTTGATGCAAGAACATGTAGAAGAGGTAAAACAGCTAAGAGAATTTTACAAAAACTTCAAATAATGATTTACATACTTCCTGATTTAACCAAGATTATCACTAAATACAAAACTCAATGGCAGAAAAAGATCAATGTGGCAAGCCCAAATACTTACACGACATATTGTAGTTGTTATCATTGAGTCATAGACTAGTAGAATTGGCAAGCATATAACAACAAAACCACATAACACATTTATTTGTTTCATAAGAAATCCAGTGAAAATTGTGCACGAGGGCTCCAGTCAAAACTTGGTTCTGATGTTTTACTCAGGAACAAAGAAGCATGGTAAGGTCTAGCTAAGTTCAATGACTCTTCACCCATTAACTTGATTACACTGAACCTGACAGCCACATATAGCCGCACAAATCAAGCTCAATTATCATTAGGTGTTTTCATTTTATAGTGCAGACAGTGATATACCTGAGGGATTGAAGAGGCAAAGAAGCATCTTAGTAAATCCTTAACTTTGTTGAATTTATGGATTAGAGTGGTTTGTTTTTAAAGTGGCATGACAACATCTAGATAATTAAGCATTTAGCTACTTCACGCACAAACAAACACAGTTCAATAAGCATAAAGTTCCCATTTTTAGTGCACGCATAGATAAACTTGAGGGATTCAAGAAGCAATCATAGCATCTAACCACACCCTCAGACAATCAACACTTATTTAGTTGGATTCACAGAGGACCCAACAGATCTAACCTGTAAACGGCATAAAGTTCAGATTTTTTACGACAAGCGACAGAGAGGGAAGGGGAGGGTTGGGTTGGGTTGGTTATCTAAGAGGCGAGGCGGCCGACTACGGGGTACTTGGCTTGGAACTTGTTCTCCCAGTCGGCGAGGACACCGAGCTCCTTGTCAGAGAGGCCGTCGAGGTCGCCGCAGACGTCGTCCTCGCTCTTGCTCATCTTGCCGAGGGCACGGCTGGCCTCGCGGCCGGCAAAGACCGCGTAGGGGCCGCCGGGACCGTAGAAGCCCTTGCCGGAGGATACATCGTAGATGGCGCCGCGGATGGCGACGTAGATCGGCTTGCTCGCGTCCGAGCCATCGAAACCCCTCAGCTGCTGCGCCGTTAGCTCCATTTCTGAGCGAAGAAATGAGCTCGAGGACCTGCGCGAGCGTGGAAGAGACGAAAGAGGCTGCTTGTTTTCTTTTCCTTTTCCTCCTCTTTTTTGTTTATTGTGAGTCGGGGGATTGGATGAGAGGGCTGGTGGCGACGCGAACGCACGTGGTTCGGAAGGTTGGTGGGAATCCATCTGTTCTAGGGTTTCCTTTGGTACCCAACAATCACGTGATGTGCACGTGGTATGACACCATATATATATATATATATATATATATATATATATATATATATATATATATATATATATATATATATATATATATATATATATATATATATATATATATATATATATATATATATATATATATATATATATATATATATATATATATATATATATATATATATATATATATATATATATATATATATATATATATATATATATATATATATATATATATATATATATCATAAGATATTGGTTGTCATATCTGGGTTGGAAAACACATCAAATCCTTACAACCACAGCAATAATCCTACAAGTCATCAGGATCAGAATTAGGTGTATGTAGTCGGTGCAGCTACCAGTGGAAGGCAAAGATTGGATTCAAGAAGAAGAATCCATCCTCAACATCCATTTTATTTCAATATCAGCAACGCAGCCATTTATTTCAGGACCGTGGAACACACGCAGAGAGAGAAGATTCCATCCTTGTGGAACACAACGCAACGAAGTCATTGCCACTTTCGGTGAGAATTCAGCCATGCGCGTGTCTTCTTATCTATGAATGTAATAAACGCAAACGTATACGGACAGAGTCTAAAAACATACTGTAGCAGGAGAGTCAACCCAACCCTCTCTTTGGTCTTCTTTATTAAGGGAATACCTGATGGCAACTTCTCTAGGGGGCAGTGTTCGATAAAAACATACTGTAGCAGCGGATGAGGTTGCCGAAGCATCGAGCGAGTGGCACATCAGTCCAACGTCAAATGGCGACATCCAGAATCCATGGCTCTGCCTGATCCCCTGTTCCGAGGACCCCACCCTTGTCGTCGAACGTGGATTCGCAAGCAGCTCCCCACCACAAAGCCGAGAGAAGGGACTACTCGATGCCACAGAAAAAAGTTATTCCACAGCATACAAACAAGTGAACATCACACGTCAGAATTCCAAGTTCTAAAGCTTTTTATCAGAATTTCCAACACCGAGATAGCGTAGCACTGCTCATTGTGGCAGACACAGCAAGCCACGTAGAACATTTATTCTGAGCTAAAACAAATAACACAAGCAAATATTACTAGCCTGGCAGGCTGCTTTGCTTTAAAAGCCACTGTCAACTGACCAAAGATCAGCGAGATTTCTCGTAATCATCCCCACGTTCTCATCTTCTCCTCAGTCGTCCATCACCACCTCACCCTCCGAGGAGAACCCATTGTCGTCTTTTCCTTGCCAGTTATTCAGGATGGACCTAGGTGACATTGGAGTCACAGAGGACGCAGCAAAGGTCTGGTACACCAACAGCCCACCACCTGGCAGCTCCTGCTCCACCATGCTGTCGCAGGTGTAGCCATAGATATCGCCCTTGTTCGCCCAGGTGGAGCCTCCTCCTAGAACAGTGGTCGCGACAGAGAACTCAGATGGGCCGAAGCAGCTGAGGACTCTTTCGATCAGGTCAAGATACGACAAGGAGTCGGGGTTGAATCCCATGGCTTCGTAGCTGGCGTAGCTGAAGCCGTCCTCGGGTGTCACATGGACAGTAGAGAATGCCGGGCCGTGCATCCCGTTCATCGAGTACCCACACGGCTCGAAATCAAAGTCGCATATCTCCATCTCCGGGATAATATCAGAGATTCCGGAGAGCTTTGTCATCTCCTTCGCAGAAGAAACGTGGCCGTCGACCGACTTCTTGAAGAAGATTGATGCTCGTTCAGGGTCCAGTCCGGTCATGCACATCTCCAGAGTAATCATAGGCGCCTCGGGCTTCTCGGTAGCATGGTATACGTGCCATTTCCGGCTCGGCATCGATGCATCACCGATCACAAAAGCATTACCCCCAGACTTGAGGCTGCCAAAGAAGCCATTCAGGACAGAGACTTCCTCCGAGAAGCTGCGGTGTGGAGATGGCTGAGCGCCGGGGAAAATGAACGTCCCGCGCGAGTACTTTGCAGAGTGAACAGAAAGAGATAGCTCTGCCGCAAGCTCAAGGATCCTAGGAATAGAAAGAAGGAGCTTTGTTGTCCCACACGTCTTTAGAATGATCTTGTAGGGGTACACAAAAAGACTCGACTCAGAGAGGACATAGGAATCGAAATCCTTGTTCGAGAGCTGAGATACGATGGTGCACAGTGCCAGATCCAGAATGGAATCTAACTGCGCCCGAGAGAGGGCACGCAGTCCCCGGCCACGGGGATCCAAAAAGACAGAAGCATCAGAGAAGGTAATCTCTAGTCGTTTCTCGTACCCCTCGAACCCAATTGGCGAAACCAGGGGATGGGTCGAGGAATCATCCATCAAGAATGCCATCGAGTGAGTGCAAGAACAACGGTGATCGTTGATTGCAGTGGGAGACAAGAAGAGAGAACGAGAGAGCTTCGGTTATCAGAAAGCAGCTAGCCAAAGACTGGTAAACGCAAGAGAAACAACACAGAATGCACGGAAATCCTACTCTACGGAAGAGGGCATGAAGGGCTATCAGGATGGCTTCCTCACGCACTGCAAAAGATCAAAGTGATGCAACAAATCAGAAAAATGTAACAAAGACAACACGAAAAAACATCTGAATTGACATGAAAACAGCCGAAACAACGCAAAGATTCAATCTTTTGTTCATTCTGGTTGTTGTTCTTACGTTGGAGTACGCAGCGGACTGAAACTTCTTGATTCCACCGTGCGGTCGAACGTCTTCGATGCTGTAGCCGAGAGGAGCTTCGTAGTGTAATGAACTACTACTACTGCTAGACTTCTTCTTCCCGCCTTTAGACTCCATTAATTCATTCACACTTTCTGCAGCAAGAGAAACAAAACCACAATTTCTTATGAGCGACGGGAAATAAAGCTCCAAAAGGAGATTTTTTGGCCCAAAAAGAGATGAAAGAAATCAGAGCATAAACTAACAAAACATTATACAAACAAAATAAAATAAAAAAATGGCGAACGAACGGAAGATAAACCAGAGGAAAAATAGAATCCCGAAATAAGAAAAATAACAACAAAGACATACAGAAACGAACGAGAACTCGTTCCGAGATTAGAATCTGGTAAACAACAGCGGACGGCAATCCAGAGAACGAAGAATCTCTCCAATGAACCTGTTTCAAACACAAATAAAGCAAAAAAGAATACAAAAGAGGGGAACCATCCCACAAAATTCTCGATATCCATATACAAACAACAAAAGAATCAAGCGGTGCCAAACCACGTTCAAAGAAACACCAGCAAGAAAACGTTGCAACATAGGAAACAACGCCGGTCATATTTGTTTCCATGAATAAAGAACAAGATCTAAAGGGCAAAAAAGGTTCTCTTTTATTGCAAGAAAACGTACGATTTGAAGGCAAGAAGAGGCTGCGGCAGCGGCGAGCGATCTGTTCTGTATTCTCCGTTAAAAGGCAAGACTAGTATTCTGGTTGCAGGAAACCAGGGAAGGTATGTGGAGACGGAGAGAACAGGGGATCCCGAAGGAAGCGGCGCCGAGCAGATGCGAGGAGGAGGAAGCGCACGGGCTTTAAATAGGAGAGCGGAGGAAGACGGACGGGTGGAAGCGCTCCCTTCCTTGTGTGGGTGATTTTGGTATGCAGCCGCGTGTTACGGGAATTAGGGCCAGCTGTGATCTCCCGTCCCCTAATTCTAATCGGTTTCCCACACTCACCTTTCGTACCAGTTTCGGATTACCCGATTTCCTTTTCTGCCACGATTCGAAAATTATTGTGGGTCCCGCTGTGGCAAACATACATCAGTGTACTGAACGTGAAGGTATAACATCGGGTGACGTGGAATTGGAAGCCGAGTACGATCCTTTTCCGCGTCAGCTCCGGCTCATGTGATAAAGAGCAAAACAGAAGACGCTTTCAGCACTCCTCACTTCTACCGCTACCCAATACTCGTTCGACCAATGGAAAGAAAAAGGGGTCCCATAATAAAGGCCCAGGTATTTCTAAGGGTAACTCTTGTGGAAGTTGCCGTGTACGACTTCCGGGAAAAACAACGGCAATCGGTTTACATGCAGGGAAACGCGAATTTGGGAGCCGCGGGGGGAAACAAGATTCCCGGTTTTGCGATGTTGATACAGTCCACTAATCATAATTTCTGTTAATTTATGATTATTAAAGGATGAATTATGTTAATTTACGATTTAAATATTTGTTAGCGAATCTTTTAATAGGAGAGTAGAGTCGATTGGGGAATTGCTTGGAACCATCGATGGGTATTAATTATTGGTCTTAAATTTGACCCAAAGGATTCACTCACTTTGGATTGTGCGGATTCAATTCATCAAATATAATCAATTATTATGGTAGTATAAGACTGGTGGAAGGTGATCGAATTAGAAGTAGCATTTTAGGTAAATCTCAATGACCAAAAAGGTTGGATGTGGCTGATCAAACATTGTTAGGAAATTACGAGTTTAAAACTTGATGGCAAATATATCTGCGACTGCGCCTTTCGGTGGATGGGAGCTTAAATGACGACAAAATCATAAGAATAAAATTACAAGCTCAAATAAGAGTTTAAATTTTTATTTTAAATATATTCTATTAGTGTTAAAATCGGTGTCCATGACATATGTTTGAGTTGATCTAGCAAATTTCTTGAACTTACTCGCGTCTTTGAGAATCAAATCTTTGAATAGGCGGATATGATATTGATTCATGTCACATGTTCAAGTTGATTGAGCAAACTTTTTGAATGTCTTCGCGTCTTAAGAATCGAATTTTCAAGTGAATACTCCTTTAGGGTGATTTCCCTTGTGAGTCTCTTGCATCATAGTCGCCAAGTATAAAATTAATGGTAGGAGCATACTTGGCACAATCACTTTGGTATTAAGTTTGTTCGAGATTTTATGTAAGGATTGAAGTTTTAAAAAAAATTATTGTGAATCATATGTGAGAAGCTCTTATTTATATATTGCGAAAGAATACTCCTAGAAAGAGAAATATTTTCATCTCTCAATCATAATGATATGGTGACTTTGATTGATTGGGCACCATATATCATGTCTCGATTTGTCTCAAGAAAACTTTAAATAAAGGAGAACTAAAGAGATACATTCTAAAGAGTTATTATTTCATTGATGTGAGGAACCATATATCTCATCTATATATTTGAAGAGGGAGAATGCCCTCCTATATGTATCATAGTAAATGATCCTCAAATTATGGAATGCTTAAGAATCGTGACATATTAGGAATACAAGATTATCGATTAATTTTTTTATTATTAGTTTACTATCATAATCCACTTTCACACCTCACAAAATTAAGCTTTTGTCATGGATGCTAATTATAAAATGATGTAAGTAGAACACCTTAGGAGCAACTAGTATTGCGAATTTGTATGAATGTGGTATTGGTCAAATATATGGGCGTGAGATACATATAGCTGATATCTTATAACTTGATCTTTGAGAAAGTATAAATCAATGACAATACATTTCATATGAGAGTGAAACATCGGATTGGGAAATAAACCGGTTTCATCGATATTATCATAATATATGTTGGAGTAGATTATGAGGTGATGTTAAGTTCGTATACTAAGCTGATGACCCGATTGAGTTTTGCAATAATAATGATGATAACTCAGTACTCAACTTCTGTGGTGGATCTTATGATTTGTGTTTTGCTTCTTGAAATTCTAATATATCAAGTTTGTTCCAAGAAACACAATATATGTCAGTATCGATGTTCTATCATTGTTAGCCTAATAAAAATCATTAAAAGCATAAAAATGATGTGATGTGTATTTATAAGGAATAAATTTATGATTTAGAGTTGTTTTAAGATATCAGATAATATATTTTCTAGCGTAAACTAATGAATGATGGAAGGTCGATGCATGAATTATGATAATTTATTAACTACAAATAAAACATATGAGCAAGTAAAAGATAAATATTATAGAGAATCAAGTATTTATCGACGTCATGCGAGATTCATAATAGAGTTATCAATATAAAATTAGGGTGATAATTTTTTTTAATATTTTACATATTTATCTTTGATAATACATCTTGAATGTATTTTTTTTTAAAGAGAAAACAATTATGAGATGTGATTGCTGCCTCTACACCTAGAAAATTGTTTATCTAGAAAATTCTTCATTAGAGAATTAGCCTATCACAATTACTTGATAAATTGCTTAATCTGTAGGGAATTATGACATGAGATGATGATAACATCCACATTATCAATAAGTAATATTATATTCCTTTTATCATTATTATAATAAATAATCATAGAATTTAGAGTTAATAAAATTGATTAACATAAAAAAAAATAAAGTTTAATATACTATACTCTTGAAAGCATCATGAAGTCCATAAATAACTTTTCAAAGTTTATAAATATAATTAAAATATTAAAAATAAATAAAATAAGGAGCTACTACATAAAGACCTTTTTAATTAAAATTCTTTAAAAAAATATTATTAGCACTCAATTATTGTACGTAACGACCTTGAGTGAAAACAAGACTCAAGATAAGTAAAATTATCATCAATTTAATAACTAGACTGAAAGTTTTTATGAAGTCAATACCTTATCATCAATAAAATCCTTTAACCACTAGACGTGTTTTATATTTAGTGATAGATGGATTTCGCTTAATTTGAAAAACTTATTATACCCGATAATATTTTGTATAAGGATAGATGGTATAAGAGTCTATATGGTATTATAAAATAGAATATCATATTCATATTCCTCACTTATGATTGTATATTTATCATCAGATTTCTAAGCAAAAGTTATCGTCAGATTTGGAGAAAGCACAAAGAGGTCATCAGATCTAAATATATCTTGCTCTATTTAGATCCACCGACGGTATTTCGAGCTGTGCCATAGAGATCAATTAGAGAGGACACACAAATCTAGGGATTAGTGTACATGCATTACTGAGAGTCAGTAAGGAGATACAAAGTCATCGATCATAACAAGATTACCAATCATAAAGAGACAAAAGGAAGTCTTGCTTGCAGCAAGAGATATATTATGAAAAGTAGGATATTTCATTCAAACGAGGAACTATATATATTTCATTCAAATAAACTAGTATTGTTTATTTATATATTACGAGCATAAAATATTTGTGAGAATCTTAGCATTCATTTTATAAGTTCAGAACCAAAATATATTTGGAGAGACTGCTTTATGTAATATTAGTTTTGTAATTATCAATTTGATGCAAAAACTCCCTCTTACGTTGTGTCCTCTCATTAAAGAATTTTTTTTCCCTCTTTTAGATAATAAATTAGTTGATGATTAAAATCAATCATATCAAATTGACACTAGAAAATATCTCAGTACCAATTTTCTGCATGACCAAATCCCAATCTCTTAGTCATTTATTTTGAGTCATTAGGCTTTGAATATTCTTACATGTGGACAACTTAACGTTTGTAAGTACGTTTGGATCAATCAAATCTTTTTCTCCTCTTCCCTTCCCTTATCTTCTATTTCACCTTCATATTTCTGTCCACTTCGGTTTCTTTCTCTATGCTACTTTAAACTACGACGAAGATAAATAGAATGAGGGGGAAAGCTACGAAACACTATTAGAAAGGATGCAAAATAAAAGTATAAAGTTCTTTTAGATTCGACACATATGATTCTTTCGATCTTATAAGGCTCCCTCCCAAGTCTTCCAAATCGAGAAAAACGTTGAGGCCTTGTGAGTTTATTTTGGTGGTATTCGGAATTTATAGTGAAAGCAGCTGATCTTATCATATGGATTGAGAACGATTAGAGCTCAAATCCTGAGCATGATTTTGATGAGATATATGATGAAAAGGACGTTAGCGTCCCGAAATCGGGTGATGTCCACTGCTGCTCGTTGAAGACAACGTAGCCATCATCTCCATAAACTATGTGACGTTCTCTTGTAAGAAATATAGAAAATGAAATATATATATATATATACATATATAATAAGGATAAATATGAAAAGCCTCTTATGTTATTCCATCCGTTCGTCTACGGAGCCTTATTTTCCAATTGATTTAAATCAGAATGTAAAGCAGCTCTTTTTCTTATTCTTCTTTTTTTGGTTAGCTGCCACGTTCGCAGTAAGTAAGTGAGAGCCCGGCCATGAGGTACGGGCGTCGGCACCTGTGGGGGAGGAAATATAGCGAGCACCTTGTCTGCACGTCACGGAGATGCGCGAAACCTCAACACCGAGAAAGAAGGCATCACGCACTGAGTCGCGTTGGTGGGATCGATGGAGAGCAGAAACGAGACGATGGAAGACAGCTAAGCCAGCAGGAGGAGTACACGGGCGGCTTCAAAGAAGCAAACAAGAGAGAGAGAGAGAGAGAGAGAGAGAGGCTTCTCTCTTCTTCTTCGTCCTTGATTGGGACGGAGAGGGAGAGAGGGGTGAGGGTTCCGAGGTCTTACCTTCTCGCGCGGGTCGCATCACAGCTCACCCCGAAAAGGATCGGATTCTGCGCCCTCGTGAACCCGAATCTTTGCAGCCTTTTGCAGCAGGTAAAAGGATGTGTCTCATACGTGCGCGTCCTGCGGCGACTTCCCCGCCTCCCACCCCCAATTATTTGGTTCAAGGAGACGCTCCGCACGTGCTCACAATTGCCTTGTTTTGAGCCTAATATTGCATGTCAACAATAACTACAAAATTCCTCAATTATTTCTCATTAAATTTGGTATAATTACAAACTCTCCTTTTCTAAATAAAAATATACTTTCAAAAAATTATTTCATATTAATTGCCATCTAACCTATCCCATATAAAATTCGCATGAATAATATTTAAATAATATATTTTTTAATTTTGTAAGTTCTGAACGATCGCATGTAAAGTTATACGTTGTTCTTTTCCTTATTTTTGGTATTGGTATATTAATGTAAATTTTTATATTCGAAGATTACATTGTTACTTTACTTTTGATATATATCTTCCAATATCTATGTAGGTAAGACAACATTAGGATTAGAAAAATAGAATACTTTTGTTAGTTTATATTTTATCGACGAGGTGATGAAAGGAGAGTTTGACATTGTCTCTTAAGGAGGATGGCTATATTAATTGCATCAATATATATGTCTCCCTCCTACTTCATAGATTGAGACCATCATATGCAGCAACTACCTTTGACCTAATAATGTATTTGGCATTGTCTTATGCTTTGTCGCATTGCAGACATAATCTTGTTTAGAGATATGATTCAATTAGTTTGAGTATTTTATGCAATAAAAGAGAACTAGCAATAGAACTTTCTATTAGTCATCAAACAATTTTTGATTGGGTGATTACTAATGAGATGACACAGCCAAGTATTTAGCTTTGATATGGACAAATGATTATGTAACACAAAGAAAGGATTAAGCTTTTATGTTCTTCTCCTTGTCTTCGGTTTTATTTTTTGCCGTGGAAGAGAGTGTTAAGGATCACATCGAATACAATAATCTTGCTTTTAATTTGTCAAAACACACTCCAAAAATATCACTTTCCCTATACTATCTATGCGTAGATCCTTTGACACAAGACACAAGGAAGGAAACATGGGCATGTGGTCCTCTTTGTTGACTCAATGTACACAAGCCAAATTTACATCTTCTGATCATGATGATTAAAATATTGATCTGAAAACATGTGAAGTGAGAGTTGGATCCATTTGGATGGATCTACATGGATGTCCACCACCCAAGAAAAACAAAGAAAAGAGTGAAGCCTTCTCTCTGGTTCTCATTCAACCATGGCAGCAAGCACTGAAGAGAAGCCTCCATTTGTTTATAGCATAAACCATTGTTCTTATCTGAATGCTGCTTGCACTAAAAGCTACCTCTATTTGTTGACCCTGATGTTTGGGTTTTGTCCCCATTGTGTGCATCTGTTTGCTTGCACTGCACTTTTGTCAGCTATTCATAATTAGATTTTGTCAGTGTGCATTGCCTTCCATGATCAATAATATATGATGCTCTTTCCATCTATTCACAAGTTGCAGGTGGAATATGCTGAGGGAAGGTTGGAGAAACCATGGGCTGATTAGTCCAGAAACCTTTAAACTAAATCATAGATGATAAATCCATGTTTAAACAAAAACACACTGATTCGTGTTCTTAAATTATCATGACAGCAAGGGAAGAAGATAAGATGTGTTCTTTCCCTTCAAAGCATGTGGAGATTCTGATATATTTATGATGTCATTGCGACTGTGATCGAGAGAATTCAGACAAGCATGATTCGATCTGTTCTTCCTGCAACTTGCACTCTTAATCAGATTGTATTTTCAGGTGGTGGTGGTGGTGGTGGTGTGTAAAATACAGCAGTGTGTGTGTGTGTGTGTGTGTGATGGATATACAAGCTTTCCAACCTTCCTTATCTTCACTAGTTCACAGATACATCTTCTCGAAGGTAGCTTTCTTTCCCAAACTAGAGTTAAGATCGAACGATGGATGAGAAGCAAGCAACTCAGCCTCTCACAGTCGTAGGCTCCACAAAACCTGGTATAAGGAAGAAGAGATGGAATGGGGTCTTCATATGGAAGCATTCAAGAGCAACTTGGAAGCTTGCACCAACTTTCAAAGGCTTTGGCACCACCCAAATGAGTCTGCTTCTCCTATTCTATTGCATGATATGAACCAGAAATATTCATGATAGATCGAGACTAACACAGTGGTGGATGGTGTTCATAGCAAGCAACCCTGTGATGCCGTGGGCTGATGGGCATCACTGATATAAACAATTCGAGCCCAACATCTTCTGATAAACTATTAAGATCTCGACACATTTTGCTTATCTCCCATTTGTTTAGGATATTTATAATTTTCGAGATAATATTTCTTGCAAAATCATTTGTGTTCGGTTTCTCATTTTTAGATCAGAATTAGGTTTCTCCATGTAATTCTCCATAGATGGGATTATTGCACATTCTGAAGCAAGACGAAGGAAAATATCTAAATCAACACGAGAAGTAGTACTATATCCGTTATTGAGGAAGATATCAGTAGCTACAGCTCGATCAACTTCTTAGAGGACCAAAGGCAAACTAAGAGACAACACCTACGACTAACCAGCACAAGTTTCATGGAAGTGGGAAGCAGGCAAAAGAGCCTCTAAGATTTGTACCTCTCCAACAGCAAGACGATGAAGCGCATGACATGGACGACAAGAAATAGCATGGACATGACGATGAGAAACGCACCAACTTTCCTCCACCTGGAGGTTATCACCCTCAAGAACGCAATCTTGCATGATTGGCAGTCGTAGCAAAGCACGTTGGGTTGATTGTTCCAAGCACGGCAGTCGTTGAAGGAGGCAAATGATACGGTTGGATTGGTCAGTGGTGTGCTCTCCCTCGTGCTGTTCCTTCCCACTCTCCAGTTGGTGGCGTTCACGTACTCCATTCCGCACACAGCCGATGGCTTGCAGCATCCCGACTTTTTCAGCCAGCAAGAACCGATGAACATGAGCTGGAATTGTGCGATCCAAGATATACGAGATTGAAAGATTACCTCGATTGTGGATAATTTCATCATGCTGAAATCGTTCGAAGTCATTTGGATGGTTCGATATGTCAGGTCTTGGCAGATCATGTCGTCGTAGAGGCAGGTCTTGACGTCGTTCCAGGTGTCAGCGTCGAGAACTCGGTTG
The DNA here is from genome assembly GCA_004837865.1 of Musa balbisiana. Taxonomy (NCBI): domain Eukaryota; kingdom Viridiplantae; phylum Streptophyta; class Magnoliopsida; order Zingiberales; family Musaceae; genus Musa; species Musa balbisiana. The sequence continues at coordinate 4,353,792 of CM017193.1, read as the reverse complement.
CGGAGCCACAGCGGCGACTCGGGCAGGCCTCGGGCCTCCATCTTGTACAAGCCGACGAGAGACATCCCCGCGGTGAGCATCATGACGAGCACCACCGAGAGCACCATGTGGCCGGGCATCAGCACCTTGGCGCCGTAGTACACCACGAAGTTGCTGATGAGCAGGACGAGCAGCAGGCCGACGCCGACGCCGACGCGCACGTTGGGCGCGCGCAGGAGGTCCTCGCAGTCGTAGTCGTGGGTGCTGACGAGCCAGATGCCGAAGGCGAGCAGCGGGAGGGTGAGGAGGTAGGCGACGATGGCGAGGGGCCCGAGAGCTCTCTTCATGCTGCTCGAGGGAGGAGGAGGAGGAGGAGGAGGAGGAGGCGGCAGGGGAGGAGACGGAGCAGGGGGTGGTGGATCAGGGAGCGACTTGGGAGCTGCAGGCGGAGGGGCGTCGCTGGGAGCCTCGGAGGCCATGAAGTAGTAGGAGAAGGAGAGAGGAGTGCAAGTCGAGAGGAGGAAGACGAAGTGGTATATAAGTTGGTGGGAGATGGATTCAGTGCTGGAGTTGGTTACCTAATATTCTTCCTGAGATCTCTAAGGATTTCTAACAAACAGGGAGGAGTCGAGTGTTTCTTGTGTGTTCTCTCGTAGATTTCACGTACGTCGCAGCATGCATGGGCAGCCCTCTAACTCTCTCTCTCTCGATCGAGCAGAAACGGTCTCCGTCAAGCCGTCGCTCATTCAAATTGGACGGCCCAGAACTTGATCTCCCTCAGTTTCCAGACGTCTCTCTCTCTCTCCATACGAAGATGAGTGCGAAAGAACCTGTGAGGACGAAGACACCGAGTGCGAAACAAATATTACGCTTAGAACACAAAATGATAATATCATTTTATTAAGCATAAGATATTTTATTTTTTTAATTAAGCATATATATATATAAAAGATAAATTAAGCATATAATTTTGATATTTATAGTCAAAAAATACGAGCAGTCGAATAATTATTCAAAAAGAAACATAGAAACAAATTGGTTTAAGGGACTAAAATGAGTTCTTTGTAAGATCACTGAAATAAAGAGCCATGTCGTCAAGGTTTTTTGAAGTTGTGAATCTATATTTTTCTTCCATATCTGAGAACAAGGAAAGATGGATCGTCACCACCCGAATTGGATTGCTTCCAATAAGTTACTGAAGAACATGCACACCCACCATTCGACTTGGGAAGCATCGTTGAACATGGTCAAAATTAGACAACCTCCAAGAATTTGCTCAGACCATTAAAATCATGGTTTCATCTATAATGAGATGCAGACAGCCATACAAGGATTGAAATGACATTTTGAATGCAACAAGAGCTAAGATGCCCAACTCAGTTATAAGGTGGTAGAAAGTGCACCATGGCAGCATATCCTTCTTCAGTAACTTCATAAATTTCACAAAATAAGAAACCAAAAGCTGGATTAGAGCCAGGATCAACAAGGAGAAACTTGAGCACCACAGGAACCATATCTATCACCTTATAAGTAACACATCCTGCCTTCTCAAATTTAAGACAACAGCAAGCAAGGAAATATGAAACCCATATGCTGCATTGCCAGGTTAATATTTTGTTGAGTATTCTAATAATGATTTCTTTTTTTCAATACAGCTGCAAATTGAAGATTCATGGAAAATAAAGGATCCATAGCAGTGAAGAAGAAAATCATATCACAGAATGGCTATACTGTTTTTTGAGACAAATGATAATGCTTACATTTAACTGTTATTTTCAGCACTGATGCAGTTCATTTTGTCTGCCTCGGGAACAACTGAGAACATTGTTGGAAATAAGAACTTCTTGCTGTGATATTAAAGAAAGAAATACTTGAAATAATTAGCAAGACCATTCTGGTCCCTCCTATTAAAATCAAATAATAATTTGGATGCTCCTTCATGGGCGTGTGCAATCATCATTTTCTTTTGGATGTGTTTCTTGCTGCAAAGTTTCTTTACAGCAGGTACTGAGGGGCACAGAAGATTGATAAACATTCAATGGATCTATTTCAATTTGTGTTTTTTAATTGTTCCTCTTCAGATAGAACTTTCCGTGGTATTTTCTTCTTTTGCTGATACTTGGCATATGAATACCACACACCACCAGCTGTATTGATGACCAACCCAGTCACGTTCAAAGCATGTACTTGCACACCACCCAACAGGACGAAACCAAGGGTCTGGAAGGAGATATACAGAGAGTAAACCTCAAACAAGTGTAGTATTTACTCATCCAGAAATAGAAGATAAGAAATTGAGAAAGTATACTTACTGTGGACCCAACACCCTTAAGAACTCCAACGATTGTAGTTGTTAGAGCAGAATTAACAATAGTGCACAAGAACATTGTGTAGTTCAAGACAATGCCCATTATCAATGATATGACAAGAATCACTAAGAATGCGAAAGAATATGCCTGTCATGTTAAAATTGCATCAGTTTCCCAACACGTAAAGAATGAAAGCAAACATGAATAATGAATATTTGATAAAATACTGGATTATAAAAGAGCCACATATATCACCGATATTTAATTCAGGACATTTGATTTTCAAGAACCATCTGAAAAGTCATTTGGCCAAGTAAAAAACTCATAAAGGATCCATGGTTCTATAATTACGTCACAAACTGATACTTGTTTGAAGTGTTCACTGCAAGGTTTTTATATTACTTTAGAAGCCAGATATTTTAGATGCCAATGAGAGACCTGGAAGGATCAATGTACGCATCCTAACTAGCAATGTAAAGGTTGTTTACGTGAATCTAATTGTGGATACCGAAGTTGTAAAAGAGTACTCTGACATTGGTGCCAACTTCAGCTATAAAAGGAGCAATTATGTCACTAAAGGATTGAAAAATCTTATTGTAAAGTCTACCCATGTCCTGATAAGTCTCTTAAATTTATCAACTATATCCCATGATTATCAATCAATTTATGAAATAGTCTGTAAAAGTATCTTGTTATGAATACTCCTCTGCTTTATTTCTTTATGAAGCTTTTGTGCTAATGTGCTTTAAATTCTATTGACTACACTCATCATATAGTCTACTTTATGATTCCACATTCCCAACATTAATGTTTCTTTTTCTTATGATACCTCATAGTGGCAGTTTATAAGTTGTAGTGCACTTTTAGACACCTGTTGCATTTAAAACTATATATTGCGTCGAATTCTACACAGCACTACCTATGTGAATATTTACTATGAGGTCTCCACAGATCACAAAATTGGATCATGCATTTTATTTTTGTTCTAATTTTATGCACCAGATATCAACTTTTTCAATATTTTACCATTATGAGTTATTATTATATGCATTATGCTCTAGGAGCATCTACATCATTTCAGCATATAAAATAGATCATCTTGTGTGCATTATTAATTTAACTTTGGTTGCATCTTAGATTAAGTTCATTTATTTTGTATCATACAAACTTTACCATATGTCATGCACTTTAATTTGTTCTAGTTTTACTCACCAATTATTAATTTTTCAGTTTTTATCAGATTGGTTATTAACTTATTATTATATACATCATGCTCATTAAACATCAGTATATAAATTCATGACTTCGTGTGTATTATTCATAAGTTAAGGCTTACCTTCTGTTTTAGTGTTATGAACACAATATGTATATTCTGGCCAGAATGCAGTGCAGCATAGTCTACGCATAAAGTCACCATATGCAGATAAAAGTTAATTAGTAAAAGCAACACATGCATAAGTATAACTTACAAAATCCCACAGATAAACATTGTTACATGTCAAAAACAATAGGGGAAAGCAACACAAGCAAAAGTATAATTTACAAAAACCCTGATAAGTAGGGTGCTGATCCTGACCTTTCCAGACAAAACTGCAAGAGAGTGTGGAAATTCTCCTGTTGCTATGATGAGAAACAAAAGACAAGGTAGGGACAGCAAGGAATTATAGAACATTATCTCAACCGAAGAAAGTCCCTCCTCGGCACCAGATTTCTCCACAAGCACTAGATACATAGTCTACAATTATAACTAGATGTTAATTTCACAAAACTGGGGCAAAAAGCTAGGACAGCTAAAAACAAGTATGTGACATCAGCAATAGTTTCAAGTGAACTCCAATGATTAAACTTTCCCAAATATGGTAAGGAGAACATGGAATATGTTTGTTTACCTGGAAGAAAACGGAGGTAAGTGCCATGGTGTATCCATGGAGATCAAACGAGAAGTCTCCAAGTGCCGCAATGACGACTCCTATGGCTGTAAATATAACAGAAAGTGATACCTGAAAATTACTTAAAAACATCAATAGTAAGAAACTTAAGTAATACTGAATTGCTAATTTGCAGAAGAGTTTCATATTCTGCAAACAGACAATTATATTGAACTCAATGAAATTAATTTGAAACAGTCTGAACACATTATTTTTCTTCAGAAACAATGGTATTTATCACTATCTTTCTGTAAATATAACTCTACCATTCCTTCAACTGAAACAGAAACATGAAAGCATGCTTGTTTCCATTAATTTTAGTATCATCGACAAATTAAACCAGTACAAAGGCTAGACTATCTTTGCCCGGGAACCATAACTAATTTGCTCTTTCCTCTTCAGCATAATTCTCATACAGATAAAAGTTTAACACCACAAGTTACGCAATGAATTACAAAAAAAAAATAGTGGTAAAAAATAGAATGGGATTTTTGGATTAAAGAACATAAAAAAGCACTTCTCAGGAAGAAGCAGAAAGAAAGAGATTGATATTAAGAAAAAAGGTAACTATTTTGTGTCAAAAGATGCTCCCTCTTCATCATTTATTTACAATTAAATCGATGCCTTCACTCTCTGACCAGTCACCAATTTGAAATATAGGATCACTATCACACAGTTCCATATTCAAATTTGTCTCCTTTTGCAAGAGAGGGAGAGAGACACACGGACGGGAGAGAGAGAAAGAGAGTAGTGTGTATTAAAACAAATGACTTATACCACAACAAAATTTGAAAACAGAGAGACACAAAGAAAGACCCATTTTATCATCTTTCATTGAAAAAGATAATATATAAAAAAACTCGGGAAGAAAACATTTGAAAGAAGGCAATCTAAAAAGAATGAAAAAATGAACAAAGAAGCTCTGGAACCAAGACGAACTACCAGGTAATGTATTAAAGTAAAATAATATATGCACAGATATTTTGAGATATTCATCATAATGAATGTGCGGCCGATCCCAGGTAACTTATTAGTTTAACTATTATATAGTTCGCATCCTGTACCTTGGGTATTAAATTTCTCAATCAATAAATTAATTTCAACCAAATCAATTCCAGAGAAGTTGGATTACCTGATCACAATGATAAGCTATAGATTCAAGCCAAAATACTCTTTAACTTAGACTAGTCAGTTATTAAAGTTTGATTCAATAATAAGCAAGCATAAACTAGAGCCAATGAAATAAGCAAGGCGTACACCAAGTTACAAAAGAGATTCTACCACTAAGCCTGAACGAGACAAACCCATAGTAGGGAATACCAGCATAATTCATCATGACTAAAATTTGCTAGATATGCACTATGATTGTTGCCAAAATTAAGAGAAACATACATTATAGAATGATAGTAACAAAAAGACATCCAACTTAACCTCCAAGGGCAATCAATCATAGACTTGTTACCTGAGTTGAGGGCCTACTCTTTCCTCTGAAAAATCCAAACACCAATACTGCAAGTGGTGTGAGCCTCTTCAATGCAATGTACATTGGAATATTGACTCCCTTCAAGCTTGCCAAAGCAAATGCCACATTTGCATTGTAGAACACTGACACTGGAAGAAGTTTCTTAGCTGTTGGCATGTTCACTGCTTTGGCTTTTGTATACCCCATAACTTTGCCAAAGTGTATGAGAAGGGTTGTAGCCAATTGCTAATACAGTGTATAAATAAATATAAGCAAGAGAAAACACCATAGCCTTACTGCAATAAAAATATAACATATGCTCAAGATCTATAACATACCTGTAAAGTAAGAAGAGTCATAGAGTAGGCATACTGCATTAAAACTGCCTTATTGATGAAAACCATAGCCATGGATGTTATTCCATAGGAAAAGGCAGCAAACAAGCTGCAGCGTAAATAGAAAAATAAGAAAGAAAGCTATAAGGAATTACATCACATTCATCTATTATTAGCAGTTATGCTAAAATATTAAAGAAAGATGTAAATCCAAGAGGAGCGGGACAGTATGTGCTCAGGTTAAGTGCATCGACTTTACATAGAAATACTCTCTCAACCAAACTTATCCCTTAGTGTGATGCTAGATTCTGGGTTGCTGATTAAGAAACTTCACTCATTAAAGCTTCTTCAGGCCATAATAACAATCAACAGGTAGTTTTCGCGTCTCACATATTTGCAGCAGTTAGTCCATATCTCATAACCAGGTGCGCAAAATAACACCTTCAGGAACGTAATAAAGCTCGATTTACATCTTTCTCGCGTTTGCAATAAGTTCGGTACGATGGACACATTTATTAGCAGTACCATGCTAAACGTTCCACTAAATTTAATTCGTTGCCCAACCGACACAAAGCCACCAGCTTGGCGTTATTCATGACACAGAGGTGCAATTTTCTGTTCCTAATCGACACCGAGCCTTTAATCTATGCTAATTCACCCATAAAAACAGAAAATTCATTTCCTTTGTGTTTCCCGGACCGTAGTGTCCCAGATCTCGCTTAAATTCTTCAACTATGCGGTATAAGAATCAAAATAAGAGGTGAGCCAGATTACCTCAAGAAGGGAGTGGGTTCCAGGTCAACCCTGCCTTCCATGGCGATCCCAATTGAGGAGACCTTGAATTGTGTAACACGAGATCGTTGATTGCGCCCTTGGTTGTGCACGGTTAGGGTTAGGGCTGGAAAAGGGGAATAAGAGGAGGGGAGAAGCCGGTCGGTGAAGAAGAGGAGGAGCGGAGGGAACAAATGGCGTGGTTTCTGGATCCACCCGTCGCTTCCACGATGCGAACCCATAAATAGGCCCTTTTACATATCCATCCTTCGAGTTAAATGAAATATCCTATTTACCCCTAATGATATCAATATTCCACATACATCCCTCATGTGCTTCTCTGGTTAATACTTACCCAATCAAGTATGATTAAACATCAGAAATATATATATATATATATATATATATATATATATATATATATATATATATATATATATATATATATATATCGACTGCAATATGCATCGATGTGCTTCGATTTTACAGGATATATGTTAAATTCAAATTTATTTCCCCAACTCAGAGGGACATATGCGTAATTTTACCAGAAAAAGGTATAATAATTCAGGGACTTGTTTGACGGCGGCGGCGCAGTAAGATCTTATTCCTGGGTCCCTATTTCGTTGCCGGCAATCTCCAGCGTTACCCGCCTCTCGTCTACCCTCAGCAAAGTGATTTGTGTGGCCCGAGTTACACTTTTTCCGCCGATCACCGCCGGTGAGGGAAAGAGGAGTGGGCCGGTGGCCGAGAAAGAATCAGCCGTTCCATAACAGTCGTCCATACTTCAAGCAAGTCAGCGGAGTCGCCGCGGATGAATTGCTACGTCCTCTTTTGACTTTTGACCTCGTGGTCAAATATATCTACATGGGAGTCGATGAGCTCACCATAGTACTCGGGTTTGATCTTATATAAAAATACAGGGATATATTATTATTAATTTAAGATCAATAAAATTAATTGGCCAATCGGATCATGATAAATTATATTAAAGTATGTAATTATAGTATTTCATATTGCATGTGATAACCCTTTTAGACTCTCTAAAAATATATGTCCTTTTATTTTCTATAGACTTCAAAATAGCTGAGCATCTTGAACTACAACAAACCATTGACTCTTTAAAGGTTCCATTACATTGTGAATCCAGGTGATATATGTATATATATATATATATATAATGCTTTCCCTTTTGTTTGTTGGAGCTTCTCATCTAAACGTCGAATCCTCCATCGAATCCGCTGCATAGTTGGATCTACAATGAGTCCTCCATCGAATTCGTTGATTAGGCCTCATATTCAAATTAGATTGAGGATGGTACGATCTGTTGAATACCACAGTTGAGGACAGAAGTGCACCGTTAGTCAATGGTTCAACATGCCTCAAGCACTCTTGGAATGTCAAAATTGTGTTGGGTCAGGGAACCTTGACGGGTGTCAGTGGTAATGGAGCTGAGGACTACATGTGAGCTGGTGTCATCGCTTGTTGGACCAATTGGGACAAAAGTGGAGTGATGATCTGTATCATGTCTCTTAGTATTTTCATTGCCGAGTGAGGTTTAATAACAGCTTGATAGGGATAAATATATGACTCATTGTCGAGTGTCTACGTTGAGGTGAATGCATCGATGTATGAAAAATAATGGTTGTTACTCTCATTAGATGAAAGTACTATGGGTCAAGGGCAAAGCCTTTTCACTCTAGCATCTATTGAGAGAATTGACGGATGAGTGTTTCTGTGATATCGATTCTTCCTTTTAACGCCAAAAATATTATGGGAAAACATCATTGACGTCTAGGTTAACTCGACGTGATTTTGACTCATGTGTATAAGATTGTTGGATGTGCTTATGAGGTAGAATTGTCAAGCTCCTAAGGTGCCACTTATATAAAGACCAAGGTTAGTATATGTTTTTCGATCCGATCCCTTTAATGCCTAAGTAACTCAAGGAAGATGAGTGTAATGATAAGCAATCAAAAGTTATCGCTAAAAATGAGCTTTTATAAATGGGTTGTATATTCTATGAAATATTCTATGGGAAAACATCTCTCAACCACCTCTAACAACCTCCTATATACCTTTTCTCTACGTGGGCGATAAGAATGAAGATAGCGAGTAATTACCTATCTTGGATCCTAATCCATGTGGATAGGTAAGTGGGAGGCAACATCTTTTTTTTTTTTTTCAATAGGAATGTCATATAAAAATAACGTGTAAGATGATAATTAGTCAACGATATTCTCTATATCGGTTATCGCGTAGAAGTGTAACATATAAGAATATGCTAAAAATGAATTGATAAAAAACTATACTAACGTGAATGAAAATATTATATCAATAAGATATAATTTGAAGAATATTTCCTAACTTAACTTAGTCTATAATAGGAACTCAGTTTCTTCTCTCTCTCTAATAATTGATAAAAAACTATACTAACGTGAATGAAAATATTATATCAATAAGATATAATTTGAAGAATATTTCCTAACTTAACTTAGTCTATAATAGGAACTCAGTTTCTTCTCTCTTTTCTCTAAAATTCAATGAAAAAACTCCATTAGATTGAATTAAACATCAAAAGAATATTATCAAAAATAATAAAAATATTTTTCTAGTTAAGGATCCCGACTATAACTAAGAAATTCTTCCACAATAAGCTAAGTTCTTCTCTCCTTTCTCTAATATCCAATTCGAAAACCACATTTGATTGAATTAAAAATCGAAGGAACCTCGTTGGGGACACACTCGATAGTCTTCTTTCAAAGGAAGAAGTGTATGGATCTAATTTAGCTTAGGGTTTCAACATCGTTCATCTCTCCTCAAAGTTTCATGTCAGAGGATGGTTCTCAGTCACCAACATTCAACTACAAGAAAATTGGTCATTAGCGATAGGTAAAAGTTGTCAAGTCATTAAGACTCAAAAGAATTACCGCTAAAACAATTAGTGATGGAGTGGGCTGTCATTAGCTTTTGTTAGTGTATGTCTCATGGTTACAAGCTTTATAGATGAGAAAAATATATATACTTATCACTAAATTATGATTATAGTGACAATATATTTTTTTCGACCAATATATTCAGATTCTGTTACTTAAAAGAATAAATTGATAAAAAAATATTTCTATGACAATATTTGATGACTAAAAGTCTTGACCAAAAGTTTTAGTGACAACATAATTAAGTCTATCATTAATTCCTGAATAAACGAAATGAATAATGATAATAGTGACGGATTGACTACTTGAGTTTGTCGCTAATGCTAGTTTAGGTGAAAACAATATTAGTGACAAATTTTCCTGTCAATAATAATTTTTTGACAGTGTATCAATTTTTAATTATTTTAAAATCATGTTAGAATTTCAATAATCAAAATAAAAATAAACAAATATTGATATTTCTGCTGGCACTACTATAGGACCTATTCTTGACCTTTCCATTTATCTGAATAATGGGTAGTTACACATTACCTTATATAGTTAAATATATTTAGTATTTTGATTTCTATATTTTAAAATATTATATTGAAATTCTTATACTTATGAAAGTGAAACATTTAATCTCATTTATTCTCATGCTATCACAAAAGATACTATATGTGCAATCGTACGTAAAAATAATACTAAAAAAAGGATAAAAATATAATTTTGATTATCACTGTCAATAAAGAGCCATCGGCTTTGCATGAAGCCGGGGAGGCGTTGGGTAGGATAGCAAAGTAGGAAAAATGAGGCGGTACAAGAGATGAGGATCACTACCGACGCCACGGTTGGATAGGCCGTCTGAGAGGATAGCGAAGCTAGAAGGAGGATAGCAATGCAGAAGAAATGGAATGGTGCAGAGAAGATGAGAATCGCCACTGACATCACCGTTCGTTAAATTGTCCGAGAGGATAGCGAAACCAAAGAGAAAGACGAAGCTAAATGGAGGATAACGAAACTTTTACAGAAGTTACCCTTTTATGAAATTAATATATTTAGATGTGAGAATCAAAAATATAATTTTATTTTATTTTTAGTACTATTTTTATATGTGACTACATGTGCGATATCTTCTATGAGTAGAATCGATAGCGTGAGAAAAAATGTGGTTAAATATTTCACTTTTATAAGTATAAAAATATCAATATATTTTTTTAAAATATAAAAATTAGAATACTAAACATAACTAACAACAATAGATAATAGGAGATAATACGTAATTAGCTGCCTGCACATCTTCTTAACCTTTGGACATATTATCACTAAATAAGGTGTTTGATATCTGCAATGGTAGCAGTGATCATGACCCGTTCTCTAAGAGACCGATCTTATCTTATTTGGTGGGGCTTATGAGGGGCAAGTTCTTACATTGACTTTAATTGCCACTGTACTACCAACTAATGTGATCAAGTATTGGTCTCTAAAAAGTAAAAAGATGCATGAATTCAAGATAGGATGAACTAATCATTTTTAAAGTTATGCAATAATTTTTATGTGTGTTATGCAACAATCACCAAACTATTTCTTAGCATATTCAAGATGGGAACTATTAAATTATAAGTACTCTTAGTATTCATATCTAATTATTAATAGTTAGCATATCATGAAAAATTCACTGATATTAGTTTTAATCTACGGTCCAAATTGTACATTCATTTAAATTTAATATGTATTTAAACCAAACTCAAATATTTTCAAATAAAAATTAGTGAAAAAAATAATTTATCACTTATATTTAAAATATCATTTGTCACAATCATAAGTTATCATCACAAATTCTAAAATATTCGTGATAATATTATTATCAAACTCATATATTTAAATGATTAAGTGACTATGTTTTAGTGATAAATATTTGTTATTGTTAAAAAATTAATGATAATATCCTCAATAAATCATATTTTGATGACAAGTTTTAATATTTATGACTAAAATTTTATGATTAATGAGGAGCTCTTTTTAGTGTGTCTTCATAATTCGAATTGAAGTAACACTCATGTGCTTTACACGATATTAGAGTTCCGTATCTCACTTTGAAATATACTTGGCCTTAAGTTTAAAGGTATGATGAACTTTATTCTTTAATTTAAAGTTTAAAACTCAATTGTGATGGCCATTAAAGAAACTAAGCAATAACAAAAGTAAAATTCCACTGATGCAATCTCCACTTTATTACTTTCTATCGATTATTGCCTCAAGACAGCACGTAAAGAATCACAAGCCTTGCCACAATAATTTCTCACATAGGCTGATATGGATGACAACTTAAAATAATACAAAAAATAAAAAAAATTGATTATTGTATATTATAGCTATTGAAAGTGAGCATTCCTTCTATTGATAAAGTACACTTAAGATTTATGTAATTCAAATCAACAATCAAAGATCAGAGTAAGATTTCGAAACATAGTATTTTTGATTATTTTGATGATCCACAATAAAAGGAATTCAAAAATTGTTAAATATAGGACCATAAAAATCAACCCAATCGATGATCAAAAGAATTTAGTTTGAAATACTAAAGTAGATTGATTTTTTTTATTTTCCAAAAGAAAAATACATATTTATTTGATAATATGGAAGAATATGTTAATCAATTATATCTTAGTATTATAAAATATTTTTTAAATACCAACACTTATGCTAAAATAAATATTTATATAAAAAAATAAAATAGAGCTGAATGACGTGGAGATCTCACTATTTGTTATTGTGGTTTATAGTTTTTGTAGATTTTTGAGGATAATATAGTTTGGTCCCCCAATAATTTCCACCTATATCAGATTACTAATTTATGGAAGGAAAAGAGATTAACTATAAGCTTTTTAGGGTTTATAATTGATTTAGAGGGATAATTTTGTTTTTCCTAATTTTATAATAATTCAGCGATTAATAGCTGTATATATTTCTGACTCTACATCGAGGAGTCTTCAAAGAGTCAAATGTGGGGTCCGCAGCTTCAAAGAGTCAAATGTGGGGTCCGCAGCTTCAAAGAGTCAAATGTGGGGTCCGCAGCTTCAAAGAGTCAAATGTGGGGTCCGCAGCTTCAAAGAGTCAAATGTGGGGTCCGCAGCTTCAAAGAGTCAAATGTGGGGTCCGCAGCTTCAAAGAGTCAAATGTGGGGTCCGCAGCTTCAAAGAGTCAAATGTGGGGTCCGCAGCTTCAAAGAGTCAAATGTGGGGTCCGCAGCTTCAAAGAGTCAAATGTGGGGTCCGCAGCTTCAAAGAGTCAAATGTGGGGTCCGCAGCTTCAAAGAGTCAAATGTGGGGTCCGCAGCTTCAAAGAGTCAAATGTGGGGTCCGCAGCTTCAAAGAGTCAAATGTGGGGTCCGCAGCTTCAAAGAGTCAAATGTGGGGTCCGCAGCTTCAAAGAGTCAAATGTGGGGTCCGCAGCTTCAAAGAGTCAAATGTGGGGTCCGCAGCTTCAAAGAGTCAAATGTGGGGTCCGCAGCTTCAAAGAGTCAAATGTGGGGTCCGCAGCTTCAAAGAGTCAAATGTGGGGTCCGCAGCTTCAAAGAGTCAAATGTGGGGTCCGCAGCTTCAAAGAGTCAAATGTGGGGTCCGCAGCTTCAAAGAGTCAAATGTGGGGTCCGCAGCTTCAAAGAGTCAAATGTGGGGTCCGCAGCTTCAAAGAGTCAAATGTGGGGTCCGCAGCTTCAAAGAGTCAAATGTGGGGTCCGCAGCTTCAAAGAGTCAAATGTGGGGTCCGCAGCTTCAAAGAGTCAAATGTGGGGTCCGCAGCTTCAAAGAGTCAAATGTGGGGTCCGCAGCTTCAAAGAGTCAAATGTGGGGTCCGCAGCTTCAAAGAGTCAAATGTGGGGTCCGCAGCTTCAAAGAGTCAAATGTGGGGTCCGCAGCTTCAAAGAGTCAAATGTGGGGTCCGCAGCTTCAAAGAGTCAAATGTGGGGTCCGCAGCTTCAAAGAGTCAAATGTGGGGTCCGCAGCTTCAAAGAGTCAAATGTGGGGTCCGCAGCTTCAAAGAGTCAAATGTGGGGTCCGCAGCTTCAAAGAGTCAAATGTGGGGTCCGCAGCTTCAAAGAGTCAAATGTGGGGTCCGCAGCTTCAAAGAGTCAAATGTGGGGTCCGCAGCTTCAAAGAGTCAAATGTGGGGTCCGCAGCTTCAAAGAGTCAAATGTGGGGTCCGCAGCTTCAAAGAGTCAAATGTGGGGTCCGCAGCTTCAAAGAGTCAAATGTGGGGTCCGCAGCTTCAAAGAGTCAAATGTGGGGTCCGCAGCTTCAAAGAGTCAAATGTGGGGTCCGCAGCTTCAAAGAGTCAAATGTGGGGTCCGCAGCTTCAAAGAGTCAAATGTGGGGTCCGCAGCTTCAAAGAGTCAAATGTGGGGTCCGCAGCTTCAAAGAGTCAAATGTGGGGTCCGCAGCTTCAAAGAGTCAAATGTGGGGTCCGCAGCTTCAAAGAGTCAAATGTGGGCTCCAAGAGTCAATGTGGGGTCCATACACTACGGTGGTAATCGTTCGGGTAGGTTGCAAAGGGTAACGTAAATAGTACTTTGTTTATCAACGGCTGCGGTCTGCGTAATATATTTAATTCAAATAAAGCAATTAACAATTTTCAGAAATCGTCGTATAATATATTTAATTCCTCCCCTTCCCGCGCTCGTCGCAGTTGTCGTGTAATATATTTAATTCAAATAAAGCAAATGCAGGACAAAAGAAAAAGGGTAAGAATAAATAAACTATTATGAATTCGAAAAAGAAGGATGCCGATGGCTCGGTCTGTCGACCCTTTTTCCAGAGTTATTCCTTCCTCTTCCTCTCGGCTTCGTGTGCTTCGCTTTCTTGGGGAAGACGGGACGCGAGTGCGTAAATAGTGGCATGGGGCGAGCGAAAGGTAGCGATGTCGAAATCGAAGGTGGCGATGGCGGCGGAGGACGAAGCGGAGGCGACGGCGAAGTCGTCACGGTGGGACTCGATCCAGAGGTGCGGGATCCCCAGAAAAATCAAGATCGACGAGGAGAAGCTGAAGCGGGACATCTTGATTCCTGAGTACCTCTGCAAGGCGATGAAAGACGCCATCGATAGAAGGGACGCCACCGTCGAGGCCCCCTCCTCAGGTGCAAAGCCCAGTGGCGATTCAGAGGTGCCGAAGGCGCCGCTGGTGGTGTTCGTGGACTTCTGCAGTTGCGGACACCGCGGCCAGCAGATGATGCGCCAGCTTCAACAACTCATAAGCAAGGGACAGGTCAAGATAGAAACCGCCTCCCTCTCTCTCCTCCTGTAGTTTCTACTGCATTTCTTCAAATATTTAGATTCTTGAAGTCTTATATCGAAGCCAGCTTAGTGTTTTTTCGGTTCACGTAGTGAGTTTCTAAAGTGACCTTTCGTTTTTTCAAATTCCTTCTGATGCACAATAAAATTCCTGACGCTGCAGTCTGTGGGTTGCGTTTCTTGATCGAGCTTTAAGCATTACTTTGAAGGTTTAAAAATCTTTCTTTTTTGGTGAAAATTTTGGCTCGTATTGCTTTTGTTGAACATTATATTTCGCAATGTTTGTAATTTGTATAGCAGCAAACTATCTGTGGTAGACGCACTTTGCATTTCTGGAGGTCGAAAACATAAATTATAATGGCTAAAAATGGGAAATTTAAATTCAGGTTATACTCAAAGTCTGTTTGGTGCTTTCGTCACAGAAAAGATCTCGAAAGTTACGTGGTTGTTTTGATTTTTTTCTGCTTACATTCTTCAGGAGAATTTTGTCTCCTATCTAAGAGAAGGCATCTACTACCACCTAGATGATCAGCCTGTCTTATAAGATAGCTCCCTTTTCCTTTATTCTTCCTGATTTGTATAAGATAGCTTTTTTCGTTGACTCATCCAGATCTCTATGTTCTGTTGAATGTTCAGCGTGATGTCCTTTTCTTGACCTGTCACTTTCGAGAAAAAAAGAAGGAAAAAACGAACTATGAAATTAGATTTGTGACCTCGTGATGCTAATTGTGATGACTTTAAGAGTATTATGTTATTCTCTTGTTTAATCTGGTATTTAGAGATCTAAGATAGTTTGTGGTTTGTGATTTGACTAGCAATAAGGTTCTTTGCTTGTAATTTGTGGTTCTTTGTTTAATATCATCCAAGTCAAGGAAAACGGACCTTCCAATAGGTTCCTACTAGGATATTGCTTTAGATATGTACTGCTGTGCTTTGCTGGAAGGAGGTTTGTGCCAGTTTATAATAGACCATGAAAACTCTGTAGTTGACATGAGTGCATGAAATATATTCTGATTCTCATTTGTTCTAGTGGTGGAAGTTGGATGACACTATTGTTGCAGTATGCAGCACAGGGTGGTTTATTCCAGAGTAGGTTTTGGAAAATTGTTCCAGTCAATTCAGGATTAATTCGGAGTATCTAATCAGGATCTTTCTTTGATAGTTACATATTTTTCGTGAACTTCCTGTAGTTATAGGAAAATTTTTATCTGGAAATGGACCTTAGCTAATTGAATTACGTCGGCTCTAATTCTTTCTCTCATTTATTTCAGGTCTTTGATTTTTTAACTACAAAGCCTTCTCACTTTGTTCAGCATGGTTTGACTTGCTTAGAAAACTTGGCTAGAGGTGGTGACAAGTGTGCAGAGGCCATTCGTGAAAACTTAAGAATCATGGTATGTTTAGTGGAACTGATAATATTATAGTATTTTTATGCTTTCTAATGTGGGCCATCTTGTCCATTCATGCTTGCTTTGAGTTCTTACCATCATAAATCTTTGTGAAGAATATCCTTTGCTACTGACGCTAATTTAGTTTAGACTTATGTGGTAGTCAACCATTCTTTTCACTTGTCTGATTTCATAATATTTTCTCCATTTGGTGGGTTATTGTTAATAGTTACATGATCTTATGAATTAATTATTTTGTTGCACAGGTTGCAGGAGGTGATGGTACCGTAAGTTTGGTATTGAAAAGCTTGGTAGAACTTTCTGTACATAATAAAAAGCCAATTCCTCCAACTGGCATTATTCCACTTGGAACAGGAAATGATATTTCAAGGAGTTTTGGTTGGGTAAAGAGCTTAATTTGATTGTTGCAGTTTCATAGAGATAACAGTAATTTATATGGATATATTTGTAGGGTGGTTCAATTCCTTTTGCATGGAGGTCAGCATTCAAACAGTTTCTTCATAAGGCGGTTTCAAATGGTGTTAAACTTAAACACCTTGATAGGTGAGCATGAGCTCTATCTTAATCATAAAATTGTTAATATGAGCTATCTCATTGACACCTAAGCTTGTCATTTAGTAACATAGCCGCATTTGCCTGATCTCTTGATTTCTTTACTTAAAAGTATCATTATATGGTTGACCCATCATAAAAAGGAGCTAGAAATTATGCAT
Organism: Musa balbisiana; assembly: GCA_004837865.1. NCBI lineage: Eukaryota > Viridiplantae > Streptophyta > Magnoliopsida > Zingiberales > Musaceae > Musa > Musa balbisiana. Next base: position 4,336,683 of record CM017193.1, on the reverse strand, counting down.
AGAATTTGGCTGATGATTGATATTGAAATCGTTTTTATTATTCACTATAAGTTGACATTACGGATAATAGGGACCATAACAGGATAAAACATTTCCCCTTGGTCACTAGAGTAGGGTTCAAGTCACTAGAACAATAGCTCTACTTGTGAGAGAAAGTTTGTGTACATTGACTTTTCGTAGCATTGGTGGGATCATCATTTACCGAGCCATCTTCTATTATGCTCGTCAAAAAGAGTATTTCTTGAGAGCCATTTGTTGTGATACGTGTTGGTTGTTCTTTTCCCTTGTTAAAAGATGAACCAACTTGTGTTTGGTGCTTCAGGACTTTAGTGAATTTGGTTCCTAAACAAACCAACATTTGTAGTACGAGTCCCTAAGTCCAATAAAAAAGTTGGAGGGTTGTGTTAGCTCACAACCAACTAGGATAAAATTAAGATTTCATAAACATGAATCTTAACCACATTTAGTATAGGTACAAGTGAAGTGACATGAGACACCTTTACCACTTGGGTGCATTGAAGTGTGAAAAATGGGCTAGGAAGTCCTTCGGAAGAGCCCCATCACATTAACAGTTGGATGTGGTGCAAGATAGATAAGGGTTCTTGTATTGTTTTAGGCTGATGCAAGTAAAGAAGTTAGCTCAAGAAAACAGGATTAGGTTAGCACTAGGAATAGAAGCACTTTATGGATAAAAGCTAGAATTAGTAGATACAATGATTAGAAGATGAACTAACACTATTTATCTTAGGGTGATTAAGTAACTAGGGAAATAATTTAAAGAAATTGATAGCACTGGATTTAAAATTTAGTATACTAGAAAATTTAAATATAAAAATGTTATAGGTCTCCTTGTAAATAAGGATCTTAAGGTCAACAATATAATAGTGAAGAGAAATGTGGATAGAATGATAGCTTCGAAATTTGTACTGAGAGAAGAGTTTTATGCCCCTCAAATTGAATTGAATGGTTAAACCAAAATAGAATTTTGAAAACATTTAGATGAAGTTATTTATCTTTAACTAGAAAAACTTACAATTGAAGGGGATTTGGATGGTCTTGTAGGAAAAAGATATGGTACATTTAAAATATATGACAAGGGTGGTATGATCTTAGTCTCGCTACTTTGTATAATCTCATAATTATTAATGCTTATTTCATAAAAAGAAATAAATGTTTTATTGGTTATAAGAGTGGTCTTAAAATATTTTTTTTTCACTAGAAGATACATATTGTTATATATAATGATTGTAAAATTATAGACAAATCAACGTAGATATTCTTTTTTTTATAAGAAGAAGAAACTAAAGTTTCTTTAAGAAATACGAGTATAATCAATTCCATTTGTATTAGCACGAATCCAAAAACCAAAATCATGGTACCAATCACCCCACAAAACAGGGGCTTCAAAAATCATTTGAGACTTCAAAAATTACTGTCATGACCTGATTTGATGGGATAATTGACTTGTCAATTTAGTTTGGCATAAACTATTGATGAAAATTATATGTATTTTTTATTTAAAAGGCGACGTCGCATCGCTCGACGACATCGCCGAACGTCACCTTTTTCTATATATATATATATGTATATATATTAGTACACTCATTAGACCCTTATAAACCATTGGTCAAAATGCTTAAGCTAAAGTTGACAATAGTACACTCATTAGACCCTTATAAGTCAATCTTACTCTTGTCTATTTCTGATGTGGGACTAATTGGGGTGTTATAATCTTCCCCACTCAAGATCTTAACGAGAACATCATAGCCTAGATGAAACCCAAGCATGGTGCATGCGAGCTATAACCAAGTGGTGGCTCCGGCTCATGACGAGTCCTCTAACTCAGTCCATGGGTAACCCTTTCCTACTTGAGCCCTCCACCATGCCCAAATACTAGGTTAACTCTGGTATCAATTATTACAACCCAACCCGATGGGATAACTGACCTATCAATTTCGTTTGGCCTAAACTATTGGCCAGAATGCTTAAAGTGAAGTTGACAGTAGTACATCCATGAGACTGTTATAAGTCAATTTTAGTCTTGCCCACTTCCAATATAGGACTAATCAAGGTATTACAATTACTAACATACCATTGCCAACAAACATGTTGAAACCCATCTTCAGCTCATCCATTGATTTAAATGTATTTAGCTTGGAGGGGAAATTTGGTGAGGTGGATATCTTTAATGCCATGGCCATCAAGCAATAAGGGCAATGATAATATTCCAAGATGAAAGATGAATACCTCTATAATTTGCATTTTTGCTCCACAAAAAGTCCCCAATGAACTCGTTAATATCATTAAGAATGTTCTTCGACATCCAAGTCACACTAATAGAGTGCAATGGAGTTGATCAAAACAAGCTTGCTAGCTTAAGGAAGCATGCAACGTTGCTAAAAGGCCAATTTTTTGGTAATATTCTGCACAACAGGGTTAAATATGGAGGCAGGAGCTCTTCGAGGTGAGATGTACGTACCTAAATGATAAGTGCCTCCCTTAATGCAGGAATGGTTATGTTGCAAAACATAGATTGATGATATTAAATATGTGTTGCAAAAAATAAAAAAGAAAATAGTAGAAAAATATCCTAGGATTAGATGGTGTAATTTTAAAGGCTATAGTATAATGAATTTTAAATATAGAATGGAAAAAAGAAGGTCTGGAACTTGGATGAAGACAATATGAATACCATGTGGACTAATATTGTTTCGATCCACTTGGTGAAGTAGTTGCCCCTATAATCAATAACTTCCTTTGGCTTGTAGCTAGGGAAAATGGCCTCGATGTCCAACCCCCAATAAGCAAAGGGTTAGTTCGATTGTAGAAAGCCTTTGGATTTGGGCATTGAGCTGGTATCGATCATAGCGTTGCACATATTTAACTATATCTTATTGGAGGGTCAGCCAATAGTAGCCTTGCCTGAGGATTTTGAATGATAATGAGCAGGCTCTAATGTGCTCTCCACATGTTCCCTCGTGGACTTCATAAAGCACTTGGGGCAGCTTCTTTCTAATGGAGGCAGCTGAGGATTAACTAAGTCAAGGATTGTCGGTAGAGTGCTCTCTTGATTATGTGAAAATGTGCTTGTTGGCTTTAGACTATCGTCGCCTGGATGGGTTGGTTGATAGAATCCCTGTCTTATGGTAACAAAGGATGTCCCTCATCCAAGTAGACTCGAGAGGTGGATACAATCTCATCCTTTCTTATGCTTCTCCATTTCAACGTTTTTAGTGTTACTTTGTTTACGATTAGTTTACTTCTCGAAGCCAACTTTGATAATAAGTTAGTAGTTGCATTTTTCACCGTCGAGAATCTATTCCATGTTAAAGGAGGGGATGTTAGCGATCATCTGCTTGGCCTCTAGAAGGTACATGGCCATAATGGAATCTCAGGCTTCATAAGTTCCATTGATTTGATTGACCAATAACTATGAGTCATTGTATATTTTGTCCCTATGCTTGCATATTTCTGCCGAGCAATAGAACTTCATACTCGTTCTTGTTGTTTGTGACTTTAAATATAAGCCAGAGCGATTCTCATTTGAGCTCCGAAGGAATAAATCTACACCTTACATGGCGGTAGTCGATCCTTCAACATGCAGAACCCAAGGTTGGGTGTCGGCAAGTGACTTGTTTGTCGTCATTTCGACGACGAAGTCGGCCAAAGCTTGAGCCTTTATGGTAGTCCGTGACCAATAGGATATGTCGAACTTGTTGAGCTCCAATGACCATTTTAAGAGTTGGCTAGTTGCGTCGGGCTCTGATAGGACTTGTCACATTGATTGATTCGTCATTACAATAATGTGATGGGATTGGAAATAAGACCTAAGTTTCCTCGTTGCCAGGATCATGGCTTAGGTGAGCTTCTCGAAACTCAAGTACCATATCTTAGCGTCTTGTAGCACATGACTGATATAGGACATGAGTCTTTGGATCCTATCTTGTTCTTGGATTGAGACTAAGCTTACAGTTGCGGGGGTCACTGATAGGTATAAGTATAAGTCTTCTCCCGGGTTGGGACTTGACAATTGGGGTGGTTTCATGAAATATTTAAAGTTGCTCAAATGCCTCATGACATTGCTTGGTCCATTGGAACTCCTTCGGCTACTTAGGGTCTTAAATAATGGCAAACAACGACACCCGTCCTTGAGAGGAATATGCTTAGTGCAACGATTTGACCTATTAGTTGTTGTGCCTCCTTATAGAAGTTGGATGCTTTATGTTGAGGATAGCCTAGACCTTCTTGGGATTGACGTCGATCCCAATCCAATGGACCATCAACTCTAGGAACTTGCTTGAGCTGATGCCAAATGCACACTTGGAAGGGTTTACTTTTATGTTCCTTCCTACCTAAGACTGGAACATCTTGTTGACATTCTTTAGTAAGTTGCTCCAACGTTCTTGCGCTTGAAAGACATGCCGTTGTAGCAATATAGATCACCGTCAGTAATAAAAGAGGTATGATTTTCATCCTATAGAGCTATTCTTATCTGATTGTAACTTGAGAACGCATCCATAAAGGAGAGTAGTTCATGGCTAGAGGTTGAGTCGATCAATTAGTCAACCTGAGGTAGAGGGAAGTTGTCCTTCAGACAAGCCTTGTTAAGAGTCTTAAGACTAGTGTAGTCAACACACATGCACCATTTTCTATTTTTTTTTATGAGGAATATATTGGTGAGCCATTTTAGATAATGGACCTTACGGATAATCAATATTCAACAATTTACTAACTTCTTCAATCGTCGCTTGCTGATCTGGGGACAACCTCATGGGCTTCTATCGAATAGGTCGATAGTCATGGTTGATGCTGAGTTGGTGCTACACCACGGCTTGGTCGATCCTAAGTATGTTGTTGGGCACCTATGCGAAGACCTAAGAGTTATGACGTAGAAAAAATTGATAAGCTCAATCTTCTTGTCTTTGAATAAAGCTGAACCAACCCTAATTGTTTGGTCAAGCTTGGTCAAGTCTAAAGGAATCTCGACTAGGAGCTCTTCGACCTCAGGATGGGTGACTATAGGTGTCAGCTCCCATGAATCCAACTGCTGAACAGAGAGTGATTTCTTGTTTGGAAACGTGATTGAGGCCAGGTAACAATAGCGGGATTCCCGTGGATCACTCTCGAGTTCCCCGACCTCAAAGCTAGTTGGGAACTTCAAGGTCATGTAATATGTTGAAACGATTACTGGGAGTCGAATGAGAGTCAGACGTCTAGTAATGGCGTTATATGCGGAGGGGAAGTCAACTATTAGGAATTTAGTTTTCACCATCTTTGAGCAATTGCTCAACCCGAAGGTGATGTACAGACCATCCCCGGAGGAGTAATGGAATTCCCAAGTGAAGTCGATGAGGGTGTAGGAGATTAGCTGTACATCTTTTGCAATCATACCGATATTTTGAAAGGCATCATAGTATAAGATATCGATTGAACACCTTATGTCAATTAAGATCTTGTCACTAATGCATTGACGATCCTAAGGGAGACGACAAGCTTGTTGTCATGTTCGGGATCTAAATGCTCCGCCTCTTCGTCCTTGAAGACAACAAGTGGGTCACCCGAACGGGGGAATCTGTTGGCTTGGGGCTCTATTGTGTAAGTTTTGTGGGCGAAGGTGCTAGTTCCTGATGGTGTTGGTCCTTCAACTATCACATCGATTTGTCACTCGATGGGCCCCTGAGTTCTTAAGGATGTTTCTCGAACCTTATTGAGATAGCGGTACAGATGTCCCCTCAAAATGAGCTTCTCAAATTGTTGTTTCAAATCGTAGCAATCCTCCATGTCGTGTTTATGGTTTGATGGAACTGATAGAACTTGAATTGATTTCTTTTGATCAGTGGGATTCGAAAAGGAAGGGGTGTGTGGAGAAGACCCTTCTCCTTTATCAGCATGAACACTTTAGTGTGGGAGGTATTCAGTAGAGTGATTTCTCGACGAGGGGGACCTAGTCTCCCCTTGGTCTTTCATTTCGCGGTCGCTTTGGTGGGTTCGACCATGGGGCTTTTTCCTTCTTTGCGGGCTTGTTGGGTTTTGAGCTCCTTTTCCAGGCGATGATAGATTCAACAACAATGTGTTGATTAGTCTCTTGTAATAGCTCCGAGAATATAGTCGGAAGTCAAGTGACAACTGAATAGAAGAACTTAGATGGGTGAAGGCCACCAATATATGTATTAATAAAGACCGACGAGCTCGGAACTGCCACCAATCTTGCTTCATTGTTGAACCATTTTGTATAGTTGGCCAGTGATTCCTTGTCTTGCTGGTGCACTGCCAGGAGAGAGGTGGTGGGCTTTTTTGGTGGTTTGTAACTGATGAAGCTGAGCTCAAATTCCTTCGCAAGCCGCCCAAAGAGAAAATTGACTTAGGGGGGCAGTTTGGAGAACCATTCCCTTGGTGACCCCTATAAAGTCGTCGGGAAATTATGGCATATAAGGGAGTTTGCCATTCTGAACAACATCATTTGAGAGGTGAATGCTGCCACGTGTTCTGTGGGATCAAAATCTCTTTCATATAGCTCCAAGGTTGTCATTTAGAATCATTATGGAATTGACTCCTCCATGATACTTCTTATGAAGGGAGACCTTAACCAAGGGTTGAACTCTGGTTGTTTTCCTTGTTTGATCTCTTTCTTGATGTCCATCAATCATTGGTCCATTTCAAAAAGTTGGACACGAACATTAGGTGGGAGCTCAGCAAACTAAGCGACCGACTCCCTTTGTCCCTTGGGTTCCTGAGGTGGATTCTGGGGTAGTTCGTGAGGAAGGTTCTCGAGGGAATTATTTTCCTTCGGTGGAGCGGCCAAAAAAGGTCAAGACTTTGTCATGAGGCTGGAGCTAAGTAGGCAGAGGGACTAAAGTGATAAAAGGAGTAAGTGGAGTTGGAGGTGGTCCCTGCTGTGCCATTTGGATGAATTGTGGGAGGTAAGGGGCCACAGTTTGGACTATCCCAAATAAGAATTGGATTTGTTGGGTTAAAGTTACGAAAAGTTTAGCAGGAACAATTACGGTTTGATATGATGGGATTGGTTGTTGGGTAAGTGGTGGTGGGTTAGTTGTCAAATATGAAATAATCGACGAAAGAGCAAAGGATTAGACATTTGGAGAGTGGGAGGAGCGGGTTCGATTACTGGTCCTAGCTGATCCCATCTCGTGAATATTAGAACTGGTGGGTTTGGAGTAGTCGGACTTGGATCGTGTGGGTTCGGATCTTTATGATTTGATCCGAATGGTCTTGCAAAGTTTCCTTGAGACATCTTAGGCCCTCATAGTGTCAAAATGTTAGTGTAGTTTTTTGGTTGTTCAAGTAGGAATTAATTTCGGAGCCAATCGAGGTTCCTTGCATGTTAGTGTCAGTGCGAATTGCAATCCTTGCCGACTCGAAGGCGCCAAACCTGCAAAACTAAGGTGCGAGTGTTCTCGAGCAATGTCCCTCTGATGATCAAGTTAGTATAGGATTCAGACAGTTCCGAGGAGCTTTTGAAGAAATTTCTATGGAGAATACACTCGGGGAGTCCTTTTTATAGTGGCTCTAAGAGTCATTACTTTCGTGATCATCGATTGTTATGGAGAGCGATTATGCATCGTTCTCAGGCTAAATCAAGGAAATGGTGTCGTGATATGTTGAATCCAGAACATGCCTTGATTGGGGTGTGCCGAATCCGAGGCATGCCTTGATTAGCTTGACTATGGGTGCTAAGGTGTCGGCCACGTGTCGTCCATGTGGCATCGGGCCATTGGCTTGTCTACCATGTGTTGTCCACATGGCATTATGTTATTAACCACAAGATGTTAGCCATGTGCTATCCACATGGCCTCGGGTTGTTGGCATGTCGACATGTCAGCCATGTGTTGTCCAGATAGTGCTGTGTTCTTAGTTACGAGGTGTCAGCCATGTGCCATCCTCGTGGCCTCGGGCTATCAGTGTGTCAGCCACATGTTGTCCATATGGCACTGAGGTATCGACCAGGTTCTTAGTCACCTATCAAATATAAACAATAAAAAATATATTCATATTTGTATTTATAAGCTAATACAAACAATAAAAAAATATTTTTTTATAAATTAAAAATAAGAAGAGGTTTCCACAAGTGGATTGCAAGATACTGCTAAGTGCTGAGGTGTGATATTTTAATACTTTAACAGAAAAAATAAAAAGTTTGGACAAGGGCAGAAATTTAATGGACCTAAACAATCATAGGTGAAGAAAACATCTAAAGAAAGATTTGGATTGCAGCTATGCATATTCTGTTGGCTTCTGCTGGTTGGTAATGATATACATATTTGGTATTAGATCTATGGATTCAGTCAAGGCCAATGATAATGTAGCTTGCTACCATGGTTCCTTTGATCAAATCAAGTCTCATATTATGATTGGTTATCCAACAGAAGGATGGTGGAAAGCTTTTGTTGATTAATGTCTTGCACACAGCATCAGAAGTTGAGAAATTCTGAATTGATTCTGATGTTAAAGTAGTAGAGTGGGGGAGAATGATGAAAAGAAGTTACCCAGGCAGGTAAACAAGAGACAAGAGAAGGATGAGGGATATGGAGAAGGCCAACTTGAAAGAGGACCAAGTTCATCCCTAAACAATATATGTGCTGGTACTTTCTTTTTATTCCTTCAGTAACCAATTTTGAAAGTCATCAACGAGGAATTCTTCAGATGGATCTCTAAATATATCTACATTTTTCCTAGTCTAGTCAAGCTAAAAGGAGAAGTTTGACTACAACACAAACTCTTTGTATGAATCAAATCAAAACAACCTAACTAACCCTAATATCTAAATCGAATGTGAAATTAGTCAAATGTAAAATTAGATCTTGATTATGTCAATATCCTTGCACCATCTTTGGTTCTGATTGTCTCTGGGGTTGCATGAATTCACTTTTGATGCTGATATACTTGACTATAGGTCCTTTGGTCTAACAATGGTGGCTTCTATCAATATTTAGGGCTAGAACACCATGATAGATCACCATGTCCCTGATCAGCTGAGCTTGCTGGCCTTCCTGCTTGGCCTTTGTAAAGTGTCACATTGGTTTCAACTTAATCTTCTTTCCTATGCTCCAAGGGGTCTTGTACATGAAGGTGTAATTGTTTTGAACATGGTGTATGATGTTCTGGTTGTATTGCCAGTGCCTGAAGTGGTTAGCAAGACCATGCTATACAAAATTATCTTGCGTGAAGAAAAAATATTTCCAAAGTTAACCCTACACTGCCTAGATTGCTACTTGCTCCTTGTCAAGCCACATATGTTAATAGGGCATCCCTTGGGCACAGCCTTCAAATTAAACTTACATACTTGGTAGAAATTAAACTGTTGAATGTTACCACTGTTGATTATCTCCACAGATTTCCTGGATGGTGCTTCGTCTTGAAGATGGTCTTCCACTTCTACGGGGTTGTTTTCTCCTACATGGATAGGAAAAAAATCGACACACAATTCAAGAAGCTTCATTCAACCGAAATAGAACCATAGATATCTCCTCTAGCATATATTTTCCTTACCTCTCTAACTCTGATTTGATGAACATTTCTTATCAACTCATCTCTGTCAGTAGTCTGCAGAAGTTTTTAAGTGTAAAGCTACCATGAAGAAGTGTGATAGAGAAGGCGAGAGAAATGACATTGCTTGTCATCTTGTCTTTGAGCTTGCCTATATGGCGAAGTACAAGAGAGGCATCATAAAAGCACGGATTAAAAAAAAACAAAATAGAAATGAAAAATGGTTCAGGTTCAGAATATATTAAGCTGGAGTTTCAGAAGTCAGGTTGGGAGCTGAGAAAAACTAAACAAACGTTTCAGTGCGTTGAAAACATTTTAAAAATGCACTTGTCGGCACATATGTGATATAGTTCAGAATCACTGATGACCGAGCGTTGTCATGGAAGTAGCACTTGATATGTTCAAAACAATTCATCATTTGATATCCTTGTTGCTTGCAGTTGGCTATAGTCCGTTCTCTTTTGCTTGCTAATTATTGTTGGTGAATAAATGACTCATTTTGGGAACACTTTGTGCATGCAATCATAGGCATGGACCACTTGCTAAGAGTATTTAGGTATTTAGTCATGTTATAGAGATTATATTGTAAATCAGAGATCCTGTTCTATGTTAGGTTCATCTGCATTTATTGGTAATAGTACCTTTAGTTCGTTAGGTTTTTTAACAACTTTTGTGCAGTTCCTTTTTCAGTTCACTATCTATAATAGTGTCCATGCTATTCGAGCAGACAGCCTCCCCAAGATGACTTCCCTGCAGCATATAGAATTATCAAAATATTAAACCAGCCTAGTAATCTAGTTCTTTGCTTCCAATCTTTCATGAGAAACTTTTGTTATGCAAGTTTTCAATTATCTTTTTGCAGTTGGCGTGTTATACTCATGATGCATGAAACAGAAGAAAGTGATCAGCCATCTTTGCTTAACACTTCGAAAAATTATGATATATCTCAGGTATGATGTTGAATAGGAGCTTATTGCAGCTAATTTGCATTTATGGTATCTTCTCTTGTGAATTTATATTGTACAATTCTCTTGATAAATGAAAACTCATGCCAGCATCCTACAAATGACATAAAACATAACTATATACAAGTATCTTGGATGTTGTTACAAAGGTCATTAATATTACAAGACAATGTAATGCAACATAAAAGATTCCAATGTATGGGCACGATAATTCTTGGTTGCCATGATGCTTTCTTGTCACTGATACAATAATTGAAGTTAGGTTCAACATAATATTCTGGAATAAAATTTAAGACACAGTAATAGGCAAGTGGCCACCAATCTGATGCCAGAGGTTCACATCAGACAACAAGCTTTATCTATGGACAATCTCCATTGATTGGTTATTACTTCTCTATCAGTATGAAAATTCGTTAATGTTAAATCAGAAACTCATGTCACAGATTGGAATGCTTTTGTAGTTAGTTTTTCTGGTGTTGTAGATTTTTCCTCAGTCCTAGTGAAGATGCTTATATAGCTGAATATGTTAAAAGTGAAAAAATTATTTAGGACATGCTTATAAGAAGATCTCCAATGCTTCTTTATAAACATGGTGTTTCTTCAAATTTATGCTCCAAAAATATAGATATTATGTATGATGAAATCATTGATGGACTAAGAAAATAGTTTTTATAAGATTTGATAGATGTACAAAGAAACATAGGATTTTAAAAAAGGTAAAAGGAAACAAAAATAACTATGACACTTGTTTTGATTCAAATATTAATGCCTAGGAATGAAGAATCCAAACCTCATACGTGGAAAATGGAAACACACTTTTTATAATAGAGTTATGGTCTTGCACCACTCAAACATAATTATAAGAAAATATTTTTAAATTTATTTTGTCATTATCTTAACCATGACTTGTAGTTTCCGGTACCAAACCTGTGTAGGTTCACAATCAAACCGGTATGTGTTTAGGACCCCACAATCCTGACACATGGTTCGTTGGCATACATCGCGACATGACTTATTTAAGGTTTTAGCTATTCAAAACTTTAAAAAAACCCTTATTTTATCATTGTTTCCTACCTTTTAATGATCAATAAAAACAAGATTCATATAATTCAAGTGGTTTAAATCTATAGAACAATATATATAGCATTGACATGTATATCGAAATAGGAGCAAAGATGGTATCTAAAGAATACTTTGTCATGTACAAACAAATTAAGAGTCATTTAAGCAATTAATTATAATAAATGGTTCTATAATTAGATCATATTCCTGTTCCTACCACTAAAATGATTGGCATGATTCCATAGTGGGTGGGTTGAGGTCCTCGATGTGATGAAAATATAAATTGATATTGCATGTTTGTCGCAACCATGTGTGAAATTCTCCCATGATATTTGATACTGTTAAATAGTATGTCACTAATTTATTAATACGGTAGCAGTGGCCGCCTCATCATTGTGAATTGCTAGTTTAATCAGTTGACTTGTTTAATCAACTGGGCAAACTTGTTGCGGGCTTGTTTTATCAATTGGGCCAAAACCAATACTTCTCAACACTCAATCTGTGATCAGGATATTGGTAGGTGCAGATTGCTGAAGGCAATAAAGCCAAAATGACCTGCATAACTAGGTATGGAGCATTCGTGTTCCTGATGATGCTTTTTGGCTTAATGAATGTTCCAAACACGTTAAGCACTTTGAAGACTTAAATATTCAAGGAATACTTAGATAAGTTCATGGTTGTCAATCTGGATGACATTGCCATCTATGGAGGAGCACATCCAACACCTTCGAATAATTTTCAATATTCTTAGAGAATGCTTTGTTTGTAAAGAGGGAGAAGTGCCACTTTGATCAAACAGAAATCCTATTTTTGGGACAATTGATTTGGACATGCATAGAAATTTTAACTCTAATGGAGAGGGTTATTGCTAAAAAATGGGGATTGATGTTGAATAATGAGTACGGACTAGCTTTACGTGCCAACATGATAATGTGGAGCAACAAAATCCTATGAGTGTACTAGAGAGATTGTGTGAAAGCATATGATTGGACTTCATATCGAACTTGCCAATGATAGGGGACGGGATGGTACAAGTGATAGATGACCAATTCTTCAGGTATGCAATATTTTTTTTTGCACTCCAACACTCCTTAGAGGAGGCGTTGAAGCATTTAATGACGGATGTGGTGAGGCATTATGGAGTTCCACACAACATTATTAGTGATTGAGTTGTGTGGTTCATATGGCTCCCTAAAGGAGGCAGTGAGCTATACTTCTTCGCGAGCCTATTGCTAGACGGACGACCAAATTGAAAACATAAACCCTTCTTGAAGCAATATCTTAGACACTATGTGAGTGCCAATTGACGTGATTGTGTGGAACTATTAGACATATCTCAATTCTCCTATAGTTAACAACCGAGCTTTGTATCAAACAAGAGCCCCTTTAACATCATCATTGGACATTAGCCATCAACTCCTTATACCTCAATTATCATATACATTAGAAGTAGTCTGTTAGTATATCACTTTGTAATGGAATGATATCGAAATCATATATTACACAAGCATACTTGGAGATGATGATTAATAAGATGAAAAATTGAGTAGATTTAGGAAGAGGTGGCCTAAAGAATTCAAAGTTGGCCATAAGATGTTGGTAAAGCGCCAACCAGCATCTCTTCATTTCTTTTGGCAAAAAGTGCACCAAGGACTAGTACAAAAATATGAAGGACCTTTTGGTATCATCGACAGAGTAAACATTTTCTTACAAGCTGTAGTTCCTAACCTACCACTTGGATCTATAAGATGCCTCCAAGAACATTTCAACTCGACAAGCCCAACATGAGTGTCATATGAAAGGTGAGTCAAAGTCATCCTAGCGGCCTACAAGACAAAGCTACCAAACGGAGTAAAACGGATTGAGTACTTAGTAAAGTGGCACAACCTTCCTACAATTGAAGTCAATTGAGAGCCAAAAGATGTCGTATAACATAAAAAAGGCATCAATGAGGGTGACGACAATTTAAGTACGGGAGAATGTCATGGACTATACACCTATAACACTTTAATCAATGGGCTATTCATTGTTTTTTTGCTTTTGTTTCCTTATATTGCTTCCTTACTTTGTGTTTTGCTTAGTTTTTATGTGTTTTTTTTCCTTAGTTTTAGCAGCCCAAGGCTATTCACAGGGTTGCATAGTGATTCACTATAATCGAGCCGAATGGGCCTAAACAACCTCGATTCCATGTGTAGCAACCTGTTTTCAAAGAGGCTACCCTACGATGTGTAGTGTCTGCCACCTAAGACCCTTAGAACCCTTGGGTGGCATAGAGACCTTTGGGGTAGTGTTGATGATCAGTTTGGATGAAAACTAGCTTGTATGCAAATGGAGCATAGACTTGTCAAGAGACGTGGCATCTGATTGAGTGATCATTGTTGGACTTGTGGATGGCTTTTTATGTGTTTAAGGTTCTTATTTTTCTTGCCTTTCAAGTGTTTGTTGAATTGCTTTATTATTGGATTTTGTTTGAGACTTTAGGATTTGTTTGCTGCTCATTTTCGAAATTAGTCAACTTCTCTTTTATTGTTCTTTGGGGATCGTACCAGTGAAGTCACCGAGTGCCCGGTCGCTTACCTAGGCAAGGCGAAGTGAGGCTCGAGCGCCCGCCTATTAGGCTGGGCGGGCAACTTGACTCAGGCATGGCCCAGGTGTTGGGTAGGCTGGGCACTTGCCTGGTTCAACTCAAGCTAGGTTGAGCTTGAGTCAAACCAAAACCCTTATATGGTTCGATTGATCCAGGTATCTATCGTAGAAACCACCACTCACGAGTGCCCTAACGTAGAAGTCCTTTCCCCATTGTGTTTCTCATGACGACGGAGTTCCTCCCAACAGCGAATGACGACAGTAGTGATAGCGATAGTGTTGTATGTCAATTGACCCTTTATACGAATGGATGTCGTAGGGGTTCTAGGGTGCCTCATGATATAGGTAAATTGAGTTTAGGACAGTAGGTAATGAAAATACAAAATTAAGGTGGAATAAATTCAATAAATTTATATCCCTTAAATTGAGATGTACCAATGATTTATTCTCTCCTTCAAAAAAGGTATTTCCATATTTTTTTTAGTAAATAATTTCCTTTGTCATTAAAAATTAATCGATAGACATCCCTTTATATTCTTTATTCAAGAAGAAACTTCTACGTAGGAGTGAAATCTTCAATCAAAACTAAGATATTTTGCTTTCCCTTTTCCTTTCCTGTTTCATAAGTCTTCAACCAGACCTAAGACTTGTTTCCTTCCATCTTTTATTTGGTTTTCTTTTCTTCTTGTTCTCCTTGGGCAATCTTGGTAACCGATGTAGGACCGTAGTAGATGTTGCCATATGACAACTTATAAATTTGCAAATAACAATCTAAACTAAAAAAAAATATTCAAAAGAAGAATAATTCAAACAGGTCTTGCATCATGAAAAAGCAGATAGTGACTTGCATTATCTTTAAGATACATCTGGTTTCAAGTTGCAGTTTCTGTGCTTAGTTAAAGCTAATTGAGTAACTTCAGTTTTCCTACTCGATTATGCTATATATGGTGCTATGCAGAAGTCAACCTTGTTGCAGGATGAGGAAATACAATTTGAATTGCCTGCAAGTAAATCTTTCTCTAAAGGAGTCTTCTACAACTACTTTAGTATTGGTATGCTCTGTAGGCTATAACAATATTTCCCCTAAACTATCTGATTGCTTTATTAACATTTTTATGCTATTCTTTGGTTTTTTTACCTTTTTGGATTCAATCCTAGCAATTAAATTTAATATTCTTTATCCATGAAATACATCAGTCTACACATTGGATTATTTTGGCATTTGGGCCAACCCTAACTTTTCTTTTGGTCATTTTAAGGTTTAACGACAGAGTAATTTGTTGCTACATGATTTATTTGAACTTGAATCTCCACTTTGCTTGTTTGGAAGACCCCTAGCTATCTACAACATTTTTATTCTTCATAATTCATCCTTTCTAGGGTTTATCTTCCTCTAGTATTATTCTTCTTTAATTCTCGACTTTTGACAATGTCTTGTTTGGTCTTCCTTCCTTTTTCTTGACCTTGGTTCCAAATTTGAAGCATGAATGATGGCATTACCTGAAGTAATTATGCAGAAAGCTATCATGAACCAGAAACAAGGGATATACTAAAGACTGCTGAATTTTATTTAATCTTGTCATTGTCATAAACTTTCATGGTCAATATTTTTCTTGCAATTGTGTTTTCTTCCACTATTTTATGCTTAAATATCCTCATTCTTAATTCTTTTGGAATATAGGAATGGATGCACAAATTGCATATGGCTTCCACCATCTATGGCAGGATGAACCATACATTGCCCAGGGTCCTACTTTAAATAAAGTATGATCGTAGTTTCTCTTTATTATCCATTATCAGTAGCTTAGCCAGACAGAATAACTGTTGATCTGGTGGTATTTCATAATAGTTCATCCAAAAACTAACAAAAAATAGAAAATTAAGTGTTTGGTCAAGAAAATAGGATACAATTTCTACATTCTAGTTTGCAACTTTTATTTGTTACTTTGCTGCATTTTATTTGTTGGTTCACATTATAAATTTGGAAGCTGTAAGTAGTCAGGAAAAAAAATCTGATCATTTAAAGCACAATATATTGTTTACTTTACATTGTGATTCATTCTAGTTAATGTATTTGTTATTAATGTGGCATAGTGAACTATGATTGAAAGAAATGACTTTCCTTGGAGTTTTTCTCCAGGATTTCAAAACTTCTAGTTTTCTAGGACTATGTAAATGGAATGTCTCAACCAAAATAGCTTATGTTAGATATCTCATAACTCAAGACTAAGTTTTTCTTTTGCTATCAATCAATTGAACACAGAATAGATTTTTCTAATTGTTGTATGAAACCTTCTAGCCGAGCCCAAATAGTTGAGACTTTATGGCTTTGTTGTCTGTATGAATAAAGCCTTTTAAAGTTTCTATTGAGACTTTAAACCTTGAAAGTTTGATGTTTTTTGGAGTTAAGTGCCACAAGCAGTGTGAAGTGTTACAAGGACAAGTAACAATAGATAAGGGGATCAGTGTTCTTGCTGAGGTCAAATATTGTGACCACTAACCCATTTATTCTATAGACTTCCTGAGATTGTTTCTCCCAAAGTCTCACAGATAAGTATACATCACAGTTGCATTTTCAGAATAATCTTCTGCTAAATTAATAGTAGGTAGCTTGACTCTGTGTGCTGTGTTCTCATTTTTCTGCTGTCACTTGTTGCCCTGTGAGCCTCATTGTAATTTGATGCTTTCGCTCCACCTATCCTCAACAGATAGTCAAAGTTTTGTGATTTGACAATTAGGGCGAATGTAACCTCTAGATGGACTTAATAATGATTTTTTTTTCACATCACCCAAATAATTTCTTTTTGGTTAAAAGGTGTCACCTAGAAGATGCGTTATTTAATCAAGATGTCATGGTTTTTGAGATGCAAGTTTGGTGCATGATTTAAGGTTATTTTACAACTGCAGAATATTTAAAATTGAAGACTACCATTCAAATTTTCATTGCAACTGATGATATTCTTGTATTAGATTAGCTTAGTTCTCACCTTTGGGAAAAAAAACATAATTTCGGTGTGAATATATCTAGGTTTCATGGTTCCTACAGCCCACGATTTGCAAGTTGCACCCAATACCAGGTGCAATCACTTGCTGAGGGACATAGTTCTTCTGCTTTAACAATATACATTTAGTTTCCTTATTAACTGATTTTCTATTTGAATAATTGATTAATGTCTCCTTCATTTGCCATTTTATGTTATATATCCAGATATTACTCATTTGAAGTTTTTGGCAGTACTCTTCAAATTTTCTCAGACATTGGTTTTATTAATTGTGTATATTATCATTTAACTCTTTTCTTTTATAGTTAATTTACACTGGGTATAGCTGCAAACAGGGATGGTTCTGTACACCATGTCTGAAAACTCCAGGATTAAGGTTAGCCTGTCATGCTTGTCGGTCATAATTGTTTACTTTCCTGAATTTCTGGTTTTCTTTGGTACAGGGGAAAAATAATTAAATTTGTGCTACTTTAGTTATCATATAATCCTGGAAGGTCCAACTTGGGAACTAGACAAGCATCTAAATTTACATTTATATTGTTAGAAGAAAGAAGTCAAATTGATTAAAGTTTCACCTGGATGCTTAAATTTGAAGTTATATCATTGGGAACGTTGTTCTTGAGTTATATAAAGGTCATCGATGGACCAATCTACAGCTTTTCTGCAATGTAATATATTAGTTTAATCTAAGCATGACTTTCCTGACTAAAGAACTGACCATTTTTCTTTGCAGCATTGGTGCTGTTATTAACTAGTAAAAATATAGACTTATGTGAAGCCCTATTGCTTTTACATCACGGGCCACGGCTTAAGGCTTTTGAACCACTCCAACCAATTCCCCTAATCCTCATCACCAGTGTATATCTTAGTTTGACTTGCCAAGTTTCCAGTTTGGTTAAGATTGAGCTACATTGTCGTTCATGTTTGATTGCTGATTTTCAGGTAAATAAGACAATAAGTAAAATATCATTCAATGTCTCAATGTGGAAGCTCTGATGATTTTGTTGTTTAAATTTAATTATATTGTTGTTTTTTGCTAATATTAATGGCATCGTCTGATCATCATGGATGTTACAATTATATGCATAATATAGTTATTAGATAGGTGCAGTTACTTGAATTTGTTTTTGACACATCAGGACAACCTATGTTACAGTGAGTAATATATTAATTGCTTGTTTAGAGGCCAGGACATGAACAAACATAATTTCTAATGGAGCTGGAGGTGCTTAGCTTAAAGATAATGGATGAGTTCAGGCAGTTCATGTTTATAATTTTTTCAATTACCTTTTTTCAACTGTTGCGCCACACTTCTTGGTCTCTTAATAATTTAGCTTGGTGAGTAGTGGCCTTTGATCTCATGATTATTGGATAAAGGTCTCCTTATGTATAGTTGTTCTTTTATGTATGCCAATCACTATCTAAATAGAGAAGTTCACAAAAAGTTCAGTATGTTGATTTGGAGTTCAAATGCAGGGGACTTGACAGCATTCTATCTCTTTATATTAAAAGGGCCAACAAGAAAACGTGGAAGGAAATCGTAGTTCCTCCAAGGCAAGTTTACTTTAACAACTGCTACTTTATTATGAGAGTCATCTCAATCATTTTTAGCTAGAAAATTTCAGCAGATGCATTTTTTTTATAATTTGCTTTGGACTTGTTTTCCTTTTTTTCAAGAAAAAGTTGTTTCAAATTAGTTGTTTTCCTTTTTTTAAAAAAGTTTCAAATTAACATAAATATGCTGGGAAATTGCTTCAAATTAACACAAATATGTTGGAGAACTACACATTACAATCATAATTGGCAGCTATTTTGTATCATCTGTTGTTCTACTTCTGTTGTCATGATCCACCCACAAGGTGACTGTACCTGTGGGTTGATTATACTGTATATAAATATCCAACACGATATTGGAAAGAATAATAACAAGAGACGTTGCTTAGTGAAACATTTAGTGCTATAATTTGTTGACTTAAATTATAATAATTACTTAATATATACTAGTATATAATCATGCAAACATAAATATAACATAGACATGTAAATTTGTCATCATAGATTCTTACACCCAAAGTGACCAAGAATAAACTCGCTAAAACTATAAGGTAGAACTGACTAAATAGTGTGTGATCATATTGTGATAATATATTCTTACTTGTTAATTGTTTTTATCAAACCAAACTTGATTGTTTGACTTTTCTTAGCGATCAAACCTCTCCATGTCCTTCTCTATCTATGAGATCAAACCTCCATGTGATCCCCTATGTAAAGAGGGTGAATTTAATGGCATCAACAGCCCCATGATGCCATGCCCCTTAGAGAGGCCACCCTTTTGCTTTCCTTTCAAATTCTACGGTATGTCTTCTACAGTGATTTAAAAAGGTGCTCAAGCGCTCGCCTAGGCGCTCAGGCGAGGCGAGGCCTGAGTGCCTCGTTAAACTTCCAAGCGGCGTGCTTCAAAGAGGCACCGCTTGGACGCTCGCCCAAGCCTAGGCGCTGGGTGCTTCGGGCGAGCACTTGGGTTAAACCAGGCAACCGAACCAGGATTTTAGGTCTGGTTCGGTCTCCAGTGGTTAGTTGGTTCAATCGAACCAACTAAAACCAATATCAGCTATCGTTGCCCAACCCTAACCTTGCTCGTTGCCGCAGTCGCTGTCGCTCTGTTCGGTCTCCAGTGGTTAGTTGGTTCAATCGAACCAACTAAAACCAATATCAGCTATCGTTGCCCAACCCTAACCTTGCTCGTTGCCGCAGTCGCTGTCGCTCTCGTTGCTCGCCACTGTCGCTGCTCGCAACCGCTGCCGCTGTCGCCGTCGCTGCTGACAATATCGCCACTCCCGCTCCCGTTGCCACTACCTCCTTACACTCTCGTTGTCGCCGCTCGTCGCTCCCGCTGCCACTGCCTCCTTACACTCCCCGCTGTCGCTGCCACTGTCGCTTTCTCTTTTCTCGATCAGCACCCCCTTACACTTCCTTCTTCTTCTGTAAACTGTTAACAGTATACAGTATACTGTTAATATTATTAGGTTTATTTAAAATTATTAATTTTCAATACTGTTAATAGATTAATAATATATTATTTTGGTTTTAATACTGTTAATTTTATTTATTTGAAATTATTGTTATATATTTTTATATTTTCATTCATTTATTAATTATATTGTATATTTTTATATTTTAGCGTCTCGCTTTGCTCAGGCGAGCGCTTAGCGCCTCGGGCGTTTTTGGACCTTAGCGCCTTTTGGCGCCTAGCGCTTTTTAAATCACTTGTCTTCTAACCATAGTGATGAGATAGCCATCAGCGATTTAAAAAGGCGCTCGGGCACTCGCCTAGGCGCTCGGGTGAGGCGAGGCGAGGCCCGAGCGCCTCGCTAATCTTCCAGGCGATGCGCTTTAAAGAGGCGCCGCTTGGGCGCTCGCTCGAGCCCAAGCGCTGGGCGCTTCGAGCGAGCACCTGGGTTAACCAAGGCGATCGAACCAGGATTTTAGGTCTGGTTCGGTCTTCGGTGGTTAGTTGGTTCAATCGAACCAACTAAAACCGATATCTGTGACAATCCAACCCTAACCCTCGTTGTCGCTGCCACTCCTGATCTCGCTGCTCGCCGCTGTCGCTACTCGCAAACGTTGCCGCTGTTGCCGCTCGCGCTTCCCGCTGCTCGCAAACGTTGTCGCTGTTGCCGCTCGCGCCTCCTGCTACTCGCCGCTCCTGCTCCTGCTCCCGCTGCCAGTGTCGACGCTCGCGCCTCCCGCTGCTCGCCGCTCCTGCTCCCGCTCGCCGCTGCCGCTGCCGCTTCCTCTTTTCTCAATTAGTAGGTTCAACACCCCCTTACACTTCCTTCTTCTCCTTCTGTTAACAGTATACTGTATACTATTAATATTGTTAGGTTTATTTAAAATTATTAATTTTTAATACTATTAATAGATTAATAATATATTATTTTGATTTTAATACTGTTAATTTTATTAATTTAATAGCATATTTTAATTTAAAATTTTAAATAATTATATTTATTAATTATATTATATATTTTTATATTTTAGCGCCTCGTTTCGCTCGGGTGAGTGCCTAGTGCCTCGGGCATTTTTGGACCTTGGCGCCTTTTGACGCCTAGCGCTTTTTAAATCACTGATAGCCATGAAACTACCAACACCCTTCAGCCTTGATGGCAAGATTGATACAAAACTAGATACATTTATCAAGTTTTTCTATTTTTGACAAAAGGTCCTACATCAACATTGACAACAACTTTGGTGTTGGATTTAAGAAGTTTCAAGTAGCCTTCAATTACCCAATCTAGTCGATTAAGTCCACTATTGATCATTTCTAACCATATTTAAGCTTATACCTAGGAAATGGATCATTTCACATTAGTTATAAACTCAAAGATTTGCTACGATCCACCAGGACCGACACCACTAGTTGGCACGATACTGCAAACCTTGGGACAAACCTTTATTCTTCCTCTACGGTGGACAGGCTCGGTAGGACTTGTATCATCAAAATGTTTATAAGCTAATAAGTGCAATTGTAAGCAGAATGACTCCTAGATTTCTCTACAAAGATAACAAAGAATAAAAAACATTCATCAGAGAAGGGCTCTCTGAAAGCTTCTAGAGAGAAGGGCTTGAAGAGGAACAGTGTTCCGATGGCACATAGATCTAGAAGATAGATCTTGAAGTCTAACATATGTCTTTTATGTGGTGGACAACATTTAATGATGGAATGCCCACAATGAAAGGAGGCACTCAATGCCTTTACAACTTCGTTCAAGCCTAAGGAGAAGGGCAGAGCAAAGGTGAGGTCTAAGAGCAATGCCGAACAACGCATGCGAATTTTTGGCCAAAATCTAAAGACTTTGACCCATAAGGATATGTCCTGGGATGCCGCTCAACTGGGGGCAACAAATGCCACTCAATGTGACCAAGCCAAAAGTTTGATTGGAAAATTCAATCCAAGCAAGCTTGTTAAGAAGGATACATAGATTTTTAGAGAAGTAAAACAAACTGCATTCCTTCATTCCCATAGGAAGTATATGTTTTTCAAAGGAGGCCCTTGAGTTTCTACAATAATGACAAACACATCCCAATGAAAAAACAACTTCCCAAGTAGTCAATACACTACTTACTAGAAGACTCTTAATGAAAGCAATAAAGTGACTACAGGATAAAAGAACACGTAACAATAAGACTCTAAAACATAGTTAATTGGCGGTAATATAAAATTAGATTATGCTCCTGCATCATTCTCCTCGGCTTGAGAAAAATTCAACTTAGAATTTGTAGTCAGCTCCTTCTAAAGTGCCTCATCAATCTTCTTGAGTTCTTGAGCTGAAATCCATGCATCGTCAGAACTGATTTTCCATTGAAATATACTAGGTACTGACCATAAGAGCCATGCCTTGTTGTAATACTTCAAACATCCAATACATCAAGGGCTTATCTTGTAGAGCTCATATACTTGGTGGCAAGTTCACTCAGTTCTATGATAAAATTGTCCTCATTCCCATAGAATGGACTCAAGTTACATTAAAAATTGGACTGATTACCAACCTATTCGGTAGCTCCAAGCAGTAAGTATTTGGCCTGTGTTTTTTTGAAACTCGACATGGTCCAAACTTCCTTTTCTTAATTAAGTTTACTATGTCCCAAAAGGAAGTCTTTCTTCTTGAAGATAAACCATGACAATATCACCTTCTTAAAATTCTTTATGCTTTCTATGCACATCTGCCTTTGACTTGTACAGTTGGGAAGTTTGCCTCAATTGTTCACGAACTTGATCATGAATGATCTTAATGTGGGCAGCAAACTCTTTTGCATCCATGCTAACATGTGACTGATTTGTAAATAAGGCTTTAAGTCTAGAACTTGATTGAGGTTTCTGCCATAAACCACTTCAAATGGAGCTTTCTTTGTTGATCTGTTAAAAGAGCCGCTTGTAGGCAAATTCAGCTTAAGAAGGAACGAATTCCCATCTTTTAGGATTGTCACCAACCAATCTTCCCAACAAATTCCCAAGAAAGCGATTCACCACCTAGGTTTGGCCATTTGTTTATGGATGGTAGGTACTAGAAAACTGCAGTTTAGTACCCAAAAGTTTTCATAGCGTCTTTTGAAAGTGACTCACAAATCGCACAGCAGAATCCGAAGTGATGGACCTTGGAACTCCATGCAAACGAATCACTTTTTTGAAGAATAAATTGGCCACATGTGAGGCATCAGGAGAATTTCTGCAAGGTAGGAAGTGACCCATCTTTGAGAATCTATCAACAACCACCAAGATGCAATCATACCCATGCTGTGTTTTAGGCAAACCAAGAACAAAATCCATTGAAACATCTTCCTAGGGAGCATTAGGAATAGGAAGGGGCTGGTATAAACTAGTATTTTGTGCTCTTTTGGCCCTTTGACAAATATAACATCTTTGCACAAAGTGAACCATCCTGTTTCATCTTAGGCTAAAGTACATTTCTTTAACAATCATTTTTGTTTTGTCTCACCCAAAATGTCCTCCAAGCTTACCATCATGCAATTCTTTCATGACAAATACTCGTAAAGAGCCTCCTGATAAGCAGAGCTGATTTCCTTTTAAAAGATAGCTATTCATGAGTATATAGTTACTATTTTTTTTCCTCATCCAACTCTTGTAAGACTTTAGAGAAGAAAGGGTCAGCTGTATAATTTTCTGGTATAAGATCAAATCCGACAATCTCATAAGAAAGAGTGATCAACAAACTGTACTTCCTGCACAAGGCATTGGCTATCTTGTTAGATGAACCAGCCTTATGATTCAGAACTAAGCTGAAATTTTCCAAGTAAACAACCAATCCTGCATCCTGAGTATTAAGCTTCTTTTGTGCCGTGAGGAACCTTAAAGCTTGATGGTCTGAATAAAGAGCAAACTCTACTCCAATAAGATAACCTACCCGATTCCGCAAGCATACAACTCTTTGTCATATGTTGAATATTTCAACTTGGCATCATTTAGTTTCTCTCTGAAATAAGCAATTGCTCTCCCTTGCAGTAGGATAACCCTTATTCCAATGCTAGAAGCATCACACTCCACTTGAAAAGTCTTAGAGAAGTTGGGCAATGCTAATACTAGTGCTTCTACAAGCCTTCTCTTCAACAATTTGAAAATTTCTTCAGCTTTGTTGATCCATATAAACTTTTTTGTTCTTCAAGACATTCACCATGAGAACAACAATGGTGCTGAAATTTTTAATGAATCATTGATAAAATAATGCCAAACCATGAAAGTTTCAAATATGAGTGAAACTCTTAGGTGTAGGCCAATCAAGAATAGCTTTCACCTTTTCCTCATCTATTTGTAAGCCACATGACCACATAGCTTGAAAATACAACTTTATCAGTCATGAAACAATATTTTTGAGATTGATGCATAACTGGTTTTCATGGAGCACCTTGAACATATTTCTTAAGTGATCTAGATGATGTAATTTATCTTGGCTATATACCAAGATATCATCAAAATAAATAACATACTTTCCCACGAGAACCCCTTTAAGATGAGTCATCAACCCCATAAAAGTGCTAGGGGCATTGGAAAGCTCAAACAGCATGACAAGCCATTTATAGAACCTCTTTTTAGTGATAGTTGTAACCTTACCTCTACGTCTTCCTTTGAGAGTCACCTGCCTTCCATTAATAAAGAATTTTATAATTAGTTTAGAAAAATTCCAGGAGACATCACCTAGGGTTGATAGCCATTTAATTTTGAGCACCACTTCATAGTCTTCCAAGGGTAATAAAAGGAAATCCACAAATAATTTTTGACCTTGCAAAATCAGTTTTATCTTTAAGCACTTGCTATCACAAGTTAAAATCCGTCCATCGGCGACCATGACTTCAAATTTGTCACAACATTCGATGTGGTAAGCTAATTGGGCTGCAACTTTCCTATCTATAAAATTATTAGTGCTACCCGTATCAATCAAAACAGTGACAGATTGGTGTTTCAGAGTTCTCCCAATTTTCATAGTTTGTGGATTAGAGTAGCCAGCCAATGCATGCACTGTATGTGTGACGGCTTCAACATCATCATCAGTTTCCACTTCTTCATGATCGGAATCCGATACTTCTACTTCCGGTTCCTCCTCGATCGGTTCAATCATCAAAAGTCTTCCTTGTTTGCATCGGTGCTCCTTACCCTACTTTTCATCGCAATGCCAGCACAAACCCTTCGTTAACCTTTCTTTAAGTTCTTCTCGGGTTAGTCTGCTAGTGTTATGGTTTCAACTAAGAGTAGATGAGGTAGGTTGCCTGCTAATCACCTATTTATTGGCACCTCTGTTTTGACGATATTCCACACTGATTTTTTCCTTATGTAGGTGTGCAAATAATATCGGAGCCATCATAGTGCGGGGTTGACGAGCCTTAACCTCGCACCGGATCTCGAGAATAAGCCCTTCAATAAATGTACCAAGAAGTTGTCGTTCTGACCAATCTCTAGCTTGGTTTGATAATTTTTCAAATCTACTCTGATATTCCAAAACTATAGAAGTCTAACGAATTTTGGCGAGTTGGCCATCAACATTCTCATATTCGGATGGGCCAAAGCGAACAAGAAGCCCTCTTTTGAACTGCTCCCACGAAGGAACTCCATGGCAAGTTTCGTACCAATCATACCACTGGATTGCATCTCCATCGAGCTGGATTGAGGCCACTTCTACCTTAGATTCTTCTGGGGTTTTGTGAAAATGAAAAAAAATTTCCGCCCTAGAGATCCAACTGGTCGGATCCCCATCTTCCCATCATGGAAATTCTACCCTGATGCGTGGGTAGTGTGTGTCACCATCCTGGGGCCCGTTTCTTGTATCTCTCAATCTGTTCAACGTCGAACTTGAGCTCCCATCTTGTTGAAACTCGCTAAAGTGCTCCAACAAGCTCTTTTTGAAATCATGAAGAGTTTCTTGTAGCCGATTCTCAATTTTGGTTTCTAACGCTTCTATTTGTGCCTTCACCGAGTCATCGGCAGCCATTGCGTACGATTGCAAGTCGGTAATCCCCAGTTCTTGTTTCTGATGTCTAATCAAGGGCATTTGCACAGTAGCTGGGCAGTAGCAGTGACGGTGGCAGCAGCTGGCGTTCGCAGCAGCAAGGGAACCCGCGCGACTGTGGCACGGCTGGAAACAAGGGCAACAAGGTGAGTTGCCTGTGCTTGCTTTGTTTCGATTACAGAGGATGCAGAGCAAGGGGGAGCGGCGGCTGGGAGGTAAGCGATGGTCGTCGCATGGTGGCTAGCAACGGTGGTGGTTCGGCTGGGTGGCGACGGTGCTCAAGGGGAAGAGGAGTGCTAGAGGAGGCGTGACTGGAAACAAGGGCAGCAACGGTGAGTTGCCCTGTTTCGGTTGCCATAAGGAGGGGGGTAACCGGCAGTTGCGGCTGCGACCCGGGGGGGCACGGTGGCAGGGAAGTTAGGGCAGTGTCGCCGATAGTATAAAAGACGAAGGGGTGGTCCGCTGGCGAGGAGACGGCGTCGGTGGTCCTTCTCGCTCGAGCGAGATGGGGAAGCGAGGAGGAGAGGTCGCTGGCCGGGGGGGGTAGCGGCGGCGTTGGTTGATCGGCCGGGAAGCAACGTCGGCGGTGGGAAGGAGGCAGCAAGGGTCGCTGTAGGGTGCAGCCTACCAAAGAGCAGGGGCGGCGGTGGCGAAGAAGGGAAGCAGGGGACCCTTCTCGGTGGCCATCGGGGTAACACTTTTTTTTTTTGATAGCTAGGTGCAGCGAGAATGCCAAGGATCGCCGCTCTGATACCAAATGATAAGACCCTAAAGTCTTATCATAAAAAAAGAAGAAGAGAAAGGGATGATCACTTCGAGGGGATCGGCCTCCTTGATCGCTTCGAGGGGATCGGTCTCCTAGGGTTTGTCAAAAGACAGAATAGTATTTTTCATAGATAACTGAAAAGAAGCAGTTACATCCCTATTTATAGAGTTCCGACTTTTGCTAAACTAAACAGACTTAATAAATACGCAAAAAATAAAAGGAAAAATAAAAGGATCCCAACACAGACCTAGAGGAAAAGTGACTCGGGTTTAAGTTGGAAAGAGTCCGAGCCATATGAAGGCATTCAATTTGCAAACATAGCCTATTGACGGTTGGTGAAGTGAGTTGACATCCAAATTACAAATTGGAATAGGAGCACCAACTTCTTAGCGCTTCCCTTGATGCTTTCCAAGGAGCACCAATTTCTACGGGGAGTGAAGACGGTTGGTGAAGTGAGTTGACATCCAAATTACAAATTGGAATAGGAGCACCAACTTCTTAGTGCTTCCCTTGATGCTTTCCAAGGAGCACCAATTTCTACGGGGAGTGAAAATACTGTCCATGTCATTTGTAAATGCTCTCTTTTTGACAGGTGATGATTTTCCATGGATGTTGGCATTGCCCTTGATGACTTTCCAAGGAGCACCAATTTTTAGGAGCAAAAGCACTATCCATGTCATTTGTAAATTCTCTCTTTTTTGACGGGCAGTGTTTTTCCATGCATGTTGGTTTTAGAAGTTTTAAACAGCCATCATCAGCAGTGGCATCATCAACTTTGGTGTTGGATTTAGAGTTTTAAGCAGCCATCAATTATGCAATTTAGTCGACTAAGTCCACTATTGATCATTTCTAACCATGTTTACGGAATTTAGTCTGTCTATATGGTATTAGGTACTTGCACATCAATACAATTGGCTTTATAGCAGCCTTCCATAATAACGATCCTGGGATTTGCCTCATGAATTGTCAACTTCATATCAACTAGAATTTCCAGTTAGTCTAAAATCTTCCAATACCTGATTAAGCAGATTAATTTTTCAAATTCTTGAGTGCAACATTTCATTATCCATAATTTGAAAATCTTGGGAATAGTTTAAGACCCACAGTTTTTCTGTCTGATTTACCCTATATTTTATAGTCAGAAATAAGTTGAACATAAAAGAATAATCTGATAGAATGTTGTATGTCTCTTGTCTAACATAATTTACTTTTTATTCTTCTTTGCAAGAATAATTCCATAATGTGTTCTTTGGATGCAGTGTTAGGGCCATTGTTCTTCTGAATCTTGACAATTATGCAGGCAGAGGACATCCATGGGGATACCCTACACCTGAGTACCTTGAGAAGGTTTGCACTACTTTTATTAATGAGATTTTTCTAATTGCTGGATTGGTTTCTTAGATTATTTAATTATTTCAAAATCCCAAAAGATCAAGCTAGCTTTACCTTTAACTCTATCTGATGTTCTCTTTTTTTATTTTAATTAATAATGTGGGCTTGAGTGTGGTCCCAAGTTTCCAATATGGCATTGCAATAGATATGTGAATTACAGTGGCAAATGCAAGGTGCAATGTAATAAGAATAGATGAAAGATATATTGAACCTAGCAATGTTTTCATTGCTTAAATATGATGAAGTTGCTCCATGAGGTTTTAAACATGCTTTAAGACTAAAATGGATTGATGATTTCGGTAAAGACAGCTCCAAAAAAAATTTAGATGTTGAGTATATTACTTCCCATGCATGTAGAAATTAAGCTATTCCGGGAAGAACAATTAGAATTTGTCTTATAAATATATCGGTAACTGTAATTCATGCTTGAATTCCTCCAATTCTTTCCTTGTAATATCTTAAAATGAAAAGGTGTTCGACATAATGTTTTAGAATATCCTGTCAAGAATTTCTCTCCTTTTTATTTATAGATCTTCAAGCCAATAATTAAGATATTGGACCTTGTCAGGTATTAGTTGGAGTAATTTGGTGCACTGGTAGATATCACAGGTGGCTGTTGGGGCCTTGGGGGAAATAAAATAAAAACAAGAAAAGTAGTGGTAAAGAAAAATATTTATAGCAAGAACTTCAGTCATTTTAATTCATAGATCTTCAAGCCAGTTATTATAATATTGGACTATACCAGTATCAGTTGGAGTAATTTGGTGCACTGGTACAGATCACAGATGGCTGTTGGTGGAATAAAAAGAAAAGTAAGAAAACTAGTGGGAAGTCTTATACTAGATAATTGGACCAGAAAAACAAGCACATGTGCAATGGCTGAAATTATTTTTCTTGAGCTGTGTGCTGTAAAATTGGCTGAAATGCTGGAGATTTAGCCTGGGAATTGTGGTATGCATACCAGGATGTTATTCATAATTTCACACCAATACATACTGATGGGTTTATGATCCATAGCAGTTTAGGCATAAGTCATGAAGTATGATTAGGGGGGAAACAAAAGAACAAACTTCCCAGGACTATCAGAGATGAGAAAAGAGGTGAGACCAGGTAGGACGAGTGAAAAGGAGAGGAAGATAAAATATTTTACTCGATTAAGGGTTTAGGAATTTTGGTCAATCTAGGCTGCTCAAAGATTTAATTCAGTTAAGATAAAGATTAGTTGGGAAATTTGTGAATGGGGTCATGCTAATTAGATTGTTAGATCATTCCTGCAGTAGTGGCTTTTGGCATTTATGGCAAATTGTATGTGTTAATATACGATTTTCATTTGAGGTAGTGTTTACCATAGCATTGTAAGCCAAAAGAAAATTTGGATCTGGGAGAATTTTTCAATCTCTTAATTAGCAATTATGCTGGGAACTTTGATATTTTGGTGAAGTCAATGAGGAGCAACGGGTTAAAAATGCAGAAACATTTTGTGTGTGTGTGGGTGATGTTGCTTACATCTGAATATCTGATTCCCTTGAAATATGTAAGTTTTAGGAGGGTTGTGTTGAACTAAATACAGTTTTAGGTACTGGTCCTTGGTCAAGTCTACTGAACATTGGATGAGACTAGCATCTATGTTTTTGGTAGTAAAAGATGAACATGCACTCGAGGGATCCCCAAGATGGCTATGCCAACACAATATGTTATTTTTCTTCATAGAGTCAAATAAATCTAATGTTAATAATGCCTTGTATTGATATTATACATTGGACCATAAGTTCTATGCTGATTCATCAGTGGAAATAGCCCATTTGGAAGCTCTTAGTTTCTTTGCATAAGTCCTTTTGGATACAAAATGATGTTTTTGGATATGAATATTTAATAATTGTTGGAAAAATTTAACCCTTCAAACTGCAAATGAGCTTGACTAACTAGTGGCTAGGGCCTTAGAGAGCAACTATCTGGCCTCCAAATCTGTGTCAATAACTGTTTTCTTTTTTATTTTTTTTTAGTATGCTTTGAGTGCCGGCCTTCGAACTGCAAATGAGCTTGACTAACTAATGACTTGGGCCATAGAGAGCAATTGGCTGGCCTCTAAGTCTGTGCCATCTTCTTGTTAATTTTCTTTAGTAGCCTTTGACTGCCTTAGCTGATCCTGACTTGCATCACATGGGACAAGAATACTGAGCCTGTTGCCATATTTGTATTGGATATTTGCTGGTTATGATATATGCATGATGTGTAGAGTACTTCCGTTTAAGTATTTGAAGTATTATACACTAAAAATAACATATTCTTTTAGGATTTTAAAGGACACTGTGGATACTACTTGATTGAACTTTGTTTTTCTCAGATGTTGATCTTGGATTCTAGGTGAGATAGATATGACGAGATACACTGTTTTCTGTTGTTTGTAATTAGTATCAAATTGTGATAGGTACTGAGCCTGTACTTTACTGTTTCTAATTAGTTTTTACTGCTCCGGCAGGAACTGGTACACAGAGCATGATATAACAGCTGGGTTGATATACATGGTACAAACTGGTACCAGGCTGGTTCCCGCCCAGTATAGGCCCTGTAACAAGCTTACCGATGGTACAGGCAAACTTACCTGGAGATGAGGCTACCCAACTAGCCACTAGGGGGGCCTCTGAGAGCCTGTAATAAGGGTCCCAAAACCCCTCAAATCTACCCTCACTCTCATTCTCTCAACCCCTCTCTTTTTCCCTCTCATTTTGTTCACTCTCATTCTATCAAATCAATGCTTCATAGGCTGCTTTGGTAGACTTGAATACCCCCTTTGTACTGGCTGTAAATTGATCAATTATTCTGTTCCAACTCCCATTAGAGCTTGCAAATTCCTTTCAAGTTTAATCATCCATGCCTCCAATGTCTTTTGATGCAGGGAAGTTGGATAGGTTGGCCCCTATGTAAGGACTATATTACCCCCAATCTTTAGCACTACCTGTCTATTGTCAGTCATTTCTGTCCTCACCACTGTGGAGATAACAAGAATTGTTTGAGCCTTGAGACCATGATTTTGGACTTTAAAACTAATGCATGAGCATGAAGGACATCATTTTACTTGTCTACGCTTGATAACGGAATAGGAAGTATTCTTTATAAAAAAGTATTCCATATGTCAGTAAAGAAATTTGTGCTGCTTCAATCATTGACTGCAAATATTCATATTTTAGATTCATTTTTAAACTGGCATAAATATATTAATAAAAAATTGATTGAAAGAGGGGAGAGTGGAGGGGAAAGGTAGTCTTATCTTAACCTTTGACCAACATGTTCTAAAAGTTTGCAGAAGCCTTGTGCTTGTTGTATCTGAATATTTGCACTGATGTATATTTCTTATGGGAATTCTTACTAATATTTTTACGGTCTACTTTCTCAGAAAAGTTTTTATGAAGCTCATCCGGATGATGGGTTGCTTGAGATATTTGGGTTAAAGCACGCATGGCATGCTTCCTGTGTCATGACTGAACTTAGTCCAGCCGTGCGTATTGCTCAGGTACCATTGTTATATTTGAACTTGACCTCATTGATAAGTGCTATTTGAACCTAAATCTGTTGGTATGGAATATTTTCTTTTCCGAGTGAAATCCCCTAGTATATGAAAGGATGAAACTCATGATGCACATGTTGCCACTTGCTAGTCCATCATCTAATTCGATAGGGAGCTTCTCTTTGAAGAAATTAACATGGAAAATTTTGATCTCAGAAAACAGCATGATCCAGATGACACAAGTCATTAGTATATAAAACAAGATAGTGAAACCTCTTAGCTAACAGGTGCATAAAATATTTTTGTATTTAGTTATCTATCCTTTAGCAATTTGCTTTTATCTTGTTTAGTTTAGTCAGCACCATGTAGCTTAGAGGGCACAGAGATGAGAATGGTAAAAGGAAACACACAGCAAACTGGAGTAGCCTATCAGTTTCCTCCCAGGTCAATTTGTTTTTATGGGCCTATCAAACTTTCTTGGGATCGAGGTGCAGATTATGGTCTTGTACTTCCAGTCTCTTCCTTGAACAGCTGGGTTCATACAGACTCTTTCATACTCTTGGACTTATATTGATCGTCAAAATGTAGAAGATAATTTTGTCAGCTGGCTTATTTCAACATCATGTGCTGCTTTCTCTCTCTCTCTCTCTTCTCTTTTAATTAGACAATGAAGATGAACTTGTATTGTTAGGATTCTAGCCATCAAATTAGCGAAAATTAAACTTAAGCCAATTGCTGCTTGCAGGCTGCTGCAGTAAAGTTGAGACTCCAAGGTGGTGACTCGAAGGAAGCTTATATGCAAATGGATGGAGAGCCATGGAAACAACCAATAAGTAAAGAGTACCCAACCTATGTGATAATTGAGAGCACTCCTTTTCAGTCACGCATAATAAGTGGAAAATGATGCCGATGAGTATATCCTGGGAAACCCAAAAGTTCCAATGGTGTGCCTGCCATAATTTTCTTTCCAATGCTCGTTATCAATATTTTCTCAAAACAAAAAAAAAAAGGATCTGATTGCTTAATATTGCAAATGATGATGATGATGATGATGATGTGTACGAACTCTGGATTTCAGCCTTCAAATGATTTCTTTTCACTTCAAGCAAACACAAACAATGGCTTCAATATGTCCACATCTCCACTATATTTATATTGACTGCCAAAAATCAACCATTTTCATTTCATGCACCCCTCTTGTTAGTTACCAGAAGTTAGTCACATACATCACATGGTGGAATGAGCATACTTAAAATGAGTGTACTACTACTTATTCTTCTACTTGTGGCCCATAGAATGAGGTAGGAATACAAGATAAAGAAACCAAAGATCACCCTACGAGATCAATCTCATTTAGTGTTTTTATGCATCACATGGATCGACAAAAAATCAATTCAGAAAGCAAAGCAAGAACAAGATGTGGTTTCTTCATCGGCATGTTAAGCATTGGCCGATATACACAAATGGCATTCCTTATGTTAAGCATCGGCTGATACATGAATGACATTCCTTATTTATCGACATCCCGTCAACAAAATTGCTTCTCGAGGCTTAAGACAGAGGCTTAAGACATTGTCCGTATGTGGATTAAACAGTAGCATGACTACAAAAATTTATTTACATAAATTTCATATCATCTCCACCCCAAAGGGCCACACGAAATGACACACCCTCAACTAGGCAGGTGGTAAAGGTCGTCCGCTGCTCGATACGATGGGAACCTGCAAAGAAAACTATACATCCTAAGAAGCACCCTTTGCAAAAAGGTTGATACATGGTGATAATTACGAGTGTGCAGGCAAAATTTTGCTTACATTTTTGACAAGCTTCATGTCCTTGGTTTGAGAGAGATCGCTGTACACTATGATATGAAGGTATAGTTTGAGGGATTATAGCCCGAGGATCCATCCTCCAAGAACCTGTATGTTTCATGGTACAAGCACTTCAGAACGTAGTGCGTATGTTTTCATTTTTTTATCGACGAGAAAGGGATGAAGTTGTAGAGAAAGAAGAATTAAACTTTACTCCAGTTGAAATGTCGCATCATTTCAAATTTATCGCTGCAGCCATTTTTCTCAACTTCTGTGATATCTCAGAGAACGATGGCCTCAATGCCGGATCAGAAGACCAACAACTCTCCATCAAGGACTTCCATTCGGGATCACACCAGGAAGGAATTTTAGGTCGTATGGAGTTGTTCACAATGCCCCCTGGAAAGAACAAAACAATCAAAACATATCTTACGTGTGACCCTTAGCTCCTAAGTGAATAGAAAATGTCACAAACAGATAAACACAAAAATGAGCAATTTATATGCTGCAACTCATAATGTGTGCACCTGAAACTAATCTTCACTCAGAGTTAACCTTTGAAAACTTCCCAGAATGTTTACATTTGTGTCACTCATGCTCTGGACACACTTTAAATAATTTCATGCCTTGGATGATTACTTGACACATGAAGTCTCTCTCATTTAGGTCATTTTCCACTTGAACACTTTAATTTTTACTTGTTTTTCTCACATTAAGTCTCTCTCTTTCTTACTCTCTTCCAACTCTTGACTCCTCTCCACCATGTAGTTGTTTCTTCTTCTTGCACCATGCCACGCTGTCCATCACTTCCTCATCCAGGTCATTGCCTCCACCTACCAATATGCCTCATCTGCTGCTTCATCATCTTCCTCCTTTTTTTTCGGTCTACCCCTCCCCTCTGATCTTCCTCTTTCTCTCCATTATGAACACTGTTGACCCTAACTGAGTATCAATACATCGATCCATATCGATGTCTTATCATTCTGGTTACCGATCGGTTGTGACACCAGGCCGAGATCTTACATGTTTATCCTAACATTGCTTCTCTAATCCTCAGGTAACTCTAGATTGAAGACAGTATTCAGTTCACAACCACATGCAACACTAAACATTCAATTAATTGGTTGTGTTTGAAGGATCTTAAGTCAAAACAAGCAACGACGGATATCAAGTTAAATGACAAAGAAATATAACCATAGTCAATTATAGTCATCATTGTATAAACAATTGGGACTGAACTTTGTAAACCATATATACAGAGAGAAAATACAAAGATGTGCAAGGAGACACAAAAAGAACACTTTCAAAGAATTATGCATGACAAATCAATTCATCTCTATAAATATTGTAAACTGTAAATTGACAATGAATGTACTTCATGAATTTGCAAACTTACAGGCATACCAGAGAACATGGAAGACAACAAGCGAAAGAATTTTAATATTTCGAATTCAGAGGAAAACTAATCACTTGCTTATGACAAACACCGTAAAATTAGTACAGAAATTTGGTAAGATATAAAAATGATGTGCTATCATACACCAAACAAGCAACGCATCATTTAACTTGAACAAGCAACAGAAAAGCTCAAGCTTTAATTTCATATGTGGGGATCACTAGATGAAATGTTTTCCTACTTCAAGTTTGTTGAGGACAAGGTTTCAGATACTGTTTGGACCAATATGTACCAATCGGCATTTATTGATATAATCAAGGACCATCACCAAACCATATAACTATCTGCCGATGTTCATTTAATACTTTTCTTAGTGATACCAAGCGGTATAGGTTCATCTATCACCTGGTATAACAATACCATACTGGTCCAACAATGTGTTTAAATTGGTACCAGACTGAGGCTTCAAAAACCTTGGTTAAGGGCCCTATCACTTGTCGACCATCAAATATATCTCTAATTATTTAGTAAGATTTTCCCTGTCACTAGATGCACCAATGATCTATGCAGTGATCTCTGATGCTTTCCATACATCCCCCTCGCAATGCAAAGCATGCTAAATATTTAACAAAACCACACGTAATTTCTGCAGTGAACAAAGGTTCTACTTGTATAGAGAGAAACAACACCACACCAACTAAAACTCAGACAAACTCAATTTGAGCATGTTTTACAGCTTCGATTATTTTATCATGGACTTCAAATTTGGCTGCATGACTGGCTGATTTGAATTGGGATTATTCCCACCTGGTCAGAGAAATAATCCCCATTTCTTGGATAAAATCATCAATTGAGCATAATTAAAATTGATCATTATCGATCCTAATCCATCGAGATCAGTGAATTACAGGAAAAAAAAAGATAGCTGATTCCAGTGATGCAAGTTCAAATCTGACAATCATATCAGCCAACATGGTGGGGGGCCAACATAATCAAACGCAGAAATGAGAAATAAAAAAATTAAGCAAAAGAGAAAAAAGTAGAAAAGAATAGAAAGTTGATGATCAAATGAGAACGGAAAAATAGAGACCCGGTGGAGAGGAGCAAAGAAGAGATTGGTTAATTTGGTCTTTATATCAATTGATTGATTATCCTATCATGCCTGTCACATGTGTGCTCACTGAGAACTTGACACTCACTCGCTGTCCATTCATCATCTGTTCTCTCCTGTCATTGCCTGTTGCCTCCTGTCTAGCATGACCCTTGGCTCCTGTTCTTAAATGATTCTAATCCAATGGACGGAATCCAATGGATCCCAATTGTATCATCACTGACAATCTCAATCTCAATACCGATCCTGATTCGGCTTCTGTGACCTATGGATTTAATATACTAAATATTAAACATGTTCTCTATAACTTTTAGCACATTTGGTAGCTCACCAAACTTTAGATGCACCAGAGCATCATCCAAGGAGGAATTTTAAATGAGATCATATTTTATCTGCCAACAAAGTTATTAACCATATCTGACACTATAAAAACCAAGTTTCGTGGAGAAGCATCAACATGATTCAGACTCTAAATTCATATATTCAATATAGTCATACAATCAGGATATGTTGTTCGGTATTATTAATCTCATGAAATGAGTCTTTGGTCATACTCCTTTCTGAAGTTGGCCTCCAACTAACATAGCAAGAGATTTATGATGCTCATGTGACTAATAAACAAAACTACCCTTACCAAGGTTTTAAATCTCGATCCAGGACCAGTTTCGGATATCTATTGGACTGGTAAGTACCAGTTCATCAAGCAGTATACTGACCCTACCTCCCGATATGAACCGAAGAAAATATTAAAAAATTAAATGCCAACCAATACTGGTCCTTCAATGAACCGGTAAATAATAGTCTATATGCACCATACAAGTTGGTATTTGAAACCGTGACCCATCAATCAAATATTTAAACATGTCTCATATTCTTGTTTACCTAAAATGCAAAAACATGTAAATAAGAATGACAACCTTACCCAACCAATATGAACTCATTACAATTCTTAATAACCACTGTTGTGACCAAATAACAACTATGATAAAAAAAATTATGATGTTGCTGTAAAATATAATAAATTAAATGCTAAAAGTAGTACCTATGATCGATGCACAACGCATGTCGGCATAAGGCTCTTCCCCGGTAAGCAGCTCCCACATCACAATTCCAAATGAGTAAACGTCAATCTACCACATATGAACCAAAAAAATTTTAGTAACAGGAGGGATGAGAAAACAATTGCTTTACTAGACTTGTATGAGAAATCTTACCTTTTCAGACACCATATTACTTTTTCCACTCAAAAGTTCTGGTGCCATCCATGGTAAAGTTCCCCTAAGACCACCTGACACCAATGTATGCTGCTTTACTTTTGATAAACCAAGATCTCCAATCTGACAGTACAGAAATGATTAGTACTAGTCACATGATTATAAATCAGAACGTGATCATATTAGAAAAATTGTAGAGACTAGTAATTAAATTAGCTAAAACTCAAGCAGCAACCAATGTGATGGCACCTGTTATATACAAGACCTTACTTGAAGACAACCTAGGTGATCAAGACAGACAAAGGGGTGCATCATACAAACAATTTGCCCCTTTTAATTGAGTTACATCACACATTTATAACTTAGCCTGCCAAAAAGATTCCTTAAGTAGAAGATAGAAGAACCCAGATTCCAAATGAACAAATTTAAACTTGAAAAAAAGGATCTTTCTGATTCTCGCAAAATAAGGGGCAAGGGGACTTATTGAGAAAGGTTTCTT
This sequence comes from Musa balbisiana, assembly GCA_004837865.1. Lineage (NCBI taxonomy): Eukaryota > Viridiplantae > Streptophyta > Magnoliopsida > Zingiberales > Musaceae > Musa > Musa balbisiana. The sequence goes on along the minus strand of CM017193.1, from coordinate 4,298,853 downwards.
ACCTTACAAATAGGACGATGCGGATCTCGCATGTTAACTAATAAATTCTCACACTTGAGATCAAAATGAACTATGTTCTTTCCATGCAAATACTCCATCCCAAATGCGACGTCCATGGCTATTATTAGTCTTTTACGGCGGTCAATGGTTCTGTTCAACAGAAAATGCTTGAGATCAGAAGCTTCTCATGATTTCTGTCTAAAGTTTGCAGTTCACATGACAATTTGGAACTTATTGGAAATTTGGAACAATTGATACAAAATTATACCTGTCCTTCTTTTGCAGAAATTGTTTAAGAGATCCATTGACCATAAATTCTGTTACCGTTGCTAAACTGCCACCAGGGCCATCACGAACTACACCATAAAAAGAAACAATGTTGGGATGATGTAAGCAACTCATTATTAGAGCCTCTTTCCAGAAATCTGCTATCTGCAAAAGCAATAATAGGATTCAATCAGATTCACCAACTGCATATACATTTGCAGAAAATTCCATAAGAAATTAGGCCTGTAGATTCTTCACCTTCAAAGCAAAAGCAAAAAAGGAGGCTTCTACAGATTTTGGTAAAAGCTTAAAACATTGACTAAAACATGGATAAACATGAATGAAACATGGATAAACATGAATGACCGAGAGAACGGCACAAAGATTACAGTGAATGCAGCATAGAACACATATCATTCCTTTTCTAAATTGTATACCATAAAATTATGGCAAAGACAATGTGGAAAGAGATTCATTTCTTATTCAAGTTGCACAGAAAATGGTCAGTCATGGCAAGAATTTGGAGACAAAATGAAAATGAGGTAGTCCTTGTATCAAATGAATGATATAGTCTTAAATAAATAAGTAGAAATGACTTGGAGAAATAAGGCATCAAAATCTTTCTTCATGCTTATGTGGCTTTAGCAAAAACATAATAAGTAAAAAAAACATGATGAGACAAATGGGTCCTATCTGAATGAAGACTTCATGATGTCGTCTAGATCTTTTACTACATAGAGTCAATTTTCAAATACTTGCTTACATAGCATAGACTGAACACAAAATGACAGCTTTTATTTGGCAATAGAAATCGGTTCATCTGAGACAAGGGTTAGGAAGATCATCCATCTGGTAGTGGCATTGTTGCAGGACATGACTTGGATAATAAATGCCATGTATATGCACCAATGATCCTGCTTTAATTCACCAGAAATCCAATTATGCTCAGTTTCTCCAATCTCTTCAACAGTAAAACATCCTAGAAGTTGTTCTTGCCATTGTAGGTGTTCCCTCTAGGATTGCATAAAATTTTGTAGCCATGTTGCATGCACAAATTTTCACCATGGAATTGTGGTATTTAAATCGACTACAAAGATGTAGCAAAAGCCCAGCATAGATGATTTGATACCAATTGATGCAGTAGGCAATGAATAACTTACCTAATTCACATAAAGAGACATATAGAGCTCTCCAGACTCAAAATGCTACTGACTAAAATCTTTCCTAAACCATGCTATTCAGAATTAAAATACTTAACACCAATATAATTAAAAATGACTATCAACATTGTCAAACAATGACTGAATGATTACCAGGTATAACAAAAAAGGGGGAAAAAAAAGAAAACTAAATCAAGACTCTATGAGGGTGACCATTGGTGCCAAGCTAAGCTTACTCCTTTGAACTAGATAACTAAGGTTTGATTCATGAAAATAGCCTATTTGAATGGTAAGATTGTTTACATTGACCCTCCCTAGATTTTAAATTGGCTGGAACCTTGTCTACTTGGACACCTAGATCACGATTCAAAAGAATGAGACTACACAATTTATTTCAATTCTAGACCCAAACAACAATCTGGTTACCTAACATCTATACAGTTGCAATGGTCTAAAAATTAGGCTTGTCATTTAATAATTGTTGTTGTCGATCCTAATGATGCATATCAAGTCAAAACTCAAGCTGTGAGTTCAAGATATTTGATTCAGTTGACAATCTATTTGTTGATTCAAAGGGTCCTTTTTATTGCTAAAATAAAACATTTGTATAGCATTTGATATGAAACTATGTTTCTACTGGTTTCATGCATGTATCTCTCATCAAAATATATTCACTAAGCCAGTATAACCATATACTACTCACTGGAACGTGATCATACCATTCCGGATTAACTTCTTTAAACAGCAGAGCTATGCCAAGCTTTCATGATACAGTGATTTTTGAGTGATTTACCCATAATTTTTTAATTCACACCTTAGTTAAATCAACAGCAACAATAGGCAAACCCACAAAGTTTCTATCAATAGAACATTTACAAGAACAATTAAGCACTGGATCCACCATCAATTGAAGTGGGGTGATATTTGCTAAAAAGGCATTGTTACATTTACAATCAGTTGATTGGATGGAGGGAAAACCCAAAAATACTGTTAAAATACAACATAAAAAGGGATGAAAATCTTTTCTGTAATGGCAGGTCTCTTATATTCGGTATGGATATTGCTCACGCAAGACCTATATAACCAACAAATATAATGAAATTTTGATGTAAAAGAGTAGAAACTACCAGGCGTTCTCTCTCGGATGGCCTCCCTGCAAAACAACTAGCCTTTATTCTTTTTATAGCCACATCAGAACCTCTCCATTTGCCATAGTAGACAGAACCAAATGTGCCTGAACCGAGCTCCCTAATTTCTTCCAGATCATCATTTTTTATTGTCTGAAGAAAGATTTTAGGCTCAAGTAAAGATGTGAAGAAATTCGGCAGGATAAGGCAAGAAGAAAATTTCTAACTAAAAGACACCTGCAACCCTTTTGCCAAAGCTTCAGCTTCAGCTGTTGTGGGCTCAATTTTACAAAGTTTATCATGTTCGCTATTTCCTTCCAGGTCAAGTTGAACATCTGAATTCTGCAAATAGAAGAATATAGCAATAAGAACAAGATATGAAGAAATTTAACAGATTAAGGCAAAAATAAGCATGCTAACTAAAGGGCACCTGTAACCCTTTCGTTAGAGCTTCTGTTTCATCTGTCCTGGGGTCAGTTTTACAAATTTGTTCATGTTCATCAATTGCTTTGGAGTCAGGCTGAACATCAGCATAGGCATTCTGCAAGTACAAGCAAAGAGCAACAAGTCTAACCAACCAACTTTGAGAATGAAGCAGTCACAAAATATTCAAAACCAAACTCACCTCATGTTCACATAATGATTCTTTCTCAACGAGAGGAGAATAAACATCTAAACAAGAATTTGATTGGACCTTGGCTACAGCCTCCTCAGCACCTTCTAATACTGCTTTCTTTACAGAAGCAATCAACTCAGGTAAGAAATTCAAGTTCTCCTCAGACATATTGCGATCTCTATGAGAAACATTAATGTCGGCATCAACAGATTTCCTTGGGTGCCCTTCCACTTCAGAAAGCTGCGGTCCATTTTTAGCAAATTCTAGATTTTGTCTACGTGTAGGAGAAAGGATTCCGTGTTCATCAGGTTTCTTTGAAACCTCATGCCTTATTTTCTGCCCATCAATGGTCAAATTTATCTCTGCTGCAACTTGCAACTGGACACTTAGGTTAGAAGCCATTACAGGGGGATGGTTGATCGCGAAAGCAGAAGAAACAATCAGTTCTTTGTCAACGGGGTATGGAGGTGTGTGCACAAGAGGTACCGCTTCAGTAGGAACTTTACCATTAATTTCACCAGGAGAATCATGTGCAATTGAGAACATACCGTCCTGACCAGTGACATTAGGATTTTGTCTAGGACCATAGCGATTAAGATAATCTGAGGCAGCAGATTCATCGAGGCCAAGCATCCTCTGTGGAATACTATTGTTCTGGCTTGACAGGGCATTTGGAATTTGGTCCTCAACCCGAACATACGGCAACGTTGGACTTCCCTCCTGCATATATCTTATAAAACCTGAGTCAGGCGCACCATTTGGCATCATCATGTTGGAGGGTTCATATGATGTTCCAGGACGAGAAGGAGCCTGTCTGTTTCTCCATAAAGATTGAATTGGATGCAAATTGTTTGAGCCTTGGCAAGGACTCTCTACATATGCCAAAGGCTGATTATGATATTGAACTTCAGTGTCTTCAAATCCAGGTGCATTTGTGCCGGTACCACCTCCAACTGTCTGTTGAGAAAGCAATACTTCATTTCCAATATTAGTACCATGTCGAAGATAATCCCCATTGTCATGACCAATGCAATTAGAAGGGAATGAATGGACATCATTAACATTTCCATGAGAAAATGGAACATTCATCATAGTGCCATCAATGATGTAGTGCTCATTCACCCTCCCAGTTCCGCTGTGATGGATCCGCAAATCTTCAAGTCTCTGAGGAAACTGATGGTTGTGTATCGACCGTCCCTGGTCATACTCATTATAGAAAGGATGGTGAGGCTCATTCTGTTCTTTGACACAGATACCATGGTCTATCTTCATGTCTTGGTTTACCATGCATGGATCCCTGCCACCAAAACACTCAGCTGATGAATTTGGAAATTGCCCCACATATTCGTTCATCATGTTTGGTTGCTCCATGTATGGCTGTCCATGCTTCCAGCGTGTGTCAACGAAACGTGCATCTGATACAGTCGTGTGGCTTCTCTGGAAAGTCATATGACAATGCTCACAGATCCTATTGCTCTCAATCATATTTTGCGCATGGGCCAAATTAGTTGGAAATCCAGAGTTTTCCTGAATAATGGCCCCTGCAGGAAGCCACATCACATTTTCCATAGTTGGTGGAGACTGATGGTCAAACTGACATAGTTGGTGTCCCCCTGCCTGCCTAAGATACTCATCCGCAATCCTATCACTTAACTCCCCAGCCCCAAGGTGAAATATTGCCGACGACGGTGAAGATGGGAATTCCTGTGGATCATTGACAGCATGCTGTCCTGGGGAGAAGAAAGCAGGGCTATAAGGAGCATCCATTTCACCATACCTTTGCACGTGAGATGGGTGAGGGATTGCAATGTGATGCAAATTAAGTTGACCGTGGAGGATTCCCCCGTCGATGCCTGGATGCCCCAAGTAATGGTCGGAGGTATCAGGGGGAGACGGGGACTTGTTGTCGGAGAGGCTGTTGAGGGCATCGATGTACCTCCGCTCAGTCTCCCGCTCATCATTATCGAAGTGAGTAGTGGCACCAGCCACATCAAGATCCGGATAGTGCGAGAAGAGGAAGATCCTCAGTCGCATGACGCCATCACCCGTGGCGCTGAGCTTGTCATACTCCTCCATCATGTTCATCACGTCATCGTCGTTCACGACCGAAACCAAGGCGTCGAGGTCCTCTTCAGGCTGCTGGTACTTGATGATGGATACCGCATCGAAGAGCTCCCGGATCCGAGCCAAGAGGTCCTCGTACGAGACGTCGCGAGGAACGGTCAAAATTCGGTTCTCTCCGCCGACGTAGCGGAGCCGCCCGTCGAGCGGGCGGGGAAGGATGCTCCCGCCGAAGCTGCATAGTAACTTGACACGAGGGGAAGAATCATCCGCCGCCGCGACGGCGGTAGCGCCCAGTTCCATCTCCGGCGACCACTGAATGCGCCGGATTAAGATTGCGATAATCGTCAGGCGTCTGCCCTAGTGCCCAGTCTTCCGAAACAATGGATTCACACCTATTAATAAACCTTATTTCATCATGATAAGAATTTTTTATTGGAATTTAATAAGAAATCCACTAAAATCTCAGAATTTCACCCTACAAAAGATCGGAAATCGGGATTAAAATTCTCCTCTCAAAAACAGGAAATAAAAATCAAGAAGAGAAGAAGGTAAAACCATCATGAGATCATATCTTTACCTTTTGGTGAAAATTCCCGATCAAAAATCGAACGCGGTTTCCTCTCTCGATCTAATCTTCCTCCTCGAATCTTTTTTTTTTTTTTCTTTCAGGTAGAGAGATGAGGTGCGAGAGAAATCGTAGAAATTTTCGAGGAAAAGAAGGGGAGGAGGACGAACGGGGTTACGCGAACGAACCGCGTCGCTCCCGTCTCTGTCGCCTGCGGATGCTGCTGCGGCGGCCACCCTTGATGCCGAGGAGCGCCGCGTGGCGCGTTGCGATGAGCCCGACAGGAGGGCGATCTCCCGCTCCTCCGCTCTCGATATCTCCTCTCGCCCCGCCCGAGGACGATCGAGAGGCGCTCGCCTCGCCAATAAATGCCGTCATATGAAGCGGAGGACGCCTCGCAGAGATCACGCGGGGCGGGGCCCGCCCGGTGGGGACGACGTCGCGGGCGACGTGGGCCATATCTATGCGGCGCTCATGCACCGTCCGTACCGACGTCACGTAGAGTCGCCCATCAGGTGCCACGCCATCAACGTAATGAATGATCACTAACGTACAATCGAAGCGTATATGTAGCGTGTACGCGTGCATTTGCATCTGAGATACAATCGTGCGCATTCCGTTATGTGTATATCATTCCGTTGATCTGATTTTATTTTATTTATTTAAAGAAATTATCGTACTATCCTTCTTTAATGTAGAGCGTTTAATAATTATATGATATAGTCTGAGCATATTTATCTCTCTAAAATTTAATATACTATATATAAGGAGTGTATATTTTAATTATTCGTCATCGACACATGATCATCATATCTGAGATGGAAAGAGAAGATCACTATTCACCTGTCCGTATGAATGAGTCTAAAATAAATGATTATATTATCTTTGTTGGATAAGAGACCGAAAGATGGTCGGAGAAGATTATAGATTATATCCTTGTAGAATATTTTATCTATTTATAATGATATAAAAGGCTATCATCGTCACTTTTTATATTATTCATGTTCATATTAATATATTTTTCGAATTATTAATATAAATATCAAAGAGAGTGCATATTATATTTTTAGAGTTTTATATTTTCACCTTGAAGACGACGGATAATCTTGAGTTCATTCAATTGATTAGCTCAACATTTCTAAACACCTTCCTTTAAATATTTGTAGATGATATATATATACATATAAAACATCACTTCCGTCACCGTCAATCAATTAAAATTGAATTATGCGCTATCAGTATGATTCCAAGTGAGTTTAAAATATGATTCGATTATATATATATATATATATATATATATATATATATATATATATATATATATATGTATGTATGTATATATATATGTATGTATGTATATATATGTATGTATATATATATATATGTATGTATATATATATATTCAGGGGGATCTGTCCAACTTTTGACTCTCTATTGACCATTTTGACAGGTCAAATACTAGCATTAAAGTTTAATTCATCGACAATTAAGCTATTAAAGGATAATACATTATTGAAGGTAGGCCCATCGGAAGTCAACGTTGAAGATTGACATGTGGAGGTCAGCCCCAAACATTTTACATTAGGAAGGTCCACCAGACATCATAAATCAAAATCGAAGAACATGACACACGCATTAAACAATTCAAAGAATGTTTGGTGGTCATCATCATCAATTATTATTAAACTATTAAATAAACAATTAAATATGTCTAATTTTAAATGTTTGGTCAATGAGAAGACCTCAAATTTGGACCGAGTTCAAAATTGTTGGGATTTAGTAGTTAAAAGAGAAAGGCTCCAAAATTAAAGAAGACTTCCATACTCCTTTCAAATAATTGAAAAGAAATTTATTAAAAAAGGAATATTATAAAAAGGTGAAACTTAATGAAAATAAATTCACGCCTAGTGGGACTCGAACCCACAATCGTCTGATTAGAAGTCAGACGCCTTATCCATTAGGCCACAGGCGCTTATACGTTTCGTTCTCTTTTTATATATATATAAATATAATTAACATAATGAATGTTACCTATGCCACTTAATAAACAAGAAAGATGATATGGTGAAATTAGTACAAACCGAAAAAGGTAGGAAGCTAATTAAAATTAAACTTGATATCAAGGAAGGCTTACATCTCAATCAGCATAAGTCCAATATATACCATCTGACTTATTTCGTAATGATCAATCAAATTATTACTCTTTTTTTTTTTACTCTTTGTTAGTATAATTCATCATCTTCAGCATGTATACCATGTTGAAATTTTAGCTATATGTGCCGAGTAAATTTGATTTTAATATTATAACAAATAAACCACTAAAACTAGGCTTGATCAAATATCACATATTTTTAGATTTATCCAGATGAGATATAGGAAGTCTCAATAGGAGGGTAGTGAGACTTCCACTATGCTTCTCACCTTCTCTGATGTATATGAATAGTTCTTTCTACTAGCAGAGCAAAGGGTCTTCCCAGGAATGTTGTTTGAGAATAATAATTCAAGACAAATGATTCTGTTTAGCTGTATTCAGTACTGCCTTGGCATAGTAGCTTAGGTTGCTTTTGGTTAATCCTTTTTATCCACAGAGTTTATTGTGCTTCTGTAGTCAATCTCTTCTTCAACTTGTAGTTGGTCAAGATTGGATATGGCAATCCAAATCTGTGGGCATGTCTTGGATGTACAGAGACATGATGCAGGAAAGTTCAGAGATGCTTGTCATCCACAGTTCACACAGCATCAAAACCAGAGGATTCACCAGTAAGAACAATGTTTCACTTGCTCTTTTGTTGGTGGTGTTTACTTGTCAAAATTCCTACATAGAATTTGAAGTATCATGTGTTTTCAACATGAATCCTATTTTCTTCTAATACATGTGGTTGATTGGCAGGCTTTTTATGCTGTTGATGGTGTTTCTTTCAGCACAAGTACTGAACACTTGGTAGAAAAAAAAGACAAGCACAAAAGGAGATGGGAAAATACAAAGTATTTTGTTGTGATAAGCTTTCTCAAAAATGTGGATTTTAATTTTACTTTTAATTTTATCATGTTGATAATTTTCCTTTTTCACTGTCTAATTCAAATTGTCAGTTGGTAAACTGTTTGAATCTTTAATATTTTATGGCTCACTGGCCAATTCATTCAAGTCCATAATTCTTTGTTCTTAATACTAATGTTAACAGCCTTCATTGCATAACAAGGAATTTTTCATGTTTGTAATGATGTTTTTACTCATTACACAACACCAGTTGCAGTCTTATAAGGACACATTTAACCTATTTGATAGATTCAATTCACCAAACCAATAGAAGCTACAATGAGTATTTCTATTGTAATCAACAATTATTTTTCTCTTTTAATATAAATTAAATTATCATAAATAATATGTTCCTTTATTTAAATTTTAACTTCTTTGTTTGTTTAGTATAGTTAAAGAAATAATTAAAATCGATTTTCTTAATATGTGGATAATTTTAAAAAATTATCCATTAATTAAATTATTAAATTATTTATTTCCTAATGAGTGATGTAATTTATAGAAAGTAAAAAAATTTAAAATTTTTTTGTATGATCCATAAGAAATAAATATTATAATTTGATCTTTATATTATATCTTCATATTTAATAATAATTAAATTATTATTATTATTTTTTTTGGAGATCTCATCTTCTCCTACTCTCCATACAACCACCCACAACCCCCCCCCGCCCTAAAATTTCTGATATTAGAATTGTTATAATTTGTATGATGCATAATAATATTTTAATTTTAAAAATTTATGATTAATAAATAATTATCATTATATTATGATATTAAAATGATTAGTTAATTTAACAATAATCTTAATTTATTTAATTAGATATATTTATGTCTTAAGAAATTATATATGAATTTTATGATTTAATTAGTTTTAAATTTAAAATCATGAATCTAAATTATTTAATTTATGAAAAAATAGATTTAAGATTAATTATGATTTTATAATATATTATATTTTTGGGATCTGACATTAGTTAAGTTGATTGGCCAAACTAGCCTATGTGGTCAAGTATAACTCATCTGGTTAAGTATGACCTAACTTATCAAATGTTTGTTGAAACTCTACTTATGAGATATCGAGTTAAATATTTTTTTTAACCTGTCATCTCTTTTATAGGTTATTAAATGATTATAAGAGGTTTAAGGAAGGCTTACCCTTTGCGGACAAATATGTAAGGGTGTCGCACGACTTATGAAATGAGTGTAAAAATATTGGGAATAAAATTACTCAAAAGAGTAGGCATCTAAGATTAACATTCAGAGGAATGATTAACCTTTCGTGCGAGAGGCACCATGGGGACAAGTGAGCACAAAGGTTGAAATAGTTGAGTTCGAGTTATAGTTCAACGTTGGCAACCAAACATAATGATGCTCAAGATAAGCAAGATACTTGACAAAAGTTGAGACTATGTAAGGAGGGATAAGTTACTCGACAACAAGTTATATAAAGCTTACAAAAGTAAGAGGAATTACTAACTTAAAGAATTTGGTACTTATGTAAAGGCCATCCCAAGGTAAGGAGAATTGCTAACTTAAAGAATGATGTAATTTCTATGGCCATCCCAAGGTAATCAAAACTCGATGTCTTGGAGTATGAAAACTTTTTTTTCGACATGGGAAGGATACACATATAGGAGGCTAAAGTATGTAGTAAATTTAACGTGTTGCTATGCTTTGAGGGGCATAATGAGGGTTGTATTGACAAAAAGTCACAATCTAGCAAATGCATTCACGATGGTAGAAGTGTATAGTTGTTCAATAAGGTATAGTAGTCCAAGGGGATAGTTGTCTTCAAAACTTTCAAAGAGAATGATATGAAGAGAAAAGTTACTCCAATGACACATATATCTAGGGGGATATCTCTAGAGGGAGAATCATGTGCAATAGACAAAACATGTTGAGATGGTGTCTTAAGACGATAGCTCCGTAAAGCTCAATGGCCCGAGTGAGTGATAATGAGTCATTAATGATCTCACACGAGACAATGCGTTGGTGGATGCATTGCAAGATTAAGTGAGGAGTGACCCCAAGTAATACTAAATGAAGACACACTTAGTGCCAATCTAGAGATCAGACTTAATGGATGGTTGATCCATGTAATAATGGGCACAAGAGATGCCATCAACTCAATGCACGGGTGAAAAGAATTGACATAGAAGATGGAACATGAAAAGAATTAACATAGAAGATGAAATATGAAGCAAAGACACAAAACTTTCATTGGATAAAGGTCAAGGATGCAAACTTTTGTAGAGGCAAGAGTGAGTTTATATTGTTCTTTGGGTCCCTCATTCTAATGGAGCATACTTATCTTACATGGTGTTAAAGTCGAATGGAGCTTCGAAGCACGTGCATTTATCTCGACGAGGTAATTGGAGGGATTGAGGCGAAGTTAGTGTTAGAAGGTCTTAACATGGGGCAAGAGGATATAAAGGCATATACTCTTCAAGAATATATCACAGTGTTATCATTTGAGTTACCACAAAGAAAACTATACACAATGTAGGTTATACTTAGGACATGGGCCTAGATCCAAACAATTATACATCAATTTTAGCAAAGTCAATTGACTTCGAAAGTTGCTAGGCAAAGGAATATCCTAGAGCTATGCTTCATCTATGTATGGCTTAAGAGTAGGTTAACGAAGGTTGACTGCCAAAGTGGCGAACATAATCGGAGATAGCGAAAGCTTTATAATGTGTTAGCAAAGGCCACATATGAAGATATCACGGTTTGAATTCATCCCATAAAGATCAGAATACAATAAAGATATCACCAGTAGATAATATGGTGTAGCAAATCATGGTGGAATAGTTCGAGGTAATACGACACACATGAGAGAGGTCCCATGAGAGACTTGATTATACAAAGGTATGATTGGGAGTTACTAGGAGTTCCACTTCAGTGAGCAACATGATGACAAGAAAGACTATAGGTTTAAAAAGTGAATGTCATGACACTTTAAAAATAGGTCTTCTATGTATAATTAGGAGTTATTGTGAGCTCCACTTCGGTGAGTAACACGATCATAGTATTACAAAGGCAGGTCTTCTGTACATACACTGAATTTTACATCAGATGAAAACCTTGGTCAATAACATATAGGGGTTATGTATTATTAAAGGAGATTTTGAGTGTAAGTACTAGTAAGTCTCATGGGGTGACTTGATCATACAAATGTATGATCAGAGTGACTAGAGAGTTAGATTACTCTAGAGCTCATATTTGTTTAAGGGAGTCCGACAAGTTAGAGGACAAAGTCGAATAAGTAAACATTACTATCAAAGATGTAAAGAAGAATAAAATATGTGCAAGCCCGCAATAGAATGACGAAGGCTATGTATGGGAGTTGTAGTCTATTTTTTTATTGATAAAATAGAGATATTAAAGCAAGTGATTGAAAGGAGTAAGAAAATAATAATGAGTTTAGAGAGATTTAGCTACTCAAAATCAAGCATTGGTTAGGATAGAAGTGGACTTAGAGGAGTGCCATAGTATTAGAGAGGTAAATCTACTGATCGTGAAAAAAGAGATACTGATATGAGATGACGAATAATATAGGCATAGACATGGTAATGTCATAGTACTACCAATGAGAGACTTTTGTGAAGTCATCGATCATTTGCTCTCATAAAAGGAAAGCACAAAGGGAAAGCACATGATTGTGAAATGGGGCTAAGAGGTGGAGATTGTAGAGGCAAACTCTAAGTACCATGATAAGACTAAAGGCTAGGGAATTCCGTAATATCACTATCGATGTAGGAGTAATCAACTAAGGAACAAAGTAGATAGTATGCGGTACTATATCTTTTATACTCGAAGGAGTATACGATAGAATGATGGAGATGATACAATCTCAAATATGACCAAAACTATCGGAGATTTGCTCTAAGTCAAGATAAAATTTTATTCTTTTTAGGTAAAACTTCTTATATTCTAAAAGTTTGATGGCAACAAGAAAGCAAATTGCAATAGCTAACTCAATGTAAAGAGTACAAACACTTGAGTACTTTTGAAGTATGAGTAAAAAGCAAACGAAGGCTTGATGCATGAAGTACAATCCTCAAAGAGGCAAACAAAGTCAAGTAACTTTTGTTTTCTTAACTCTTAAGTAAATAAGCAAAACTGAGTACCTCAAACTAGCAAATATCAACATAATTTGATTGACCCTAAACCAGAGTGAATCATTGACGAGTTGAAGTAGTATTGGTAGATCAAAATTCGACTACTTAGCAATAATAATGGAGAGCAACTCAAAGCTAAGAGGTACAATTACAATTGGAGCAGAAGATTGAAGATTTAGTAAAGGTAAAGAGATATAGCATCCACAAAGGCTTCAACGAGGACATCAAAGAAATAAGTGGGAGAGATATCATGGATAAATTTATATAAAAAGTGTTTGATATAATTTTTGTATATATTAGTATCTTTCGATTTTGTTTATGCTTTGCACATTATGGAAAGGGTTTGTAATAGACTTAATAGCCCTATTTTGGTTAGTTTTAAAAATCGTTTTAGTCTTGTAAATGCATATTATATACAATCATTGTGCAAAGACAAGATAATCTAAAATCATATCATATAAGCAATTATTTTAGGGGCTTTCTAGGTTCATAGAGTGATGCATAGTGTCAATCGATACAACACCTTGGAGTTATCTGAGTGGTATATGATTGAATGAGCCTTTGGGATAATGTCCTGGTTCGCTACCTTGCTCTATAGTAATATTATGTGGGCATTTGTAGGGATTTTTGATTATGACGGAGTACTTTGGACTCTTTGTTACGCGATTATTCAGAGTTTACAAAGTCTATATTTATAACTTATATTGTCTATAAAGTGTGTGTTGAAATATCTACTTATGATATTTTGAGTTAAATGTTTTCTCTAATCTGTCTTCTCTTTTGCAAATCCTTAAGGAACTATAAGAGGTTTTAAGGAGGTTGACTCTTTGTGGACAAACAATGAAGGGTACCACATGACTTAGGGAAAACTAGCTAAGCCCATGATAATGTGACTAGGCATAACCAAGGCTATGTGGTTAGGTATGACCTAACACGTGGTCAGGTATAACATAGTATATATGGTTAGGAATTGTCCAACCCATGGTTAGGCATGATATAGACTATGTGACCATACATGACCTAACCCATGTGACTAAAGATGACTAACTCATGTGACCAAGTATAGTCCAACCCATGTGGTTAGGCATTACTTAGCCCATATGGCTAAGTATGACTCAACCTATGTGACTAGGCCTAACCCAACCCATGCAGCTACGTATAATACAACCCATATGGTCAAATGTGACCTAGCTTATATAGTCAAGCGCGCTTAGCCCATATGGCCAGGTACAATCCAACCCATATAGTCAAACATGACTGAACACATATGGTTAGGCACAAGCCAAACGTGACCGGTAAAGCCCAACTCAACTCGTGAGTGAGGCTCTACCCAGCCCATGAAGCTAGGCCCAACTAATTATACGATTGACGCTAGATGCATCGTCGCTACTTTATCCAACCTATTGTACCTCAGCCCAACCTATTATATAGGATATGCATCTATGGCATACATGGCTCATTTGAGGCTTAGGTGGGTCGGTTTGATCTAGGCTAACAATACGATATAGTTTAATTTCCTTTCATTTTATTGGTTTGAGCTTGTTAGTTGATTGATTTAAATAGGTTTGATTTGTTTAAGCCAATTTATGGTGATTTTAAATTAACTTGACTAGTTTAATACCATTTAATATAATTAAAATTAATTAAATCTAAATTAGATCAATTTATAGTGATTTTATACCAATTCTATAAGAATTTGAGGTTGATTTTGTTAGGTCCCAATTGAATTGAGTATGATTCAAGTCAAGTGGGATATTCTAATTAATGTTTTCATTGATTGAGGACTATTAGGAGATTGATGTCATATATATTTATGATTCGATGAACTTAAAAGCTTTATCTAAAGATATTATTTGAAAATGATAATGATTTTCTTCTATTTTTTACATTAAAATGATAATATTGATTTGATTATTGGCAAGTAGTATAAGTGATTATGTTAAGCAATCCACATTTAAAGTATAACCTATTAAAAAAGCTATGGGCCAATCATAGTGTATAGTTACCAATGGATATGGTTTAGTAGGTCATACATTAAGCATGACCTTTCATAATATTTTATCATACTACTTCTTGGATATATGCATGAATACATAGATGAACATAAATGAATAATCATGGTTGATTATATATCTCAGTAGAGGACAGGTAGGGTTATTCTCTTCGAGGATTACAAGGTTGTTAGATCAATAGTTAGATCAATAATCAAGGTTGATTATATATCCTAGTGGGTGATGGATACCACTCAATCCATTGTTGGGGAGTGCGATATGAATTTTCTCTATTTGTTGTTGGAAGGAATCTATCATGAAAAGTATATTTCTCCATCTGCTATTGGCATAGTGCACAATCGGGTGTGATATACGCCTTTGTTATCTGACTATTATGTATAATATCTAAAGATGTTGCATACAATTAATATATAATTTTATTTATTACATTATTATTATTATTATTATTTTTCTCGTACATGAGTTTCATAATAATTGATATGTTATCGTTTCATATTAAATTATTGATATATATATATATATATATATATATATATATATATATATATATATTTCAAGAGTATTGAAGATTATTTTTATATTTTTTTGAAGATTTTATCAATATATATGGTTGCTGATGTATTTTTATTATATATTTATTTTTAGAGTAACATAATACTTTGTACTAGATATAAGTCTTGGAAGGAGAAGACCTTTTTGTCACATGTAGCTCTACTAAAAATATATTTTTTATTAAAAAATATTTAGTGTTATAAAAATAAAATATGAATTAAAAATAATTTTTTTCATAAATTATGAATAATAAATTAATAATTTATTTATTTTTAAATATGACATCTACTATGGAAATGGTTGGAAGCTATTATGCTACTCCTCTTTGTTTAAGCAAATGTCCAAGTTCTAAATTGATAAAAAAAATTTTATATATTTTAAATATTAATTTTAAATTTAAACTAATAATTGATGACTATTTTTGGATGAACATCAGCCCTACTACACTAAAATTTGTAGGAGCAAATCCACTATTCCCATAGTTTTCAAGGGAAAGAAGAAACCATGACTTCGTCCATGATTCAGCCGCGTTAAAGCAACATGATGAATTGAAGCCTAAGTAGGTTTGACCAATGCCATGTTGCCAAGGAACATATATTGGCACGTTGAACAGTCATTCTCATATAATATAGACTCCCCAATCATGCCATCCATATCCTCTAATTATGAAATTTCCTAAGATAATTAAAAGTTTAAGACCAAAACAATTAAAAGACTTGAGTGATTATAAATAAAATATTTTAATCATATTTTATTCTAGTATTAATCTTATCGTAGTTAGCGTACTTCATCCAATGACATGCGAAATCTTTGACTCCATCTTTGGAGACCTTCGACACACGTCTGTCATGCGCCATGAAGCTTCTTCTTCCCTTCGCCTAGATGCGTCTATAAGCTACTAACCACAAGCACTTCAATGCACATCCGCATCACCTCACACCTCATCCATGGCTGCCGAGAGGAGAACTCCACTGCTGGTCCGCTTCCGAGGGGCGATTCAGAGGGTGCGCTTCCTGCTGTCCTTCGACGCCACCAAGTGGATCGTCGTCTCCCGCCTCAAGAGATCGCCGCCCGGGCCCCGTCCGCTGAGCTTCCGCGCCGCCCGGCCGAGCTTGCTCGACTGCACCGAGGACTACTACGACGCCGGCT
This sequence comes from Musa balbisiana, assembly GCA_004837865.1. NCBI lineage: Eukaryota > Viridiplantae > Streptophyta > Magnoliopsida > Zingiberales > Musaceae > Musa > Musa balbisiana. The sequence continues at coordinate 4,282,177 of CM017193.1, read as the reverse complement.
CGTCGTTCTCGCTCTCGAGGACGGCGAGCTTGAGCTCGCCGGTGTCGAGGACGACGAGCCTGAGCCCGACGGTGTCGGAGATCTTGAGGTCGACCAGCGACGCCGCGTCCTGCGGGGACGACGTCGATCAGAGGGCGGAAAGGTTCATCGAGAGCTTCTACCGCCGGCTGCAGATGGAAAGGCAGGTCTCTCTCGAGCTCAGATACTGCAGGGAGAAGAGCTTGGAGAGGACTGTTTCGGATTGATTATGTGTAGTGATTGGTAATGGAAGAGTAATGGCTTTCATCCTTCCAATTTTGTTTTTGTTTTTTCTTTCTTTCTTTCTTTTTTTTTGTGTGTATGTGAGTATAATTTGTTTTTCATAAGTTTTATTGATTCTTTTATGTAATTTAATACAAATTGGATATGAACTTTACAGTTTTCTGATTGATATGGCAAGTTCTTCACATGCAGCCCTTTTGTTGATGTCTATTGATTTCTTTCTGACATCCAACAGAGGAAACATAAGAATTCTCCTTTTTCTTCAATCCAAAAAGGAAAAAGGAGAGAAGAACAATAAAAAAGGATAGTAGAGAGAGAGAGAGAGAGAGAGAGAGGGAGTGGAATTAGAAAAAAGAGAGGATGATATGGCAAGTTCTTCACATGCAGCCCTTTTGTTGATGTCTATTGATTTCTTTCTGACATCCAACAGAGGAAACATAAGAATTCTCCTTTTTCTTCAATCCAAAAAGGAAAAAGGAGAGAAGAACAATAAAAAAGGATAGTAGAGAGAGAGAGAGAGAGGGAGTGGAATTAGAAAAAAGAGAGGATGATAAAGAAAGAAAAGGAAAAAAAATTATGGTATGTTATTTTATAATTATTTAATAAATTTATTATTCAATCAATTGTTCCATTGGTTAGATTAGTGATCGAAGCTTAGGCTGTGGTGGTGTATCGGATTTACTTTAAGTTCAGCATTGGAATCTTATCGTATGTAACTTAAAAATGAATCTAATAAGATTGGATTACCTTTGTAGAAAAAGGCATTATGTTGGCTGTGTTCTTTGGCAGGATAACTTCAACCTTCCTACTCAGTCAATAAAACTCTCATAGAAATAAGTTGTTTGCCAAGTTTTTAGAGGATAAAATATATAATTTGTACCTTCTTGTCGACTCAAACAACCTCAAATAGTCTGCGTGAAGTTTAGAATTGTAAGCAAGACTGTTTCCCTTTCAAGGATCAAACTGAATTCTTCTCTGTTCTGAAAAGTCAGCTCCAGATCCTAAATGAAGTATCACAATTCATCAGCTCAATGAATATTGTTAGTGCTGAAATGTGTGATGGTGGATGAGGTTTAGGGTTGAATGAATGAGGTAGGCATCACTGAACCTGTGAAAGGCAGCTTCTCCTCTGCAGCCAGTGTGAGAGCATCATGGGTGATGTGCATCTCACAACAAGCATTGGATCCCCTCTGGGGAAGCAGGCCCATCTCCATGTCCTCAACAGTGTATCAGAAGAGAATCCTATTGGAATGATGAGATGAGTTCATGGGGGAAAAGAAAAGGAGGCCATGGCCAAGGATTGGATTCATGATGAGCACTCCACTCCATTGGAACTGCTGTCTTGCAACAGGCTTTAACAGTTGGTTCCACTCCATTGAAACTTTCGGAGCTTGTCCTTTTATAAAGGTTAGGAGGTGGTGATTTTGATTGTGTCACTCAGAGGAGCATCATACAACTGTTCTTGAGGATGATAATGCTTGGGCTGCTGAAAAAGTACTCCCACCTCCCAAGCATATTCTGCAGCTGTGAGGAGGAACAAGTTTAGTCTGATCACCTATTCCACATCACACATCTGTACCATTCCTCTCAAAAGAAGCATATGCCAAATTAGATTTTGGAAGCTTGTCTTCTGATGAGTTAGGAAGAGGTGCTTTGATTGTGTCATTCAGAAGAGCATCATGAGAGAACTGTTCTTGAGGAAAATGATGCTTTCACTGCAAAAAGACTGTCACCTTCCAATCATATCCTTTAGCTTCTCCAAAGGAGTTCATAGCATATCAAACTTTCCTTGCAAGTTAGGGTGTTTTGTTTGTGTTGTTCGGGAGAGTAATACTGAAAACTACTGCCACCTTCGGAGCTTTTCTTAGGCTGTGAGGAGTGAGGATTACTCCCATCATCTCCAAGGCACAAAAGGCCAGAAAAAGGCCTCACCTCACCAGTGATTCTGCCTGCTCATCTCTCAGCTGTCCATTATCAACTTTGCTAGTTGCTTCATTTCACATCAAAGGCTTGATAAAATCTCAAAAAAAGTATCTATGATATTTATATTTCAAGAGGTTTACATTATTCTGGAGCACCAATTGCGCAGGACCATTTGCATCTCCATGTATGAGACTTCCCTTCTCCTTCTCTTCTCAGCTGATGATCCTTGTTCTGGGCACCACCATTTCATGACTTTTCCATCTGCTGAAAACGACTTGCAGAACTATTAATTCTACAATACTGTATTGGAGTTGCTTACTTCAAAGGGTTTATGAGATTCTTCTCTTTGCTAGTTTCAAGTGGTCAGTCCAAATAATAAATCACTAGAGCAAAAGTGTGTAAGCATCATCCTATTTGGTGACCTTCAGAACTTGTCATTGCAAGCTTAATTAATGGTCACCTTCAGCTCATGTCCAGACAAAAAGGAGTTCCTTTTCAGTGATAGAAAGATAACAAATATCTGATTGCCACCATAAGAAATTTGGTCCTTCTTTACTGATGGATATCTTTAGAAAGTGAAGGCATCAAAGCCTGACTTGAAAGTTGCAGGCATCCTTGTTAGCTAAAACTAAATGAGCTGCATAAAAGAGTTTCTCAAAGGGAATCCAACCACTAGCAATGCCACTGTCAACCACTGATGCTTAATGTTCATCACATGAAGAAGAATAGAAATAGAACTGTGAGCAATTTGATCAACTCGACAAAGAAGACTATAGATTCCCTTTTAATTAACTGAGGTAAACATATGAACAACTCATCCTTGCAGGCCAAGCAATCTATCAAGTTCCCTTCTTTTTAGTATATTTTCTCATCCCTGTCTTTAATTTGTTTTTTTATTTTTCTTATATTATATTTCATTTTTTTTTCTCATCTTTTGCATTATCTATCTCATATGAACAATAGTTTTATGACAATGGGCATTGCACATAGGGTACATACATCCTAGTGTACTAATTTACAAATAAACAAATAAATAGAATTGAATACTCTTGATCTAACTTCTAGATTCTGTCATAAAACTATTATTAGGTTGAGCCTTACAAGCAGCAGAGTAGAATCTAACTCAAAAAGTATGATTTGAACTTCCTTAAAGATGTAAAGTCTTGTGTTAAGAAGATTATGACACCTTAATTTAGTTTCATATTAGTAGTGAAAAAAATATTTGAGTTACCTTAGGACTAGATAGATATATTACAACATAATTTTAAGCTTACAAAGTTAATGAATTAGTTATTGTATCTGATCTTTTATTTTTCTGCTTTTGTTATGCAAGGGATATTCTACTTTCAGAATTTCTAAAATTAAAAGAAGGATTATAAAGACAAGGATAGTTTGGTTGATTTGATATTCTAGATCATTAGTGAATGTTTTCAAAGGTTATGCATAATCAATGGTATGAATTATTCTCTTATGAAGATACTGACATTGCAGTTTTAATTGTATCTGTGTATTTGACTGGGATCATTTAATGCATACATACATACACAGATGGCTGAGATTATTATTTTTCTTTCCTTTTTTCTTAGATTGCTAATGCCTTGCATTCACTCATCTCCATCATTAACATCCAAGTTTACATCAATTTTTGCTTCTTGCTCTGTAATGGCTTAAATTCCAAGGATTAGTGGACTTTATCCTGCTGAATCCAATCACACATTTTGAAATTTGATATCATCTGATAGAGACTGATGAGCAGAGTAGCAGTTATCCAATGTACTTTGCTGCAATCTTTAACAGGAATCCAAGAGCAGCATGCACTGAGATAGCTACAAAAACTATGGATACAACAAGTACTAACAATTCCAAGATCTCTCATATAGTAACATTATCTTGTTACTGGATTCATGCCATCGGCAATCTAACAAGGATAGAACAGATGACATGAGAAATCAAATGTAATGGGCAACAACACCTGTGTACCTACCAAATCTTTATTCCTCAGGAGAAAGAGGATACAAGAAGAAGCTAACAAGCACAGAGAAGGTGGTCTCCAAAGGCACTCCCAAAAGCTCTCACCAAAACAAAAGGATCTGAAGACTGATGCTCCAACTCTAATCCACCTCCCCTTCGATGAGAAAGAAAGCAAGCACAAGCAATAGCATTCGGCAAATGTTCTCTGGTAGTTAATCCTCCTCCCTCTTCTCCTCCTTGCCATTGCACCCATCCATCTCTTCGCCACTCTCCTTGGGGCTCTCCAGTGCCCTCTTCTCCTGCTCTTCCTCTTCCTCCATCTCATCATCTAAGCTTTTCTTCCTCGCGGTGGCCGACGATCCCCCTCGCTCCTTCTTTCTCTTCTCCGCCCGGAACTTGAGCGCTTCCAGTAGCTCCGCCATTGCTTCGCGCTTCTCCCGCCTCCTGTTCTTTATCAGAATCTCACTGACATCTGCCGGAGTTATCTCGGCGTCGTCGATCACCTCCTCCAATTCCCGCAGCAGCCCGCAGTTCTCCTGTGTGTCGCCACCCAGTTCGCCATCTTCCAATCCCAGGTAGTTCTTCATGAGAATCTTTAATGCGGGGAAGGAGCAGTAGCTCATGAGTATGTGCATGTCCATCCTCCCCGACCGCAGGAGCGCCGAGTCGAGCTCCTCGACGTGGTTGGTGGTGAACACGAAGATCCGCTCGCTGCCGCAGCACGACCACAGCCCGTCCGTGAAATTTAGCAGGCCCGACAGAGTCATCGTCTTGGCGGCGGCATAGACGTCCTCCGCACCGCAGCCGCCGGTGGGCCTGAGGTCATACGGGGATGCTAGCTTCTTCGAGCTCCGGTTCGTCAGATTGATGGAGCAGTCGATGTCCTCGATGACGATGATCGACTTCGGAGTGGTCTTCATCAGGAGCTTCCGGAGCTCGGAGTTGGTGTGCACCTCGGTGAGCTCGAGGTCGTAGACGTCGTAGCCGAGGTAATTCGCCATGGCGGCGATCATGCTCGACTTGCCGGTGCCGGGAGGGCCGTAAAGCAAGTATCCGCGCTTCCAGGCCCGGCCTGTCTTCTCGTAGAACGCCTTCCCTTCCGCAAAGTCCTTGAGGTCGTCCATGATGAGCTCCTTCCTCGAGGAGTCCATGGCGAGGGTGTCGAAGGTGCTCGGGTGCTTGAAGGGGACGGATTCCCACGGGACGACGCGGGACTCGATGGAGCCGCCGCGCGAATTGGTGTACAGTAGCCTGTCCTGGTTCCGGCGGCGGAGATCGGTGGCGGTTTCCATAATGTGGTCGAGGTAGGCCGGGAGGATGAGGGACTTGTCCTTCTTCTTGATCCGGAGGGTAAAGCTGCGCTTCTCTTCCGGGAGCGGCCGCCACGAGAAGGTCTGCGACTGGCGCTGGGTGACGACGTGCTCCCAGGTGGCGGTGGCGCCGCAGAAGGTGTCGACGAGGCAGTCGTTGCTGGTGAGGCCGAAGGTGAAGGCGGAGGAGTTGAGGGCCCGCGAGAGGCTGAGTCGGGAGGCGGCGACGGAGGCGGAGCGGCTGAGGTACAGCTGCACCGCGTGATAAAGCTCGTTGGTGTTCACGCCGTCGATCTCCGTGATATCGAAGTAGCAGTAGGTGGAGAAGCAGAGGAAGACACGGTGAAAGAGCTTCAAGGCAGCGAACCGCAGCTCCGGTGGAAACACGGCGTGGAGGATGCTCTGGAAGAAGGCGAAGACCCCCATGAGGCAGGCCATGGACGTCCAGAACTCCTTCATCTCCCCCTTCGCTTCTCTCTTCCTCACCAAAAAAAGCCGCCTTTTCGTTCTACTTGGAACAGGGGAGGTGGAACAAAGTTTGGATTTTTGGATCGATCCTCGAAAGAAGTTAGCAGACAAACTATAAAGACTTCACGGTGCAACAAAGAAGTGGTCTTTCTCGGTCGGCAGAAGTCCCGACTTCCACTCGTCCTCCATATCTCTCCTCACCATCAATCCATGACTCTGTCAGAACCTCTCCAAGAGAAAACAGAGTCCCAAGGTTGGGAGGAAAGATGGGTTGGCCTTCTTCCCTTGGAGAGGGAATTATATAGGGGGCTTGGTTCAGTCTTGTTCCTTCTTTATGATGATTTCAAAGATCTGGGGAAGAGGACAGTGGATGGGTTGGAGATTTAGTAGGCCATACCTGCTAAGAGGATGTGATGTTCAGTCGAATAAATGAGAAGAAAGGTTGGGCTTCAGGCTGTAGAACCTGATAGGGATGTATGCATGTGGGCTTGCAGAGAGAAGGCAGATAAAATTAATTGACACCTGCATCCACCACAAGACAGGGAAGAATATAAAGCATGCAGAGCAGGCCTGTGATTGCAAACCAATCTTGTGCTTTGAATGAGTCCTGCGGAGGATTAGTCATGTAGAGAAAGAAGGCATCCATCTTAGAGCTTCAAATATGCTCAAGTTTTTTTCTATTATTCTGCAAATTTTGTTGGATTGCTGCAGATTTCTCAGTCTAAATCCGCCCACCTGTCACGAAAATACCCAGGTTTGATGTACAATCTTAGCTGTGCAATTAGACTTTCAAATCAATCAAAGGCTGATATCAGCATCACCTCTCTCTCTCTCTCTCTCTCTCTCTCTTTCTCTCTCTCTCTTCATTCGGTGCTTGTTTCTTCCTCCACCATCATCGGTTCCCTTCTCGGGGGAGTTCGCTCTCTCTGCCTCTGCTCATCGTTGTCCCCATGAAACCAACACAGGATGCGAGTGCAAGCAAACAAGGCAAGTAAGCTTCTCCCTACAAGAAACCCATCCTTCCTGTCTCCCTTCAGACGCACACAGACTGAGAGGGAAGGGGATAGAGAGCTTCAAACAAGGATGAAGGAGAGGCTTATTGTGTATGCACCATTGAACGAACAAACAAACAGAGAGTTGTTAAAGCTGAAAGCCTTGACACACGGATCGACATGGCTGGATTTGAACTGAGAAGCTGCACTGACACAGTTCCCAACTCCCAAGGAGTTATCAGGAGCAGGATCAAGTAGGAGAGGCCCCAATGGCCTTGGCCAGCGTGATGATTGACACGACCCCTACCCTCCCCATCTTTTCATATGAGAACCCCAAATGGTCGATAGGTTGCACTAAACAAATCCCCCCGTCACTGTGCCTGCTTCCAGTTCACGTTGCACTCTCTCACGCTTTACATGCACGTTCTTCCATGCTCGTCGCACAATCTTAATCTACTGCAAAGAATCGAATCTGCTGAGCAAGAGCGAAAAGTTTCTGGGAGCTGAAGGCAGTAAAATCCAAGAGACTGGAGCGGTACAAGGAGTCACATGTGGGACCATGGTTTCTCAGATCGAAGGCATATATTCCCTCCCTTCCTCATGAGGATTCTACAATACGATCTGTGATTCTTCTCCGTCCTGTGATCCTTCGCTGCTGCATAATGCCAAAGACCACCTGCAACTAGCCTCCAAAAGAGCAGGTACGTGCTCTTCACCTGCTCAAAAGGACCACTTCTACTGGTGTTGAATCAATCTCATTTTGGTGAGCAAAATGTTAAGTGAGAAGGAGAAGACGGCAAGCCCGATGCGATGCTAGGGTTCATGCATCACACAGATGTCAATGCCAAAGAGAAGATAGCAGCTCAATCTAAGGGCCAAACCTGTTGCCTATAGTAACAATTCGATTCCATATGGATTTATATTATCATGAGACACCATATCTACTTGGAATGTGAGCTTTCATCTTAGTCATACTGCATAACACACATGATTCAAAATGCAGGCATTATGAGAAACAGTATATCCCATTCAAAATTCCTATAATCTTACATGGAGTTGAGTTACAATATTGTTGTGATCATGCTAAGTTCAGGATTCCTTGCATGCATGTTTTGTTGTCATCATGCTCAGTTCCAGGAGGGCATGAATGCTTCAAATGCATTGAGAAGGGAACGGCTGACCTCCTTTAGCTTCGTATCTCACACCGCAGCGAGACCTCAATCCACCAATGAACTACGAGATCTCCTAATCGGACGGCCGTATCGGTTCCTCCTCGCGGATCGGCATTCCATCCGACGGCCTCCAGTGCGCTTACTCCTTCATAAATGGACGCCAGATCCCGACCTCACATCAAGGGGCGCTTCCACACACACACACACACACACATAGAGAGAGAGAGAGAGAGAGAGAGAGAGAGAGAGAGTTGCGATCATGTCGGGGCGAAGCGCCACCGCAAGGTCCTCCGCGACAACATCCAAGGCATCACCAAGCCCGCCATCCGCCACGGCGGCGTCAAGCGCATCTCGGGGCTCATCTACGAGGAGACCCGCGGCGTGCTCAAGATCTTCCTCGAGAACGTCATCCGCGACGGCGTCACCTACACCGAGCACGCTCGCCGCAAGACCGTCACCACCATGGACGTCGTCTACGCCCTCAAGCGCCAGGTTCTTCTTTTGTTCTTGTCATGCCTAGGATTTGGTGTGTAGTATACTTTCTTCTAAGCAGAGTCTTAAGGCATCAGTATGGTTTAATGTCGATGACAGTATTGGTTTGCAATTGGAAACGAGGGAATGTGTGCTTATTGGAAGCTTACCACAATATATATGGACCAAATTGGATATATACGACACATTCAACCTATCTAAAAGCCCATAGAGGACGAGCCAGTAATGAGTCCAAGTGGCCCAGAGAGGGGCTTCATGTATGGATACTTACACTCATGTCAAGAAAATAAAAGGAGAAATAATGAAAAGACATGTAAACATGAAAATGAGGCTCAATAGATACCCACCACAAGCGAAGTCTCGACCGGTGGCGATCGCGGCCCATCTTTTCTTCTACCCAACAAAGCTACACCACAAACACCCCCACCACCGCCACTTCTCCATTAACCATCAGCACCTCAGCCGGCAGCGTCCACAATGACGGCGGCGACGACAACGACATAGCCTTCCTTCCTTGCCCACTCGCAAGCAACAGCGACAATGTGATTTGCTCTCTCTCCCCACCATAAAACCACATGCGGTCTATCCCCTGCCTCGATCTTTCTCTCGGCATCTCTCACCGTCCTTTGGACACTGATAGTTGAAGCGCTCGCACATGACTTCTCTGTCCTCGCCTCCATATTCTCTCTCTAATCTACACACTGGCGAATGGTGGGTGGCGCAGTGAAGATGGTGAACGGGTTTGAGTTGCACCATGAAGCACCGAAACGGCGGTGCGGTACCGGTGCAGCCGCACAGCCATCTCGGGCTCCGACTGGCAAGAACACCTTGACTCTCTCTTCTCTGGACGACGATGTGGCATCGGCGGTCGTTCCCCCGGTCACCGTCTTCCTGGAGGGCCGATCGATCTGCCACCTTATCCGCCTCGACAAGCTCACCAGCTACGCGAGCTTAGCTAAGGCGTTGCGCAGCATGTTCGTCGACGTGGATGAGGGCGATGGTCGGCGTGAGGAGGATGGAGATGAGGTGCTCCACCTCTCCGACGCAGTGCCTGGCCACATCGTGGCCTACGAGGACATGGAGGATGACCTACTCCTCGTAGGTGATCTCAACTGGAAGTGAGTCAGCCAAGCTCTTGAACTCAACCTCCGTAGAAATCGCTCCGATCATTAATCATTTCGCTTCTTCTGATCCTCTCAGAGACTTCGTTCGCGTGGCCAAGAGAATCCGGATAATCCCAGCGAAGCCTAGCCGTCGGAAGCATGCGATCTGAAGATATGCATGTACTATTATCACAAATCAAGTAGGAGTATTATTTGATTTCAGTGGAGGTTCCTCTAATTCGGATTCAATGTACGAGTCTAAGTTTAGAGAGACATGAAATGATGGACGTCTCACTGTTTCTCGAGGACTCCATGCGTGGGAGCATGGCTTTTCTGGTTTCTGTCTTCTTCCTCACGCAATTGAAATCCTTCTGCATGCTCGAACAACAGGCTTTCAAGTCACGGTACTTGTGCTGCTGCCCTCGATTGCTTTGCAGACAAGCGACTCGTGATGAATGTGAGCGTTGCATGGTAGTTCTGCCGTGTCTTTCATGTCAAGGTACTAAACGCTACATTTAGTAGGGTTGACTAAATGTGCAGCAGATGTTGCATTCTGTAGTAGCTTTTGCCACCATCAGCAGAGATGATGATGCCTCTCTTTTTGTTTCACGTCACCGAAGGCTTGGTTGTGCTGAAGCTTATACATCAGCTTACAGGGTCTGCAAGAACAAAGACTAACCTTTTTGTCAGATTCTGATTCATCAGACAATATCTACTACTCAAATGATGAATAACAATGATTCTGGCCTCAGGTGTTGAATACTCAAGACACGATCATGAGAAAATTACATGGTGTTTCTTTGAACAAACGAAATTATTGATTCCTGTAGTAAACTAAGCAGTTATGGGGCCCAAATTATATATATATATATATATATATATATATATATATATATATATATTGACAAATGTGTTAATTTTTACCCTTTAAAAGGATAGATATGTAAAACCATAGCACTTATTCTTAGTATAATTGGGTTGTTTAATCCATTTCATATATAATTAAAAAAAATATGTCAATCATATCATGCATATATTCTCATAATTTGATTAAATTGGAATCCTATAGGGAACATATAAATTAATTTCCCAAACTATATTGTAAATAAAATTCAAATATATGCCGGCCCATTAAATAATTGATCCCGGTTCGGTCCAACTTGAAAGAAGACGGCCACAACCGGTTTGATCCTTGGAACTCTTGAACCCTAAACTCTCTCTCTCTCTCTCTCTCTCTCTCTGTGTTCACCGTTCGGTTCGGCCGCCCCAACCTTTGGCTTCTCCATAAATGGTAGTGGGTTCCTCCCTCTTTCATCTTCGTGTTTTTTGGGAATTGGGGAATGGATCGAACGATTTTGTTACTAATCGAAGCGCCAATGGTAGAAAGTTTTTCGGTTTAATCTCTGATTTCTTGTTATCTTGTTCTTTACCACATGAAAAACAGCAGAACTTGCTACCAGATTGTTCGTGAATCTCTTGATGACATATGGTTGTAGATCAATAAATTGGGTAGTGCTGGAAAGCTAGTGTGCCTCAAATCGAACGCTTAAGGGTAGCATCATTTGATGTGACTGGGAGCTTTAGAATTGAGTTGGTCTGGTTGTTCTTTCAAACTCCCCGCCTTTTACTTCGGTTTGATTGCTAGCTGATCAAGCACCATTGAACAATTTAGCATATTTTGATATTAGCTACCGAGTTATGTTGAACATGTTAGGGATTTGGTTCCAAATTTCTAGTTGGAGTAGTTAACAGAAAGCCACTAATGTGTCTAAAACTCATTTAACTAATTAAGAGTATCCAAAATTTTCTCGCATTTGTAACTTCTTTCATCATGAAACAAAAAAATTCAAAGAAGAGTAAATCATATTCTAGTATACATGTTCTAAATATGTGGTAATTGCCAAAAAAGATGCTGTCATTCTTTGTTGGCTAAGCAAATTTCTTCTTTCCTTTCTAAAGATTTCAGATAAACTTATAATAGAAAAAAGAGGCTCAAGTTTCAGGATACAGTAAATGCTGTTTAGCCTTTAAATTGAGACTGTAATCGACTTGTGGATTATGCTAAAGCTATCAGAAACAGCTAGTAGAGTTGGAAGTTATGTATATCAGTTACTCTGCTTCAGTTTTTGTTTCTTTCTTGTCAACGATGAGTCTGCAATTGTGAACGGTAGTGAAAGGGAAGATAATTGATAGAACTAATAGAAAGTTAATCTAATGGTAACTTGCTATTCAAAATGGTTGGCTTAAGTTCAAAGGCTAGTCAAAGGTAAGAGCTTGGATCATCTTGTTTTGATCTATGGTGATGCTAACCTCTCAAGATGCATTGACATAGACTGGTGCACATTGATGTTGTCATCTTGGACATAAAAAAGTACACATTCCAGGAGTCTCTACAAGGCCAGTTTGGTTCAATTTTGTTTTTAGAAGTAGTAGGATGAAGTGATTAATTAGACACTATTCAAATGTTTTATATAATTGCTTTGCTGCATTTTCTTGGTGAACTTGGTTGAGAGATCTGTACCATATGTCTCCAACCTATTAACTGAGTTTGAGGGAAATATAATAAAGAATTGTAAGCTAGATTGGTTATTCCTTAAATCACAGCCTTTATGTCTGGAAAAAGTTGGGCTGTTCAGGTACTTATCCTGCAACACCACTTGCTATTTCAGAACCACTAGTTTCTTTGTAACATTGTAATTTGTTATTTTCTCTAGCATCAATGAAATGCAAGTCTGCCTCAGCTCGATAGATTCAAAATGTTGCAGTTTTTTCTTTCATTACTAAAAAAGACACAGTTCGAGAGGCAACCTCCTAGTATAGTTAGTATATCCAAAACTAGTCCATTTGCCCACCCAATCTGGTTAACTTCCGTGTACCGCATAATTCATACTCTACGGAACAAGATGCTTTAAGTAGAAAGTGTCACTAAAGATAGCTTAGCTTCTGGCCAAAAGATTAATTTGAGTGTGACAAAGTTTGTCTTTAGAAATGATACAAAAAAGGCCTTCTTGTGAGCACAGCTGCTCCCAAGTTTGTTAACCTGCTTCATGAAATTCTCAACTCATCACCTTTTCATATTTTCATTTCAGACTGTATTGATTAACATGAGACTTCCCTGAACAATATGACTGGGAAGCCTGTGATCATAATATTGAACTGGGGAATTAAATACAAATGTATTTTGGCAGATATGAATGTTCATAGTCTTCCTTGAGATATCATTGTGCTGATTATAGTAGATTTAGAATTGGATGGTTTACCTTCATTCTTTGTTGGCTAAGCAAATTTCTTCTTTCCTTTCTAAAGATTTCAGATAAACTTATAATAGAAAAAAGAGGCTCAAGTTTCAGGATACAGTAAATGCTGTTTAGCCTTTAAATTGAGACTGTAATCGACTTGTGGATTATGCTAAAGCTATCAGAAACAGCTAGTAGAGTTGGAAGTTATGTATATCAGTTACTCTGCTTCAGTTTTTGTTTCTTTCTTGTCAACGATGAGTCTGCAATTGTGAACGGTAGTGAAAGGGAAGATAATTGATAGAACTAATAGAAAGTTAATCTAATGGTAACTTGCTATTCAAAATGGTTGGCTTAAGTTCAAAGGCTAGTCAAAGGTAAGAGCTTGGATCATCTTGTTTTGATCTATGGTGATGCTAACCTCTCAAGATGCATTGACATAGACTGGTGCACATTGATGTTGTCATCTTGGACATAAAAAAGTACACATTCCAGGAGTCTCTACAAGGCCAGTTTGGTTCAATTTTGTTTTTAGAAGTAGTAGGATGAAGTGATTAATTAGACACTATTCAAATGTTTTATATAATTGCTTTGCTGCATTTTCTTGGTGAACTTGGTTGAGAGATCTGTACCATATGTCTCCAACCTATTAACTGAGTTTGAGGGAAATATAATAAAGAATTGTAAGCTAGATTGGTTATTCCTTAAATCACAGCCTTTATGTCTGGAAAAAGTTGGGCTGTTCAGGTACTTATCCTGCAACACCACTTGCTATTTCAGAACCACTAGTTTCTTTGTAACATTGTAATTTGTTATTTTCTCTAGCATCAATGAAATGCAAGTCTGCCTCAGCTCGATAGATTCAAAATGTTGCAGTTTTTTCTTTCATTACTAAAAAAGACACAGTTCGAGAGGCAACCTCCTAGTATAGTTAGTATATCCAAAACTAGTCCATTTGCCCACCCAATCTGGTTAACTTCCGTGTACCGCATAATTCATACTCTACGGAACAAGATGCTTTAAGTAGAAAGTGTCACTAAAGATAGCTTAGCTTCTGGCCAAAAGATTAATTTGAGTGTGACAAAGTTTGTCTTTAGAAATGATACAAAAAAGGCCTTCTTGTGAGCACAGCTGCTCCCAAGTTTGTTAACCTGCTTCATGAAATTCTCAACTCATCACCTTTTCATATTTTCATTTCAGACTGTATTGATTAACATGAGACTTCCCTGAACAATATGACTGGGAAGCCTGTGATCATAATATTGAACTGGGGAATTAAATACAAATGTATTTTGGCAGATATGAATGTTCATAGTCTTCCTTGAGATATCATTGTGCTGATTATAGTAGATTTAGAATTGGATGGTTTACCTTCATTCTTTGTTACTCTTTTGATTTAGGTGGCTGACACTGAAGAATACATTGATGGACTGTTCACTGGAAACTTTGGGGAACCCTCTCCTCGAGTAACTTGGACAAATATACATGCAATTAATTGTTTATACTCACCTAAAGCTCATGCTTGAATCAAAGAGGTATTTAATTGTAAGTATCATCATCTTGATATAGAACCATCTCCCTCTCATTTTTCAATGAGTTAGTTCAAAATCATCTTGATATAGTTGCCATGAACATCATTAGAATCAAAATTTTGACTGCAGGAACCATATCATCATCCAGCAAGAAGAAAGAGGCAAGTAATTGAAATTGAACACCATTGATATCCAAACCCAATGCTGAGACCTTTCAAGCACACATTACATTTGTGCCTAAAGGGAACCCTTTTTGAATCAATTCAGAGTACCCAAGGCAATGGCCTTCGTTACAAGCCCAATTGTCACACTTGCTAGTGTTCTAGCAGCTTATGAAGGATGTTTCAGTGCGTCCTCTGATTCTGCAGGCAAAGCTGTGGATGCATCTGCATCCTTTTCATCATTTGCACTTCCTGTCGGACCCTGTGCTGCAGCACTAGCTTTTGGAGCTGCTACATGTGGTGCTGTCACTGGCTTCTGAACAGGCGCCTCCTTTGGCCTGGCAGCAGCTGGTGTAGGTGATACCGGTGTTGAACTCTTGATGCTGGGTGGTACGATGACAGTGCTAATCTGAAGCACCGAGATATCAGAAGGCCGTGCTGCGACCACCTTGAGCACATTGGAGTTGATGGGTGCCCTGGCGGTGGCTGAGCCGAACACCATCTGCTCGCTGGGGAGCTTGGTATAGTCCAAGAACCCCATCTGGTTGGTGGCTAGGCCAGAGGCCTGGAAGAGCGTGGGTAGGAGGGCAGTGTTATTGGGAAGCTGGTCGAGTTTGTAGGGATTATAGTAGTAAAGGATTACATGGACAGAGATGACCTTCTTAAGGATGTCGGTCGTTAAGGAAGAGAGAGGAGAGATGGTAGAATTGTTGACGACAAAGATGGTGATGGTCTTCGGCGATTGATCTCGTTGGCCACCTTCGTCTGAGCGAGATACTTGGTGAAGGTGGAGAATTCATCGAATGGTTCAAAGATCCTAACAATGTCTAAGACGATAGCCGTGGAGAAAAGGAAAAGAAGAGGGAAGAAGACTAGAAAGACATGGGCTTTGGGGGCCATTTTGGATATGGGTTTGGCTTGGTCAGCCCCCCACAATGAGAGGAGAGAAAGGGATGATCCAACGCAAGAAGGGAGTAAGAATATACATAGGAAAAGGAAGCTGAGGGGGGTTTGCTAAACTTGAAGATGTTCTTCCTCCAAAACTATAGAGGAAGAGGGTTTTGTGGATGCTTTTAGACCATCAAATGGAATGGGATGGTTGAGTAGGATAGATGAGTGGAAATCTTCTTTAACAAGTTTGACTTGGACCTTCCCTCCATATATATATATATATGTTTGGACCTCTTGTAGGGGTGATTTCATGATGCACATGGATTACTTGTATTTTTAAAGTACTTATAATGTGTTATTGTGCAATTTTATTTAAACTATATGGTAAATATGTGATAGTTGAATTTGTACTTAATGCTCATTTGAAACATTCTTTTCATCATATTTTGTCATGCAACTTGTCAACTATTTCAACAAATATGTAGCTCATGTAATTTGAAGGACATATGACAATCTTGCAAAACATGAATGCTTAAATGATACATTCTGAAGACCCCTTAAAAAAAAAAAAAAAAAAAAAAAAAAAAAAAAAAAAAAAAAAACAATTCCCTCATATATATATATATATATGTTTGGACCTCTTGTAGGGGTGATTTCATGATGCACATGGATTACTTGTATTTTTAAAGTACTTATAATGTGTTATTGTGCAATTTTATTTAAACTATATGGTAAATATGTGATAGTTGAATTTGTACTTAATGCTCATTTGAAACATTCTTTTCATCATATTTTGTCATGCAACTTGTCAACTATTTCAACAAATATGTAGCTCATGTAATTTGAAGGACATATGACAATCTTGCAAAACATGAATGCTTAAATGATACATTCTGAAGACCCCTTAAAAAAAAAAAAAACAATTCCCTCATAGTATATAGTCTAAAATTTCCTAAGTAGTCTAATACTTCATCCTAATGGTAATTAACTGACTATTAAAACCCATCAAAAGTAAACTAGGCTTAAGTACATACCAAAGGATTCTGATTCCTTAAGTTTCGGCCTCTGAGCTCATGATAGAAATGCCATGTTGATGACTTCTTACTCATATGCATATCGTAAATTAGCCTTGGAATTTGAGAAGGAAATTGATGAATTTAATGCAACTTTCTCGTTTCCATCAACCAATAATACTTTTTCATCTTCACGTAATCATGGCTGTGTGTATGTCCTCGAGACTGCTTCCATCATCATCAGAGTGAGATCTTCATCCCAAAGAAAATGGTAAGATCCAAAAGAACCAATATGTTCTTTAATATGTTATTATATATATATACACACACACACACACACCTTATGTCAAAATTTACAATGCCATATATGTTATTTTCAATATATATGTAAAAAGGCTTTTTCAATGAGTGTTGTTATTATAATAATTATCTTAAAATATAAGATTTTGGAGAGAATCTACTGTATGTCAACTTGGGGTTGTGGAGTAGACGACCGGATGTTGGCCACGCTGCTTTTGATCTAAACAGTGACAGATGACGGGATCGATTGGAGTTACCCATCTTTTGATTGCTTTGCATGAAGAAGAAAGGGTCGTCCATGGAAGTAACGATATGAAATGGTTGGTCTATGGTCACGCTGTACTTGATAGGTTGGCTCAACGTAACTTCATTATAGGGACTTCGATTTGATGTGGGATGAATTCTATCTCACATCGGTCCTTCGATCGTCACGTATTCATTATTTAGTGGTCGAGGCTCTTAGCAACATTGAGACATTGGTCATAGTTCAACCGTCACGATCTGATGTATGAGGCTCTAACTAATGCATAATCATCGATTTTTTTGGATCTAGTTGATTTGATGTATAATAAATTCAATCTAATATGATTATGATTTTGTATGTAATAAACTTAGATTCGTATACAATCTTACGATAGTTATGATTAGTGCACGACACTCTCGCTAACATGAAGCCACATATCACCTTAAATCTTCTCGACTATCTTGAATCTTATATAATAAATTGAATTTTACATACGTAATATGATATGATCCAACGTATAAGATTCTTGCTAATATGACATTCATCATTTCGTATATCATTGCTAACTAATTTTTTTTTGCTGTTTAATGGTTAAATAAAAACAACATGGTACTATTTATCACATGATCTCCACAATTATTATGGTTTATCATCACTATTTTTTGATGGCCAATGATTAAACTCGATTAATATATAATATAGATAGAAGCACAATACATGCATATACAAATTTTCTTGTCTAAATGATATGCTAGAAACATTCAACTTAGAGTGGCTATTGAGACATCACAGAATATGCAACTCAACTATTTTTCCTACCTAAAAAAGCTTCAAAATTTATTAGATTGATTCAATCCAAGACCTTATCCATTGAACCAATGCAAGAAAGGCATCTTAAATTGTAACTTTATCTTGTTATTTGGCTAGAGGACAAACCCTCAATATTTTACTAGATTGATCCAATAATTTATAACCACTCCCAAGAACAAGAAGTCTTGATCTATACACAACATAACACATGAAGTGGCTGCCACACATCTCAACACAACTTTCCTTAAATCCAAATCAAAGGTAGCATTCTTAAAATTAATTTTTTTTCCCCTGTTTATATCTCATCTAAGATGATATGGGCATTCATGTCTTTCATATGTCATTTTTGACTAGCAATTATAACATTATGTATGATCTTATTATACTACAGAAGATGATTGTAGATTGATTTTTAGGTGTTGTTATTGTTAGTTATGCTAACTCAACTCCTGTCTTGGTTGAGAAAAGGATTAGGGTTATCTCTTCTTGTGTTTCATTACTTTGAGCTCATGTAGTCAAGATTTCTCCATGTTATCATCAACATACTTTACATACTTCTGATCTTGTTTGTTCTATACAAAGCTCTCCCTTTTTCCCCCCTTTCTCTTACGATAAAATCCATAGCTCAATCTCTCACAGAGCTAACTTTAAGTAACAGCAAATTCTTGTGCTCCAAACATCACCATTTCACATGGAAGACAGTGGCAAAGAAATTGACCTAATTCCCACTGTTGATTGCAGCTCTGTTCTATCTACAACTCCTCTCTCTCTCTCTCTCTCTCTCTCTCTCTCTCTCTCTTATTTGTTGTTTGTGGACAGAATCTATTAGCTCAATTGCTCAATCTGTTGCATGTAAGTAAGAACAAATGCTTTAGTTCCAAATGCCACCTTCCACACAACCAAAGCATATATGTTACAAGGAAGACAACGGCAGAGACAGTGATCTTCTTCCCACCTACATAGCTCCATCTTCCATCCTCTCTCTCTGTCTCTCTCTCTAAGAAAGAACAAATGCTTGAATTCCAAATGCCACCTTCCACACAACCAAAGGATATATGTTACAAGGAAGACAACGGCAGAGACAGTGATCTTCTTCCCACCTACATAGCTTCTCCATCTTCCATCCTCTCTCTCTCTCTCTCTCTCTCTCTCTCTCGCTTGCTATTGTCTTTTTAATACCAAATGCACAACCATGACAATAAATGCCTCCATGCATCCCTTGCAACCAAAGCATCCTCTCCCCTGCCTTTGCTCTTAGCTTTTCATGGTGCACTGTTTCAAATGCCATTAATGCCTCCTCTTCTCCCTCCATCCTCCTCCCCTCGCTGCCCGTTTCATCACCCCTGCAGCCCTTCTCCGTTTCTCCTTTTCCTTGGGAGCCCGACTGCCCTCCGCCTGTAGCGTGGAGCGCAACGACTGCACTCCGCTTCTCCTTTACAGAGACGAAGAATGCGGGAGCTGTGTAAGAAGAGCAGAAGCCTCAAGCGCCTCCTCTCTGTCACCGTTGGAAGGAGGAGGAGCAGAAATGAAGAGGACACGCACGAGAACGCCTCCCCGGTGCGTGAGGGCAAACAGGTGGAGCTTACGCTCGATGTTAGCTCGCCGCCCCTGAAACCAACTTGGAGATGCTTCTCCTACAATGAGATCCACAAGGCGACCAATGGTTTTCACCAAGGTTTGTCTTTTTTAGGATTTATGCGCTGCCGCAACGATAACTGCATGTCAAAATCTGATCTTGTGCTTGCTATGGCCATTTCTGGATTTGGGTAGACAACTTGGTGGGCAGAGGTGGGCACGCGGAGGTGTACAGGGGCGTGATGGAAGACGGGCGTGCGATTGCCGTGAAGAGGCTGATGATAGCCGCCACGGACGAGCAGAGGGAGAAGGACTTCTTGACGGAGCTCGGCACCGTCGGCCATGTGAAGCACCCTAATGTGTCTGCTCTTCTCGGCTGCTGCATCGACCGCGACCTCCACTTGATCTTCGAGTTCTCCTCTCGTGGCTCCGTCTCGTCCAATCTCCATGGTAAACCCAATGACTCGATCAAAGATCCCAAGAAAAGGCGTGGGAGTCGACTCACAACTGTGGTCTTTGCTCGTGTCGCCTGCAGATGAGAACTCGCCACCAATGGCTTGGAAGCTGCGGTACGACATCGCTGTGGGCACTGCGCGCGGACTCCATTACCTGCACAAGGGGTGCCAGAGAAGGATCATCCACAGAGACATCAAGGCCTCCAACATACTCCTCACGACCAGCTTTGAGCCTCAGGTATATGATGAAATAACCTTCTTGCTTCTCCACTGACCAATCCCTGAAAGCACGCAATGCCTTCAGATTTCAGATTTCGGCCTTGCAAAATGGCTTCCGTCGGAGTGGACTCACCGTGCGGTTGCGCCGATCGAAGGGACATTTGGGTATACGTCTCTGAGCTCCTGAATCGAAGTATTGGCATTAAGCTCTGAATTGACAGGGGAGCTGACGGTGTCGACGCAGGTGCTTGGCGCCGGAATACTTCATGCATGGCATCGTGGACGAGAAGACGGACGTCTTCGCCTTCGGCGTCTTCCTGCTGGAGATCATATCCGGGAGAAAGCCAGTGGATGGCTCCCACAGGAGCTTGCTTAGCTGGGTAGATTTCAGCTGCAGCACTTCGTTTGACTCATGCGGACATTCTCATGCTTCACTCTCTCTTCCTTCAATCCACCACAAAGATCAACAACTCGGCAATCTTTTGACTGGCTAATTACATCATTGCAGGCAAGACCTTTTCTTGATGATGGCAACATGCGTGTGCTGGTCGATCCAAGATTATGTGAAGACTATGACATGGAGCAGCTGAGAAGGCTCACCTTCTCAGCCTCTCTCTGTGTCAGAGTAGCAGCAACATTGCGCCCCTCCATGACCGATGTAACCTCACAAAGATCATTTGGAGATTTGTTGTTTTCATCTGCATAATCCTCTTTGATTAAGTGGTAACATCTTGGTGAGGTTGACATTCATGCTCGCATTGTAGTTCATCTAGATTCGAGTAGAGTGAATCATGAGGAGTAGAGAGATTACAGTGTGCCCAGTGGCATGAGTCCTCTGCCGGTACATATGTGCCCTCCACCTTTCTGGATTGCCATTACATGGATTGTTCTAATCGCCATGGATGCTGCTGAATTCTGCATCATAAGCATTATTATAGGTCTTTGTTAAGAGTGACGGTTTCAGAACAAAACCATGATCAGCAGTATAATTGTCTGCAGGTCGTGGAATTATTGGAGGGTGGTGAGATTTCGCAAGATCGATGGACGACACCAGAGGAGGAGGCAGAGGAGGTGGAAGAAGAGTTTTGGGGCTTTGACGATCTCATCAACGACGACGACGGTACTACTCCCTCATCTTTAGGATCTCCAATGAGGAGTAATGTACAGAACAAGTAGCATTTGGACATGCAATGTTCATACGTCTTAAGTTGGTATGTTTAAGGCATTGTAAGCCAAACTACAGCAATAGAATTTTGGATTGTTGGAGCCATGTGGAGATGGATTTGTCTTCTATCATCTCACCATTCTAGAAAGGAAACACAAGTGAAATGAAAGCTTGATTAGCTGAGGTTAGAGTAGAAATCAGCTACTGTGATGGGTTGGTGGGAAAGAATGGTAGTATCGGAAGACCTCATGTTTAGCTCTATTGTACAACAAGAGTGGAAGGCCATGCAACAAGCAACATCAACCAGAAAGCAGCTCAGAACTATTGAATCCATCTCCTTTTTGGACAATCCTGTGAGTTCCGACAGCAGCACAAGGTTGCTGAAGGATCAAAAGAAACCAATCTCTACATGAAGTGCCTTGCTGATCTATTCAGCACCTGCTCCTAGCCAAGCTCAGGAAAGAAAGAGCATGGCTCAAGTGCCTTGGCACAGATGTTACACACAAGAAGGGTGCTCATGGCCACCTCAGAAAAAGAGACACTGTCCCCATGTTGCATCAGCCTCTAGCTAATTCATGTGGCTAAAACAGGATTGGATCCTAAACTTTAATATCAATAGTCAAGGTTTCACATCTTCAGTAAATATCATGCAAGTTGTAGAATGATGAATTCAATTAATATTCAATTGTCATACATATCACAATGAGGATGCCATATTCATGACTACTGAAGAGTTCTGAGGGTCCTCTCCCATTATACATGCATCACACTAGGACCTCCCAACCTTTTAATTCTAATATGAAGCAGTCCCATCAGAATGGAACCATATACCAATTTGAGAGAAGCTTAATCTTCCTGGATATGACTCATATGTGAAATGTACTACTAACAGATCCAAAAAACTTGTGTTCTAAATCTAATCAGCATCAACCTTGTCCCTCCATTTAAAATATAGCATAATAGATTGATGCCCCCACAAACCCACAAATATCATGTGCTTGCAGATCTCAGCCAATCTGGTAATTTTCATCTAAAATGAGGTCATAAGTAGGCCTACAATACCAAGAAACAAATCGCATCAATGCACCCACAAATATTTGATTAAGGATTGCCAGATGTGTTATGCTAACAATATATTCACAGATAAACATCAACAAGCAAATCCTATATCAACCAGAAAGAATCTGAATCTAAAACGAAGAAAGTTTGTCCTAACGGGACTGACTAGCAGCTGGAGATTCCTGGTGGTCACCGATCATAGAAACGGAAACTGCGCCTCCCATATCTGTCCATATTGAGAAAAGATTGAATATCAGAAAAGCAATCAAGGGGACGATAACTCAGATAAGAAATAAGTCCAGTCTCACAGATTTCATCTTAACACTGTTTCTGCAGTCAGATTGAATTCGCAACCCCATATTTCAAAGTACACACATTTTCACAGAAGCAAATGTGCAATGGTAAAGAAGTGTGTTTGTGTGTACATTCCTTTGATTGCTTGAAAGACAATGGCCCAAATCTACCTTCTCACAAGAAAATATCCTAGTGTTGTATAGACATAGGGGAAATTTACTTTAATAATAATTACCAAGAGGACAGGTAGACTTATTCCATGCACAGGGAAATCACAAATACCATTATTGTTCAATTTAAAAATAAAAACAAAGGCAATATGTTCATTATTCCATTACGAACCAAAAAAGAGAAGAATATTTGCTTTCACCCCTCAATAAACAACACAAGAATGAAGAAAATACTAATTCTATCATTTTGTTAGAAAAAAGACTATTATTGTACTGGTTACATTGTTTGACCAGATAAAAGGAAACCCCTTGCTGAATCCTCTAAATTAAGGTTGTTTGGCACCGTTATTATGGGATAAGTCCTTATTCCCTAACTTATTGTCCAAACAAATAACCACATAGTATGATAACTCTATTGGCATTATGTTATAAGAAACAACAAGAATAATACTAATAATAATCCCACCTGTAGTGGCTGGGAATGACCAGTGATGTTGCAGCACCAACACCAGCATCAGCACCAATTTGTGCAAGTTCGTCATCAGCTTCAGCAAATCTGTACTCTCTTATCTCTACAGATCTTGAAGAACCTTCACCTACATAGAAACCATCAGAATTTGATCGATGACTGCTTCGGGAACCCCTTCTGGACCTTCGCTGATTTCTCGAACCCCTAAAGTTTGAGAACAATTTACAAGATATACAAGAGGTCCACCATTTTCCTCTGTTCCTATGAAGATGTTCATACTCATCATTAAATTCTGAATCATCATATTCAATGACATAGTCTCCCATTACCACTGCATGGGGTGCTTCAGCATGTATAGTGCTCAAGACATCTATGATCTCTGATGACTGCTGGAAGTTTTCCCAGTTTAGTTTATGTGCAGGATCAATTTTGGAAGGGTAGGAATAAGGGTGCTTTAATTGAGCATGTTTCTGGAGCTCAGAAAAGTTGCCAACATATGTACAGTGTCTCTCTTCACAACATCGCTTCATCATGTTCAAGTTGGCACGGGCTTCATCAATAATGAGCCACCCAGTTACGTTTCCCCTACACAGCGGGCAGGTCGGTTGGCTGGTCGGGCTCGTAGATGTTTCTTGAAAGCATACCATATAAACACCATTTGCAGCAGCTGTGACTTCTACAACAGCAGGCACTCCATATGCACTTATGAAACGCTCCAAACAATTCGCGTGGTTTTTACCAGTATCACACATGAATGGCCTACAACCTTTATCATACGAAGAGCACAAAAGTAGTACCCCATTGTGAGGAAAATCCAAACAGATCGAGCAAGTCACATCTTCCCAATTGAAATCCTGTTTTATGTTCTCCAGGTCCAAAGCGCAAGTGTTGGGCTTCAATGCTTTCTTGTTGAATGTGCATAAGGCCATCTCAATCTTTTCTACATAAATACCAACATTATTTATTAAATAGAGTCAAAATTCACTTTGAAGGATCTAATTCATCAAACAAGGAAAACAAGAAAATCATGAGAGGCTGGTTTTTTTTAAGAATTTGGCTGCTCAAAAGCTTTCATCGAAAGAAAAAGAAAACAGAAAGCAACAAAATCATCACAAAGGTGAAACCATATATGTTGCAGTATTGTCCGATAAAACTGCTACATGGACACTGCTATAAACTACCTTAGAAAGCACCATTATTAGCTACCATTGAGCTATTTCTAACTCAAAAGGGTAACTCGGATGTTTATTAGCATCCCATGTTACATGTTTCACCTTCAAGCACAAGATGCCGAGGTATTCTACTCCATTTGCTGCGCTCTCCCAAATTACCTATAATACATGTTCTTTTGTCTGGTGTGACTTGAATACTCAGTTAACAAACTTTAATTATGAACTAAGGCGAGCCTTCAACCATAAACTAAATGGTCCATACAAAAGCATTTTTCAAATACTACTAACTAGTTATGATGTCTATTATACGCTTATAAGAAAATCCGTTATGCAATCAGCTAAATAAGCAAACCATGTAAAACTAAACTTCAACGGAGACACTTCTTGACCTCACTCTATCGTATATTGAATGAACTATATAATCAATTCAAAGTATCAACAATATAGAAATAATTAACAAGTTAGCATTGAAATTTACTTTAGTAGAAATTTTCATTTAGATCTATCTGTTCATCTGCCTCCAATTCTCTCACTCTTCAGCTATCCATATCTATTATACATATCATTTCTATAGTTGCAAGAGATAATACAGGAGTACATAGAAGCATCTATAACCACTTTAGCCTGGAAAATATGGTTTTGCTAGCTTGGTAGAACTCCTAATGACCGAAGACAACAAGTAAAAGTGGCTTGCTACACTGTCTCCTTTTGCAGACAATTTATAACGCAGCCCACTTCTCACAATTCTATGCGTTGCAAGTACTCTTTAACACATTTGCATCGGTGCACTACAAACATATTTACATCTGATTCAACCTTTGCCAGTAAACCTGATAAACCACTTGCTCACCACCCATTACGTGAGTATTCATTCATAAGGCAGTACCTGGAATCCAAATGTGAAAACTTTAAGAAACATACATTCCACTTTTTAACAAGTCTCAGTTCTGCGTTGTTCATCTGAAGCGATTCAGTTAAAAATCCGAATCACAAAACAAGACAAAAAAATCCAAAATAATTTCAACGAACGGTAACCTCATCACACATACTACATACGCCACAAACAGGAACCGTCGGCACCGGGACAACAGAGGCAATTCATCAAACCACTGTACCACATCAAAATCGATTTTTGACTGCCGAATCGCCGATAACATAAACAATACTCCAGAGAAACAAAAATCGCCAACAAAATTCAGGAAAAAAGTGAACCACAACCGAAGAAAGACCTTGGTAGAGTAGAATCCCGGTAGAGGCACAACGATCGTAAGGAGGCGACAACCAACCTTGTCAAAGATTCCCCGGAGGGAGAGGAAGCGCTATGAGTGCGTGGAAGAAACGAAGAACCCTAACCCCGGATCTCTACTTGGCGTGAGGAAATAGGAAAGAAGGGTGAGAGAAAAGGAGACGGCATGAGGTGGAGAACTCCGAGACGGATTCGCGGAAGCGAATAAAAACTCCATTTTTATCTCTATTTTGCCACGTTAAAGCAAGCCGAGATGGGGTCCACTCGAAGGGCGGAGAAAAATGTATTATCTTTGTTTTTTAGTATTTATAGGGAAAAATTAGAGCTGACTTTTACCCCAGAACAAGTGAGTGGGCTGACTTTGAAGGGTTTATCACGTGACTTGCATGTGAGATTTAATGGTTGATGGACTACTATTAGCCGTCCGTTTGTCTTTATTTTCTTTCTATCGTATTAGAAGAGAGACTGTTCTCAAATGGTATTTTATCTTTTTTTAGTATTTAGAGGGAAAAATTAGAGCTGACTTTTACCCAAACAGAAGTCATGCGGCTGACTTTGTGGTATTTTGTCACGTGACTTAGATTTAATGGTGATGGAATATTATTAGCCGTCCATTTGTCTTTATTTTCTTTCTATCGCATTAGAAGAGAGACTATTGTCAAATGGTCACGTGAGAGGACAATTTCGATTGATTTGATAGTGTTAGTGAACAAATGTGCTATGATTGATGAGTCAGTACGGTTTGATCTATGGGTCGATGTCGGGAGTCTTCTGTCGGTTGAACTGGATGCCGAGGTCGACCGGGCCCTCGTGATGGGGTGTTGATCAGCGTTCCTTGGTGTGCTGATCCGGGCGCCGTGTATGTCGAGCTGCGTCTCTCCTTCTCCAGGGTGGTTAGCAGCTCGTTTTCGTGAGGTGGCCACGTTTTGGGAAGGAGTACTGGTTTGTGTTGGTTGGGATCCGGATCGATTAGCTGCTCTCCTTCGTTCACTGGATGGCGATTCTCGAGTGGTTAGCAGTTTTTCTTCGTGAGGTGGTCACGTTTTCCTGCAAAAATGGCCCTCGTCGGGATCACCCGACGAGGCCCCTTCGATGAGTAAGTCAGTGGAGTAATCAATTGATTTTTTGCCTCCCCTTTAGCCGGGCGCTGGCCAGGGGTTTTTATACCATTGTATGAGAGTCGATTGTACCTCGGTTCAGTGTAGCTGCTGACCTTTGTGGGATGGGACGACTTCTCTAACGAGCTGGCGTCTTTGGGGATGCTTGAGCGGCGTCAGACGACACCGTCCCGAGCTCTCGAGATAGTCGTGTCGCATAGTGTTTCGGTATAGAACTCAACTTGGCGTGCACCCTGGGGTTCTGATGGTGTGTGGTATCAGATTCTGACATTGGTTGGGACGTGGCATGTGACGTCGGTGGTGACTCATCCGAGGACAAAAATATGCCTTATTAGATAGGTACTGAAACATTTCCGACCGTCGATGCAAAAATTATTTCGATCAATTTGTTGGGCAATGCAATATTTTTAGCCGTCGAATTTTTTCTTTTTGTAGTATTTGATCTTTTTACCTCAAAAAAAAATCATGGTTGATTTTGTCGTTTTTAATATTAGAGAAAATTTAGATGGAATTTTTACCCAAAGAAAAGCATGTTGAATCTTGCGCTAGTCGAAGTTTCAATAAATTCGATGGGTAATGGAATATTTTTGGGCCTCGATTTATCTTTATTTATAGCATTAGAGAAAGATTAGAACGATCTTTTACCCCAAACAAAAGCGTGGTTGACTTTGCATTAGTGATGGATGGATCATTGCTGGAACATGCGTTGGTGGATTGCATGTAGTTTATACAAGTCAAAGATGTGTATGTATTGTCTCTCTTCGACGTCAATTGTTGCTCGACTCGTACTCAAAATATAAATTGATCATTGATTAGGACAAATATGCACAAACAAATGACAAGTTGGACTATTTATACGTCATTCAATCATGACGCGGCCGGCAAAGTTGTATTAATAGCACGACAATGATGGAATAAGTCGTGTCTAAGAATCATGTAATAAGCTCCACACCAAATGAAATAGTAGCTATGGTGATGATGGTAATGGTGATAGTGCTCGATGATCTTGTGGACGAAAATGAACAATTGATATGATGAAAGAAAAGGTTGGCTAAGAAATTGGGACTTTAAGATTTTATCGGAATATATTAGCGATCAATCATCATTTGATATATAAGCATCACGTCAAAGTTATTATAAAAAAAAATATCAAAGTCACCTCCATCCGATTACCCACATGGATAAAAGTCTAACACAGACCATTCGAGGTTATTTCCCCTATATCACTCACGTGGATAAAATATCAAGAGGAGAACATTGGGACAATTACAATTTATCCCCTCCCTAGGGTCAGGTATAAAAACTAATATCTGACATTGTGCCGGGGGCTATCTTTTTAAGAAAAACCCAAACCTACACTCACTGAAAGACCTCGATCACTAACTTAAGCGATGAAATAATCATGTCAAAAAAATTTCTCGACCTTGATCTTAGTGCAGGTAACACCTTCGAAGCTCGATGTTTCCACCTCGGATGCTCATATGCCCTTGGGTTTGGACTACATCATGTTGACTCAAATATCAATGATGATTTTTCTTAATATTTTTAGTGCTATAATGAGGGCTTAATGTCACATGAATGTTCGTCCATCAACCCTTTTAACAAACGCTCTAGTGAGGAGCCCCTACCTCCATCCCATAACATCTTTACTAGGGGAGCAACTGCCATACTTCTCACATGTGGATACGTCCATTTTGTGTGCAAATACTGATGCAGTATTGACATTTTTTTAATGATAGACCTCTCACCTCTAAGGATGACCTCAAGCCATCTATTTGTCCTTGTCGTGGTGTTTTTGAATCTCACCTAACATGTGCAGATGCTAACGAGCATGATATAAACTATCGCCCCGCTCCTGTCTCAGCTAGCCTAACAAGTGATGCCGCCAGCTCAACTATAATCAATATCTCAACAGCCATTAACACTAGCACCCGTCGAGATCCTCTCGTTCGACACGGTACCAACATATTATGATCTCCCAAGGCCCATGGAATTACTGGTTGAGGGGGTGCCTGCTCCCTAATTGTGAAATTCAACACACCATTGCACTACTACTCTTCTCTACTCGAATATGAGACCTAGTTAGTAGATTCGATGAATGGCTCCTTGAGGATCCAACTACGGCAAATGGACCAACGTTTAGAAGAGATGTGATGAGAATTCCAATAATTCAGAGGGGATAGTCTAATTGATCCCACTTCGGTCGATCCACATTCACTTAGAACATCCAGGAAGAGCTATTCTCGATGAACTTCCACCTCCCATCGCTAGAGGCCTTTGACGGTAATGTCAACCTGATAAAGCCGCGAAGGGTAGGAACTTCCCCTTGCACAAGTCTAATATTGACAGCAACATGCTCCTCTTTTTCCGTGAGAAAGACTTGAAACTTCGCCATCCGAGAGGCATAGGCATTATATTGGTGGGAGGCTCCCTCTCTTGGGATAGCTCCTTGGGTGCGTCATCCCTTTAAGGGCATAGGACCTTTCTCATGATGACATTATGTTTCTTTTGTGGTCGTTGGAGCTGTTGTAATGCTCAGACCAAGGCAAGTCTAATGACTCTACCAATTTTCCTATGAGTTTAATGCTCAGACCAAGGCAAGGAGAAGCAGTTATAATTAAGACAAGTGTCCCTTTGAGATAATTCCCAAGAGACATCAATGTAAGAAAATCTGAAATCTATCATGACGGAGGGTGGACTTAAAGCCCGCCATAGCAACTTAAAACCCGCCATGACGGGAGGACACGAAATCCACCACGACGGAGGGAGGACTCAAAATCCGTCGTAGCAAAGGGAGGACTTGAAGGCCACCATGGTAAAAGGAGGACTTGAAATCTGCCATAGTGGAGGAAGGACTAGAAGCCCGTCATGACAGACAAAGGATTCAAAATCTATTATGGTGGAGGCATAGGACAAAGTATGCTCAAGGCACGTGAGTCAGAAAAACCCAACCCATGCTAAGAGACATCCACTGTGACAGAAGCACAGGGTTAAATATGCTCGAGGCATGTGAGTCGAGAAAACCTGACCCATGCCAAGAGAAATCCAATACATCGGAGGTGTAGGGCAAAATGTGTCCGAGGCATGTGAGTCGAAAAAACTCGACCCGTGCTAAAAGAAATCCGCTACGATAGAAGCATATGACTAAATATACCCGAGACGTGTTAGTAAAAAAAACTTGACCCATGCAAAGAGAAATCCATTATGACAGAAGCACAAGGCAAAACGTGCTTAAGGTGCTATGATGAAAGCACAAGGCTAAATGTGCTAGAGGCATGTGTTGGAAAAACCCAGCCCATGCCAAGAGAAATCTATTACAATAGAGATGCATGGAAAAATGCGTCCAAGACATGTGAGTTGGTAAAACCTGACTCACGCTAAGAGAAATCTGCTATAGTAGAGGCATAGGGCAAAATATGCTCAAGACATGTGAGTCGGGAAAACCTAACCCACGCCAAGAGAAATTCGTCATAGTAGAAGCACAAAACTAAATATGCTCGAGGATTATGAGTTGGAAAAACCTAACCTGTGCCAACATAAATTTGTTACGATGGAGATGTAAGGTGAAATGTGCTTGAGGCATGTGGGTCAAAAAAATCCGACCTACACCAAGAGAAATCTGTCATGACAAAGACGTAGGGCAAAATGTGTTTGATGCATGTGAGTCGGAAAAATCATTTTTGAGCCAAAAGAAATCTACCATGGCGGCACAAGGTAAAATGCGCCCGAGGCATGAGTTCGGAAAACCCAACCCTCACTCAGCCAATGTGTCCTTTTGATACTACAAAGGGATAGGTTGGCAATGAGCTTATCAGATGAATTAAACGTTGTACTCTGGGCCCCTCTAATAAGAGCTCCGAAGCATGCTTTGAGGGAGAGGAGACAGATGATAATCTGACACATAAGCACCATGTGAAAGCTATTGTTGAAAGAAAAGATCCATATCACCATCCACTCGATTGCCTATGTGGAAAAAAGTCCAAAACAGGTTTTCAAGGTTGTTTCCCCCTTGACACCCACGTGCATAAAACAACAAGAGAGGGACATTAGGGGTGGTTATCAGTTATCCCCTCTCCAAGGCTAGGTATAAAAGCTAATCTTCGTTGCTACGTTAGGAGACTCTCTTTTCAAGAAAAACCCACACCCACTAAGAAACCTTGATCACTAACTTTAGTGTTGAAGGAATCAAGCCAAAAAATTTATCTCGACCTCGATCTTACTATAGGTGATACCTCCATAACTCAACACTTCACAGCTACCTTGCATGCTCCTACGCCCTCGAATTTCGATCATGTGGCAAATTAACTTAGATGTTGACCTGATGAGTTTCCTTAACAATGATATTATAGAATGGATATGGATCGTCAAATAAAAATTTTAAAATATATAACTCTAAATTGTATGACATGAGTCATATTTGTCCCGAAAGAATATTCTTTTAGGAAAGCTAAAGTTATCACCGAATCATCCCAATAATGTTGTTGTAACTTAGGGAACAGAACGTACACATAGGAGCATCCTAAATTTATTACAAGGATTATCCTAGATTTGTTACAAGGAAGAAAAGTTTATATTCACAGAGGACATAAAAGATCTTCACCGTTTCTCTACAATGGCAGAGCAGATGACCTGCAGATGGGGCACCAGTTCTTCCGCCGAAGCCACTGCTCGATGCATGTCGCGTGGTAGAGATGCTCGCACTGCAACTCGCCTACTTCTTGTTCCCGGATGAATTCTTCCTGAAACAGATCATCGTCGATCAGAAGGCAAGTTCGCGTATCTGCTACTGTGATTTCTCCAAACCAAACTGAAGCACAAGTTAATGGCCATGCCATATTCAAGACTATTACAAGACGCAGTTGCAGCAAATAGCCACCATCCACAAAATAATAGATCAACTAAAGAATTTGGAGGCTTGGATTAATGGCCAGCAAAAACAATGGTCTGACATATATCATGCATAAAAAAATATTCAACATATAATTTAAAGCCAAAAAGACGAAGCTATTCCCTGATCGTTATAATAAGCCAAAAATAAGAATTTAGACAATGTACAAATTACTAAAGTTTTAGAGATCAACCGATGGGTTATAATAAGAAACTATTACCTAGATGCTTGGATAGTAATATAGTTGATAAGGTATATTTTGGGCCCTGGCTATGTCACAATCAACGCCATGTCATGCCACCGCCAGGCTAGCAAGAGGAGCACTCCCACACACTGAGCCAGAATCCGTACCAAGACGTTCCTCAGTACGTCCCGTCCCGGAAAGCTCAGGACGATATTGTTTGGCGTCGTTCCGCGCGTCTCGGGACGACGGCCGCACAAGGTACCACCTCGCTCCTCAAGGATTGGCCGCCATGCCAAACCTGCGTACGACCGACCCTCGTACAGTAGTATAAAAACCCTTGGCCCGCATCTGACCAAGGAGAGGCAAAAACAGAAAACCAAGCATTAACTTACTCGTTGAGGGGCCAAAGTTGGTAACCACCCGACGAGGGCCTTCTGGGCAGGAGAGCGGCCACCCCCCGAGGCGCGACTATCTCGATCGTGAGCCGTCTTCCTCCAGGCGGATCCGACATCCCGACTGGCACCCAAAGCCGTTTGTCTAGGAGAGCGGACAACCTCGAGGCGCGATCGTCTGACCGAGAGACACCAATCAAACATCTTGACGCCAACATCCCGACCTGCGGTTGATTAATCTCGGCGACCCGTCTGGCCGACCATTGACTCCGGACATCGACCCGTGGACTAGGCCGTGCTGACGCATCAGCCATAGCACATCAGTGCACCAATATTTTTGGGCTAGAAGGAGGGCCATGTCACAAGAGCACCCCGCAGGAGTTCTCCCCGAGGGAGAACCACCGACCGGCCACCCCCCTTTCGGACTTAGAGATTAGCCCCTCCCCGTCCCCAGAGACGGGGGGATCTTGGCCTCGACGCTAGATCGTTACTGGCACCTGTTTAATGATCCGAAGTTTTCTCCCCCCGGATATACCATAGGACCCTCGGTCATTTCGCCCGAGGCGTTCCTCGGCTTGGCCAAGCAAGTACAAGCCTTGGCGGGAATGATACAGAATCATCCCGCTCATGCCACAGATTGTGCAACTAGCAGCTCCCTCGACCGACCCGATGCATCAAAGGCCGAGCAGGGAGCAACTCGGGATGGGAGAAGCTCGAGAGCAGACAATAAATCAGAGGGGCCTACTCGAGCAAAGCACGCCCGCACCTTGCCGGATCACTCCGCCCCGCCCCGAACGCGATACCATATCATTAGACTCGGCGGATGACTCATTCAGGATCCAACTGTCCATGGTCAACCAATGCCTAAATGAGTTCCAACGCGAATTCCAGAAGTCACGGGGTGAGACGGGTGAAGGCAGCTCAGGTGGATCCCCCTTTGCTCAGGAAATATAGGACAAGCCTGTACCACTCAACTTCAGGCTATCAGCATTAGAAACGTACGACGACAGCTCCGACCCTGCGGAATATGTCACCGCGTTTCGGGCTCAGATGGCCCTTTATGGCACCTTTGATGCCCTGATGTGTCGGGTATTCCCGACTACCTTTAGAGGACCGGCACGAGCCTGGTTCAGCCGACTGCGCTCGCTCTCGGTCTCATCCTTCGATCAACTCGCAAGGGAGTTCGAGCAAAACTTCCTGGCCAGGGTGCGACCCAAGCCTTCTATCACCACTCTGCTCGCGTTATCCCAACGCAAAGACGAATCACTCTCCTAATTCATGGCACGCTTTGCCGCTGAAATCTGAGGATTCTCGGATGCTCACCCTTCTTTGATCATGCAGGCGTTGTTGATGGGCTTGAGATCCTCGAGGTTCTTTTGGTCGCTGATTGAGAAGCCGCCTATGACCATCCCCAAGATGCTACAGTGCGCCAACCAGTACATCGTCGCCGAAGCCCTAATGGCAGGGAGGCGTGAGGATAATAAGAGGCCGAGGATGGAGCAGGCCCGAGGAGCAGCTTCGGTGCCACCAACGCAGCCTCACAGGAGGCCCGACTGACCTGAGTTGTCACTCGCAAGGCCCCCACCTCTGCCTCTGAACACGTCTCGTACCGAGATCTTTCTCTAGATCAGGGAGAAAGGTTTCTTACGACAACCCAATCCCCTGAAGGCTACTCACAAGGACCGATCTAAATATTGCAGGTTCCATCGGGAGCTACGAAGCCCGAGATCTGACGATGGCGCTATACTTGACAGAAGCAAGACGGCTCACCTGTCGCTTCAACTGCCTCTCGGTCACAAGGGTACCTCGGGCGCAGAATGCAAAGCCAATGCTTTGGCCAGGTCGACCTCCGCTCACAGCTTGGAAGCAAATCCACCACGAAGCGACGTTTGGGCTTCCCGAGGGAAGAGATGATCACAATATTTAAAACCCAACATGACGCCTTGGATTCCCACAAATACTCCAGTCTCGGAGCTCCCGCCAGACCGCACGTGCCAAGAGGTCTCCTGCTAGAAGCCGCTCGTGACAGGAGGCCTCTCGCCAGAAGCCGCTCATGATAGGAAACTTCTCGCCAGAACCTGCGTCGCTCCACTCGACATGCCTCGTGACGCGATGGCACGCGCACGTGCCCCGGCATGTCACACAGCGCCCCGCCAGTCCTAAACTTGAGCCCGAGATCAGTCACTCGGCCAACAGGTCCGGTCTTTGCCCAAGTCGCACAGTTCGATCTCTTGACTTACGACTCGCCAGTTAAACCTAAGCCCGAGACCAGTCACTCGGCCAACAGGTCTAGCCTTTGCCCGAGTCGCGCAACTCGATCCCTCGACTTGCGACTCGCCAGTTAAACTTGAGCTCGAGACAAGTCACTCGGCCAACAGGTCCAGTCTTTGCCCGAGTCGCGTAACTCGGTCCCCCGACTTGCGGCTCAACAATCCTAAACCTAAGCCCGAGATCAGTCACTCGGTCAACAGGTCCAGTTTTTACCCGAGTCGCGCAGCTCGGTCCCTCGACTTGCGACTCGCTAGTTAAACCTGAGCCCGAGACCAGTCACTCGATCAACAAGTCCAGTCTTTGCCCGAGTCGCGCAGCTCGGTCCCCCGACTTGCAGCACGCTAGTCCTAAACTTGAGGCCGAGACTAGTCACTCAGCCAATAGGTCTTGTCTTTACTTGAGTCGCGCAGCTCGGTCCCTCGACTTGCGACTCGCCAGTCCTAAACTTGAGCCCGAGATCAATCACTCGGCCAACAAGTCCAGTTTTTACCCGAGTCGCGCAGCTCGGTCCCTCGACTTGCGACTCGCCAGTTAAACCTGAGCCCGAGACCAGTCACTCGGCCAACAGGTCCAGTCTTTGCCCGAGTCGCGCAGCTCGGTCCCTCGACTTGCGACTCGCCAGTTAAACCTGAGCCCGAGACCAGTCACTCGGCCAACAGGTCCAGTCTTTGCCTGAGTCGCGCAGCTCGGTCCCCCGACTTGCAGCACGCTAGTCCTAAACTTGAGCCCGAGATCAGTCACTCGGCCAACAAGTCCAGTTTTTACCCGAGTCGCGCAGCTCGGTCCCTCGACTTGCGACTCGCCAGTTAAACCTGAGCCCGAGACCAGTCACTCGGCCAACAGGTCCAGTCTTTGCCCGAGTCGCGCAGCTCGGTCCCTCGACTTGCGACTCGCCAGTTAAACCTGAGCCCGAGACCAGTCACTCGGCCAACAGGTCCAGTCTTTGCCCGAGTCGCCGACTTGCAGCACGCTAGTCCTAAACTTGAGGCCGAGACTAGTCACTCAGCCAATAGGTCTTGTCTTTACTTGAGTCGCGCAGCTCGGTCCCTCGACTTGCGACTCGCCAGTCCTAAACTTGAGCCCGAGATCAATCACTCGGCCAACAAGTCCAGTTTTACCCGAGTCATGCAGCTCGGTCCCTCGACTTATGACTCGCCAGATAAACCTGAGCCCGAGACTAGTCACTCGGCCAGCATGTCCAGTTTTTACCCGAGTCACACAGCTCAGTCCCTCGATTGGGACTCACTAGTTAAACCTGAGCCCGAGACCAGTCACTCGACCAACAGGTCCAGTCTTTGCCTGAGTCGCGCAGCTCGATCCCCCGACTTGCAACTCAACAGTCCTAAACCTGAGCCCGAGATCAGTCGGCCAACAAGTC
Organism: Musa balbisiana; assembly: GCA_004837865.1. Classification (NCBI taxonomy): domain Eukaryota; kingdom Viridiplantae; phylum Streptophyta; class Magnoliopsida; order Zingiberales; family Musaceae; genus Musa; species Musa balbisiana. The sequence goes on along the minus strand of CM017193.1, from coordinate 4,246,243 downwards.
CAGTTTTTGCCCGAGTCGCTAGCTTGGTCCCTCGACTTGCGACTCGCCAGTTAAACCTGAGCCCGAGACCAATCACTCGGCCAACATGTCCGGTCTTTGCCCGAGTCGTGCAGCTCGGTCCCCTAACCAGCGACTCACCAGGTACCATCCTGCTTGGGCCCAGCTGCCTGACCAACAGTTCCAACCCTTCCCAAAGCACAGGGTGCCGCCCGCCAAACAGCCTCATGACGAGCCAGCCCGACTTCCCCTCACGAGCAATCAATACACTCGTGGTACTCCAACCTAGGCGTGCCCTCCCCCTCTCACAAGGACCCCATGGCACGCCTCGGTGGTTGGGGTGGGGGGGGGGGGGGGGGGGAGGGGGGGAAGTGGTAAGGTATCTTTTGGGCCCTGGCCACGTCACGCCACCGCCAAGTCAGCAAGAGGAGCACTCCCACTCCCACGTGCCGAGCCAGAATTCATACCAAGGCGTTCCTTGGTACGTCCCATCTCAAAAAGCTAGGGACGACACTGTCTGGCGTAGTTCCGTGCATCTCGAGATGGCGACCGCACAAAGGTACCACCTCGCCCCTCAAGGATTAGCCGCCACGCCAAACCCGCGTACGACCGACCCTCGTACGGTAGTACAAAAACCCTTGGCCGGCATCTGGCCAGGGAGAGGCGAAAATAGAAAACCAAGCACGTACTAACTTACACCGTTGAGGGGCCAAAGTCGGTAATCATCCAACGAGAGCCTTATGTGTAGGAGAGCAACCACCCCCCGAGGTGCGACCATCCCAATCGTGAGCCGTCTTCCTCCAGGCAGATCCGACATCTCGATTGGCGCCCAGAGCCGTCTATCCAGGAGAGCCAACAACCCCGAGGCATGACTGTCCCGACTGAGAGACACCAACCAAACATCCCAACGCCAACATCCCGACCTGCGATCGATCAACCTCGGCGACCGGTCTGGCCGACTACCGACTCCCGACATCGACCCATGGACCAGGCCATGTTGACTCATCAGCCACGGCACATCAGTTCACCAACAATAGTAATAAACCTCAGGAATCCTATTCTACACTTGTTTCAACCATCATACATATGTGTAAGTACACAATCCCTACACATTTGTATTTTACACACTAGTGCATGAAGATTGAATAACATCACAAATATACAATGCCTTAAAAATAGAGTCATGTATAGGTATATCATCTTACTTATTATTTTGTAGAACCCGTATAATGTCTTGCAAATGTTTTTTAAAAAATCAGTAGCAATATTATAAAATTATTTATTGAACCTATTCAATATCTTCTAAATGTTTTAAAAAAAAGATGAAACCATTCGCATACGAGGGAATGAATTCTAGTGACAAATGTTACATCCGCTAGGATAGCCAGTGGTAAACAAGTTCATGTTATTTTAAAACATGAATTTTTTCATTACTGGAGAATTTTCACAAGTGACCTTGTTTTAACGCCTATGCTATAGGATAGGATGGATCGCCTGGGCTACTCGGCAAATATCAAACTGTACATGTTATCTGGAAACGTATGACCTTCGTGCTTTAGAAATATGTATGGGTGCCAGGTTTTTTCCTTTTTTTTTTGTGAAAAAAAGAAAGATAATTTCATTAGATCTCAATCTGTTCCAAATGTATGAGTACCACTTAATCAAGAAAGCTATCGATGAGAAACACAACCTATCAGTGATAATTTTTCATATTTCACTAACTCATCAATGCAAGAAAACAGCAAAGTACCTGACAAATGCTGCATTTCATATTCTCATCACCACAGACAGCAATTCCAGTGGCCTGATAGGTGGGTTCATATAGGTTTCTCTTGAGACATTTAGACAATTGCTCCTCTGAGAGAGCTGTGCTTACAGTACCCATTTTCTCCTCAAGAGCTAACAATTCCTGACAACCAAATTCAGTTTCTGAGCCAATTAGAGACACGTATTTAGAAGGAGACTCTTAAATGAGAGGAAAACGAAAACACAACTATCATCAGTCATTATAGTGAATGCAAGTGCAGTTGTTCAGCAAACAAGAAGCTGATATATTCTAAAGAATAGGGATCAACTCAAAGTTTCATCTAACGAAATGCCATCAAGCACTCAGATTCACTTCATCACAAACTGGTCTCAGAGGAAAATAGCTGTAAAGGAAAGAGCTATCCTGCTTTACTCACACACAGAAAGCCATGCAGGGAATAACCATTTGAACACGTAGTAATCTAGTTTGTGGAATATCAGAGAGATGAAGGCCACCGCACTGCATAAATCCTACACTTGACTAGGCCAAAATTTTTCCTGAGAGATCCATCTAAGAAATAGAATATAGAAAGCATCCGTATAATCATTCAAGACAGAGCATAGAGACATCCTTAATCACAACTTTGTATAAACAAAACAAAAAATGTAACAAACAGAGAAAGGTCAGTATTGAATTCACAAAAAAAGCTACCTACAAAGACTATACCTCATAGGACATATTATCAATGTCCATCCTCAGGGCTCTATGCTGATCATGGAAACTAAGCCCACAAAAGAACAAACTTGTCTCCAGCACCGATAATTGCTGCAGAATAAAGAAACCTCATTCAGATGATGAAGATAAGATCATGGGGCTGAGAACAGATATTAGCAACCTCATATGTCAGTTCCTCATCTTGTTCAATATGTTCAAGTGCCAAGAGCGCCTGCATATGTATGAACAGTTGTTAAATTTGGGTTCTCATTTCCAATGTGTAGTAATAAGAAACCACCGTTTGATCGAAATGATAAAATGATAACACTTAAAGGAACTTTAGTCCCTTTCTATTTTGAGATAGTTAAACTAAATTGCACCTAGCAAATATATAATAAGGAAAATTGAAACCACAGGATGAAAAGCTTCATAGAAAACCTCTGCAATTCCCTCCACATTGAAGTGATGATAGCCATCTCCTGAAGAGCCAAAAAGCATTTGCGTGCTGTTATCCTCAGGTTGAGACATTGACCTACTTTGAAAAGTCTGACTGCTTGATCCTGGTCGTCCATATGAATTACGAAAGGCACGTGATGATCTTGGTGAACTTTCAGGTGGTGCTTCTGCAAGAGAAAAATGATTCCGCTGGTTCTGGGGAAGCATAATGGGTTCATCCAATGGAAGGATATTGTAGTCAGCTTGTGCAGATAGCCTCCTTTGACTTTCACCAGTAGAAGCCCTCCCAGTTCTAACTGAAACTGAACCATCCCTGGTAGTAGGTTGGTTTCTGGTCCTTCTTGACACTGGCTGATGTGTTACTTTACTCATACTTGATGAACTTGAGCCAGAACCAGTATGCATGGAAACCACATACCTTTCAGTTGATGATGCACCTGCACCCTTGCATCTGGAAGTAGAACTTTCTCCTTCAGATGGTCGTTTTCTTACTGTATCAACCCTCCCATGGTGTGTGAAATCAGAGGATGAAGCACCTGAAGAAAGAACATCTGATATTGATGTGCAACTTAGCCTATTAAGACCACAGCCCTCTGCACCAGAGCTCAACCTTTGAGAAACAGGTTTAGCAGGATGACTGGCGTATGTATATGCCATATTTGGGCATCGCATAAAGGACCTTGATGAAGGGTCTTGTTTTCCTGAGCCAAAATTTCCATTAATTTGTCTATGTGGTTTCCATACTGAATCACTGATAGTTGACTCAGTTGTATCTTCAGTTTCTAAAGGCCGTATGACTGTGGCAGTGTATTCTAAATGTTCTTTCCCTCTTCGTGAATCATCAGAATTTAGATTCTTTAAACACTCAATGTTGGTTAATTTGTCAATCTCATCCTGCTTGCTACTAGTTTCTGCAACAGCTGAGCCCATTAAAATTTTTTGATTTGGCTTCTCCTTGAAAGACCTTCCATATCCCCTAGAAGTAGAAGATGATTTGGAAGAACTTCCATCTATCACCTTACCATTCATGGCATGGAATGAAGCTCTTGCATATTTGGATTTTTCCTGAGTGTCAATTTGGGCACCTCTCACAGTGTTATGCCTGGTACCACACCCCAGCCTGTCACGACACTGAATACTTCGATCTTCATTATTTTGATCTTTGAAAACAATGCCAGACCTCATGGAGAAACTCTGAACTCCATCTGCTCTCTTAACCACATGCTCATCCATCTCAAAATTAAATGTGGGGCAAATAGTGAAATTGAAGACTATGGTAGAGTTCGTTCTACAATAAGGTGTAAAAATCACCATGTAGAAATGGAACTTATTAGGGTAAAGAGAAAAGTGCAGAATATTTGGCAGGTAAAGAAAATTAAAAAGAGTCTGGTAGTAAACCAATATAGTAAAGGAACCAAGAAACCCGAACAAATAATACTTGTGTCAGCAACTAGGAAGTGGTCATAGGTTCCTGCTCATCACACAAATTCTAAGAAACTGACGTTAGCAAACTAGGCATGTCTGCAGATAATTAGACGGTAAGGAAAAGAAACGAAACCAACCAATTAGTTCTACTTCACTTTTGTTTGATTCATAGGATCATATTCATGATGCAGCATGATTCAGCAAACAGAATTGTGTATGGAAGGCTTTTCATGTCATTAATATTGTCCTCTCAGAAAAGAATCACAAGAACAGATGCACACAATCAATATAAGAAACATATAAACAAACCTCCCATTCAGTATACAAAAGTTCAACAAATGCAGAACATGACAACCAACTCACTGAGAATCATGACAAAATCCATAAATCTAAGAAAAAATCAACTAAGTAAAGAAGGATATGAGTTACTAAAATATTCTTCTCCAGCAAGTCTGCTTCCGTAATAATTAATACGTGACCAAAATCAAATATATAATGAAAGAAAATTAACATCGAGCTAGATAAGCGAACCACAAATTTTCCTCTTTTTTTTTCCTAAAACTAAAAGAAAAAACAAAAACGAGAATCATCAATGTTGCGCCATTTTATGCATAATTCAAACGATAAACATGTCGATAAATCGAAAATACACAGATAATCCTCGTGGAAGGAGAAAAGAGGGTAATATAGAAAAGTCGATCAGAAGGGGCAAAAGCTTCGATCTTTAGCGAGCTTACATCTAAATTAGCGGACCATACTATTTAAAAGAACGACTATTCAAAGCCGAGACAAAGAGGGCAGCTCAAACTCTCAAAAATCGATATACCCATGATGCAAAGATCGGTTCTTTCATAAGAAAGCTGGATTCATGGAGCCAAAGTAAACAAAAATTATCAGGAACAAGCAGAAGGAACACCTAAGTCTGCTTCATTTTCCTCGTATTGAACCAAAATTCGGCATTCAAATGCACAAAGTCGGATCTTTCGGAGCCAAAGCGATCGGAAAGCGAACTTATCAACGAAAAAACGAACGCTTTTTTCCTTTCTTTCCCGCATCATACCTTTAACTGCGCGTCCTCGTCACGCGAAGAACCCGAAGCGGAGTCGGAAGATGGGAATGGATTGTAGACAGACGAGGTGGGTCCGACGAGACCCGCGGTCTTGATGCCCCACCTGCAGAAAGTCCAAAGACAGTGGATGAGCTCATAGCCGCCGAAGGCGGACACTGTCCAACAGCCGACGAAGACCGTCGGATCTGCCTGGCGATTAGTGGAAAACCCGGGTGCAGCGTCGGATCACGCGTGGGTGGAAAGGATCGCAGCGGACAGGGGAAAACCACCTGGAAAAGTCCGCCGCATCCGATGCCCAGCAAGCGAAGATTGGATTTTTAATGCTAGTCTTCACCAATCATTTCCTTGAAGATGACGGTGTCCTTTGGATGATCATATCCAAAATATCATTCATCCCTATCCTCAGATAGCCACTCCTTGTCTCCACATGGTTCATATTTTGGAAGGGTAGAAGAATTCAAGCTTTCTACTCTGGTAATGCAAATAGAATACAGGGAATACAAATGGAGCTTTTATCTATTTATTACATCATCTTAGACACATGTTTACTTAAGCCTCCAATTACCTGCACTCAGGATTGTTCAAGGACATTTCAAATAAAGATATTTAGCTGATCTTGATCAAAATTTTATTTTGATACTCCAAATTCTATTATGCTCTTTAACAATTATATTGGTTCATGTGCATCCATATATGTAAAATTATATGTACAAATACATGTAGAATAATACATCTCAAGAGCTATCAGTATACAAACCAAAGCAAGCTAAAAATAAGAAAAGTAAACATACTCTTTGATTAGCTTACCCAAAGTACTTTTTTTTTTTTTGATGGTTTTTACCAATGTTTGATGCAGAACTGCTTGACAAAACAGAGCATCAAGAACTTCTATTAAGATAACTCTCACAGATTCTGAGTGTTCAAGGGCCTTGATCAATAATTATGGATCATATTACTGAACATATATGTTTAGACCAAGTTTTGTATATTAAAAACCAAATTCATGGCATACTTAGCACAAAATTTCTAAGAATTGTAAGAATAGGGTTTAAGGATCCACATGCAGCAAAATATAAAAGAGAGTAGCCACCCTTTTTTCTCAAAGTATTTGGATGCATATTTGTTGATTTGGATAACCATATAAGCAATGCAATGATACTACTATTGACACTTCTGTCACCACCAACCAAAAAACATTTATTTCATTCCTCATAAGATGTTTTCGGTCATACCATAAAAAAATTACAATCTATAAAATTTTGGTCAGCTCACTGCCTTTATCTCTAATAAATGAAAGATACATATTATGAAAAAAAAAATACAGCTGAGAAGCCAATTTTTGACCCAAAAAAGGAATAAACAAATCTATGCCAATGGTAAAATCTTATAAACTATCTAAATCAAGAAGCAGCTGAGAAAGCACTTGAATAGCCTATTGCTGATAGGTTTCCACTGCAAAAGAGAACAAGAGAGAGTGAAACCGGGGGACATAAATCACTTAATGGGGCTAATTACATGTAAATTCTCTAAAGAAAGGCATACCCGCAAGTGCATGTGGGTGTGTAAGAACACAAAGCCAATGTACTCTTCTGAGGTTTCAACATGTCGTGAGAACTGAATGCAGATGGTAGAATTAAAATAGATGAACTGCCATCTTAAGCTTATTCTGCTTCCATTTTGGTAGGTCATAAAAGGCACTCTTTTTCATGCCAAATTTCTCTTTGAACTCTACTGAAGATAAGTAAGCCTGCAATATGAACAATATACAGAATCTGAGACATGAATGAGGCTTTAGCATGCAAACAGTATAGTGATATACCTCTCTCTTGGTTATATCAATGTCGGTAACAGGATCGCTGGATGATGTCGTTAGGCGTTCATAAGGAAATATAGGAAGCCCTCCATCATCTTCATCTTCCCCCTCATTCATCTCTTCTTTAATGGTGAGGTCATCGTTTCTCCCACTCGCTGAAATTGGATTCTCATTAGAATTGGCCTCCAGGCTTTCTTGAGCAACCTTGGATTTCACATCTCCTGAAGATAAATGAAGTCATACTCTCTTTGGGAAAATTGAGATCTTTAATATCCAGGAGACCTCAGCCACATACCTCTGGATGACTTTGATTCAACAGTTTCCTTTGAAGATTCAAAAGATGCAGTTAAAGCAGCAATTGCTGCTGAACGTGGTACTGGTTTTACAGAATCTGGGATTGTAGACTTAGGATAAAGTCTGGTAACAGCTGGAGGAGGGGTTGAAAGATTCCTGGAATTTGGATTCTCAAAGTTCGCTGCTAACACACTGAAAGCTGGAGATCTTCCCCTTGCACGAACATTGTCTGGGCTAAAGGACATGCTTCTGGAACGCTGAGATTTATCTGTTACACTTCTTCCACCAGATGTTGGTACACGCCGTTTTGGCTTCTGAAACATTAACATCTAAAATTAACACCCCACTTTACTACCTTCACAAAGAAAAGTGTGTAAGGATAGTTGGAGATGAAGACCGACATGTTATAAAATTCACATCATAACTACATGACTTCAACAAACTTAGAAACTCAAACCGTTAGCTAGGTTATCATTGAATCTAAATATCTAAGAATCATCCCATTGAGAATCAGACAATCAAAGAGGCATCTCATCTTACAAAACATATATTTGAAACATACTATTGGCTTCTTGTGCTTCTAGAACATTGTATACATAATAAGCCCAAGTGATAAAAAAGATGGTACAATGCATGAAGCCCTTGCCAATATGCGATCTGGTGAGTACTAATGTATGCAACCTTATCCTTAGTGAAGAGGCTGTTCTGTCACTAATTAACCAGGTTGCAGATAAGCAACCGTGGTGACAAAGCTCACCCTCAACATCAGAGTAACAAGTTTGACTTATCATTTATGCCATAAGAGCTCAGTTGATGCTCTAGCTAGCAACCTATCTCACATTTGCTATTAAATAGCTTCACTGAAGATTGCAAAAGTAAAAGAGATTTGATAGTAAAAGGTTTTTTCTTGACAAAAATAGGTTTGGATGACTTGGTGGAGAAAAGAATCTTCTATATGACTTTTGATGACTTCTCACTCGTAGTTATATCATGATTTAAGAATAAGATCCAGAAGCCAACTATAAAGTGCATGCAAACTTTCCATGCATCGTAGGAATATGTATTTGAAGCAGTATGGCTTTTTCACAAATTCTGGAATTGTGCAAATTCCATAAAACAGTCCACAGGTCATCTTTGGTATATCAGCTGTTGGACTCATGGACTGGCCTTATATAAGTCACTTGTGCTACTTAGATTTTACTCACCATTTCCCATTGATGTCCAGGTTAAATATTTTGCATCACATCCAACCTGGAGTTTTTAAAATTTTCTAAGCATGGGCAGACCAAATTCTGACAATACTGTCCTTAATTTTTCCAAATACATCAACTAAAGCTGAACTGTAAGATGGGAGCATAAATTGCTACAGTTTGATCATTTCTAGAAAAGCAACTGCATGTGGCATGTAAAATCCTAGCTTGCGCAAAAAGAAGGAAAACAATGAAGCAAAATTATATGATCAATGCTCAGATAATACAAGATATATGATTGAAATAATGAAAAATGGAATACTCGAGTACCTATAAGCTAATAATATTATATGGCTTGATTTTGTTACCAGGTATGATAAGACTACTGAGTTGGTTGCTTGGAGAAAATCATAATTGGTTTTGAAGTTCTAAAAAATGAGACAATCTGATGTGTGGATGTATCACAGAAAAACAGACAAGTGTTTAATCTGATGATACAAGACACCCTTTGACGAAAATTGATCTAGGTCCATGTACTCAATTGGATAGATTCAGCTAAGCACTGAGCTTAGATTTTGAAAATACAGTGGATCATATCAAACAGTTAGAAACAGAATCCTAATCTATGATTTACTGTTGTAAAAATAAACTAAAAAAAAGCATATGAACACATTCAATTTCAAAGAAAAATAAAATCACAGCTAGGTTAGTGTCAGAAGGCAAGACACAAACTAGCATATTGATCTAGCCATGCATTTTCTATTAATCATGATATTTTGAGTCTGATGATCTCTTATTAAGCTTCCATGGAACTTTAGGGACTTCTAGAAAATAATAACAGAAAAAACAACAATCCATCTGATTTGGCCTACCGAACAAGATTGAATAATTATAGATCTTATCTTACCTCAACAGGTCGAGTGACTCCAGTTTTCACTATGGCAAGCTTCCTCTGGTAGGAATTACCATGCATCTGCAGTCAAAGTACAAGTTAAAGATCCTCAAAATAAGAATAAACTCTTATGAAACTCTTGCCAGAATATTCCACTTTAAATTGCTTTGATGGTTACAAAATCCATGCCTGTTATGATTAAAAATAAAATCATTTATTTGGCTACCATAAGAAACAGAAGATGAAAACCTGTTCTGTAAAAAGTTATGCTTTTGTATTTGTAACAAAAAAAAAAGAGAAAAATGATTGCATACTGAAATGCTTACAGCTGATTTTGCAGAGTCCCATGTGAAGAAACGAGTGAAGAATGGTGGCTCATTTCCTTCTGTGACTATGAATATCGAAGTTTCTCGAGATATTTTCTCAAGAAGAAAATCATGTTCAAGAAATACCTGGCAAGAATCACAAATACATATACAAGGAACCAAATTATTCTTGTATGGAACAATCAAAAGATGGTACATGCATGCTTCTAAAAAGCACATACTATTTTATACCTCTCCTATTTTTAGAGCTTGTGATCTGTTCTTTGTGTCCACCTTTTGTCCAATCCAAACGAAGATGTCGGAATGACAGTCGAGGATATATACATCTTCTGTCATCAGATCATCTTGGGTAAAATTAAATATTTCTGTAACCTGAAACTTTATGTTGTTAGTTAAAAACAAGCTAAAATTGTAACAAACAAAGAGAAGACTCTCCATAGTTTATGTATAATTTATCTGAGGTGTTGAAGAATAATATTTAATGAGATGAAAGGAATTTTCTATCACATACCTTTAAATTGTCTGCATGCCAGCATTTGCATGATGGAAACAAAACACAATATTTTAGCAATGATCACAATCTAACAAACAAAATGTCATAGTAAAGAGTGGAAAATGGATTCCTTTAACACGTACCTTTTGAAAAATCACAATAAAATAGGTGAGGATCATTTTCTGGTTCCTTGACAATCTTTTGATTGGAATAGTCACATTTACCTCCTAGTAAACCCCAAAACTGTTCAGTTTCTGTCCCTTCCTTTTGTGGTTTGTACTGAATATTTGGCTGTAAATATGGCAAACTTATTTGGCATCATTATATCCAATAAATCGGGAAAGAGGATACAAGATTCAGATTCCATGATAATTTACTGAAAATGTAATATCACCAATATTTTATATACATGAGACTAATTTTTTTGTCTTCTGCTTTATATTATAATTGATGATAAACTTGTGAGCCTCCAAGCCTTTATCCATCATAGATGGATACATAAGGAAAGAGAAGATTTTGTTAAACAGATGCCATCATGTTGTCATCCCCTGATAATTTGGAACCAGTTCCTATTCAAGGTTGATCAGTTCAAGCTGATGTCGGGCCATCTGGGAGGTTGGGAGATTTATACTTTCATTTGCAGTTCAAGCTTATCTTCTCTTAGAGAAAGCAATAACAATTTTCAAGGAAGACCAAAGATACCATATGAGAAATAGGTAAGAAATTTATGCTTTCAACCAAGGTTCGCCGTATCGTACCGTACCGGCGTTTCGATCAGGGCTCGGTATGGTACGGTACCGGTGTACCGAGCGGTACACCCTAATGTACCGAACAATTTTATATTTTTTTTCATACTGTAGCAGTGCTACAGTATAGTACTGTAGCACTATAGCGGTACGGGACGGTCCGTGTACCGGTAACCTGTCGGACCGGTACGTACCGCCCATACCGGACGGTACGCTTCGGTACGGCAGACCTTGCTTTCAACTGCACATTAAAGACCATATGTCACTGTGTTTTGGAGGCCACCGTGATCTCTTTATTGCACAGTAACTGGACCTCCTGTTTTTTTCTTTTCTTTTTTTCCATTGTAACTGTTAGTTTTCCTTTTGCTTTTATCGCTCCTTCCCTATTGTTTTATTTGAGTTGAGTATCTTGACCTAAACTTCTATCAAATAAAGACTAAGTCATCAATGGGTGCTAAGCGAGACATAAATCTGAGACACTTACAAGTCAATCTTAAAATGAGATAAATTGCAAAGTGATAGCATGTGAAAGGCTCGTGCTAGGCAAAAAGAAACTTGCATGCTCAAATAAATATTCAAATAGAATCCACATTACTTTTACTAGAAGAAAATGTAAAGAGGTAAAGAAGAAATAACTGAGCTCTTTACAAATAGAGCTAGTAGTTGTCATGGAAATTTTGGATATTCTAAGATGATTGACAAACCTTTATTTGATCTAGCAGTCTCTCGACAAGATCTTGATCCTCTGAGGTAGTAAGACTTCCAGACCATGTAAAAACTGTTGTATCATTATGCAATATGTAACAGTAAGATGAATTCAAGGAAGATGCCACCTGATTAGAGCACCACAAATAATTAGTCGTGGTGCCATCACTTGATTAAAGCTATGGTAAATACATATACAACTTCCTGTAAAATAAATAGCAATCTACAAGCTAGCATTTAGGTCATTGTAGTAAGTAGACTGCAGGGGTCCAACTGTAACACTAAGAGATCCTTGGACTTGATGGATAGGGTAGGAGATGGAAGATCTGTTTCAGTAAGAATTGATACTGGGTTCTTTTTTATGCAAGAGCTTTCATTACTCCTGTTCTGGCATCAAATATATTCAGCCTTACCAATGCATGAAGAATTTAAAGAGGTCAAGAGGAGGGATTTTCACCTAACCATGACGAGATTGACTTGCTAATCTTGTACCTCACGCACATGTCAAGTAGATATAATTTTGATGATGTAGATTATTTTGGTTACTTGATGTACACGTTCCTATAATATAGATGGGTTCATATGCAGGCTAAATTTGCCTTGTTTAGAGGTTCATGTGTGGATCCAGAAAAAATAAGTTGCATTAAGCTTCATTGTTTGTTGAAGACAACAAAGCATATCGACCTTAGAGATCACTTGAATCTTCATTACTACAAACTATAACTTCCATTAAGCCTCAACCAACCATATGACTTATCATTTAACATTGCATCAATAGCACTAATCATCAGTCCTCATAGGTCGTCAACAAAAAACCACAAAACAAGAGATTTTTGCTTTTAGTTCATGTAGAATTTCGAAGCTAAGATTGACAAGAAGCATTTACCGGCTCAACTTGAATTGCTTGCATGTTATCTGGTCCAGAACCTTGAACTCGAAAAAGTGCAAGACCATCTTCTGAATATGTCTCATCAGCAGTGCTATTCTCCGTGATAAATCTCTTATATCCAGAACTCAACCCACCCTGATGTTGCAAATGGAAGTGTTTAGTAGAACTGAAAATTTTCAGTACCAAAGAATGAGCATATTCTGCACCAACGATTTCAGTAGTATATAGAAGAAACCTTAAAAACAATAAAGATCTGGAAGATTGAAAAGAATTGAATAGGTTCTTTTCCTTCATAAAGACGAGTCTGAAAATGCAGACAGAAGACATTAATCAACAAACTAAAGAAAGAAAACAGAAAGTAAACAACAAGGGAAAATGCTATATACCTGAACAGCCTGTGACTTCAAGGCTTCAACCATCTTTCCGGAGAGGGATATAGCTGAAGCTCTCTCATCCTGTATTTAGATTATTTAGTATAGAATATTTTAAGTACAGATACACCAAAACTTTGATTGTTTCAAGTATAGAATGTCTAGCATATTTAGTAATATTTTTAAGGCAAAACCTCCTAGCCATTTCACTCTTGAGGGTGACAGATCTGTTTAATACATAGAATAGTCCAATACTTCTTTAGATCTCCCATAGTTAACTTCATGGTATGCAATTTCAAATAATACTGTCCGGTACGGATGGTACGTACCGATCCGATGGCATATCGGTACGCGGACCGTCCGCTACCAGACGGAACGTGCTATAGTGTTCACTGTAGCAATAGTATGAAGAAGAAATATTTAAAATCACTCGGTACGCCCTGGTGTATCGCTCGGTACGTCCTGATGTACCACTTGGTACGCCCTGGTGTATCGCTCGGTACGTCCTGATGTACCACTTGGTACGCCCTGGTGTATCGCTCGGTACGTCCTGATGTACCACTTGGTACGCCCTGGTGTATCGCTCGGTACGTCCTGATGTACCACTTGGTACGCCCTGGTGTATCGCTCGGTACGTCCTGATGTACCACTTGGTACGCCCTGGTGTATCGCTCGGTACGTCCTGATGTACCACTTGGTACGCCCTGGTGTATCGCTCGGTACGTCCTGATGTACCACTTGGTACGCCCTGGTGTATCGCTCGGTACGTCCTGATGTACCACTTGGTACGCCCTGGTGTATCGCTCGGTACGTCCTGATGTACCACTTGGTACGCCCTGGTGTATCGCTCGGTACGTCCTGATGTACCACTTGGTACGCCCTGGTGTATCGCTCGGTACGTCCTGATGTACCACTTGGTACGCCCTGGTGTATCGCTCGGTACGTCCTGATGTACCACTTGGTACGCCCTGGTGTATCGCTCGGTACGTCCTGATGTACCACTTGGTACGCCCTGGTGTATCGCTCGGTACGTCCTGATGTACCACTTGGTACGCCCTGGTGTATCGCTCGGTACGTCCTGATGTACCACTTGGTACGCCCTGGTGTATCGCTCGGTACGTCCTGATGTACCACTTGGTACGCCCTGGTGTATCGCTCGGTACGTCCTGATGTACCACTTGGTACGCCCTGGTGTATCGCTCGGTACGTCCTGATGTACCACTTGGTACGCCCTGGTGTATCGCTCGGTACGTCCTGATGTACCACTTGGTACGCCCTGGTGTATCGCTCGGTACGTCCTGATGTACCACTTGGTACGCCCTGGTGTATCGCTCGGTACGTCCTGATGTACCACTTGGTACGCCCTGGTGTATCGCTCGGTACGTCCTGATGTACCACTTGGTACGCCCTGGTGTATCGCTCGGTACGTCCTGATGTACCACTTGGTACGCCCTGGTGTATCGCTCGGTACGTCCTGATGTACCTGGTGTATCGTTCGGTATGTCCTGATGTACTGCTCGGTACGTGGTACTGTACCATACCAAGCCAACCTCGAAACACCGGTACGGTACGGTATTGCATACCTTACTTAACTCTAACACTATATGTGGGGCACTAAAAATTTCTCTGTCAAACATATGTTTACAAAGACCAAAGAATATTATATACTGTTGGTACCTTTATTGAAATCATAAAAGTATTTGCTAAATGAAAAATGAAAAAAAATCATTTAGAAATCATAAATCAAGATGAAAAGGAATCATTTAAATAACATAGATCAAGAGAAAGAATAATTTAGATGTAGCAGAATACTCCCTTTCTTGTCTAATGTCTAGTAAAGAAAAACTATGAAGCCCTAGGGGACTCTACATTTCTTCTTTAATCCTATCTATTGAGAGGATTCTATGAAAAACTAGGAGATTTTGAAAACTTATCAAGAGAGTGTCATTTCTTCTTTAACCCTCTCCATGTTGAGCTGATTAGACCACCTTGCACTTCAGAAACAAAAGGGCAGAAGTACTATTCTATATAAAGCCAAATCCCACTAGCCACCGTTATAGACCAATTTGAAGTAATTCAACTTTGTATGATTTCTAGGGCTCTGCTTTGATGCCTCGTGGTCACTGAAAAACAAAGCTGCATGGTTGTAAAATATCATGTGTCTGCAGGGACTGTCTAAAAACAAGACAATAGCCTATACAGGATAATCCAAAAGGCAAACTCATATGAAGCCACTCCATCATGCTTTTAGGTTGGTTAATGAATATAAGTTATGGAGGATTTATACTCTATTTGGAATATTAACATACCTGTGCACATATATAACACAAGCACAGATATATTAACATTTTCTTTACTTTAAGTGATGTGTTCATAGATATTATCCAGCTCTCATGTGGCTTGCTTAGCACCCAAATGCTAGCTCAAGCACCTACATTTTTTACATGAACAATGCAAAGAAGTCCTACATTTTTTCCATGAACGATCGTCTTACACTAATTCTAGGAACATCTAGTTAAACTTCACCATCCATTGGTTCTTTACTGGCTCCAAGATTCATCCATTTCATAAAACAAGAGCAGCTATCTAGATATAGAGTTTTAATGCCCATTGTTAGTGCCAAAATTCTGATACACATTGCAAATGAACTGTAGCAATACTAAAATAGCTTTCGCATGATCTACAAACTTGATGTCAAAGACAGTTCACTGTCCTTAAATCACATAAGAAACTTCTATAGCATGTTCAGACAGGTTATTTCAATCTGTATCATTGTAAGTTTTACAATTTTGTTCAATGAGATATGAAAACCCAACCCTGATTAGAATAGGAAATTTCTATTACTTTTTAGGTGGGTTATTGGTCCTTCATAGAAGCGAACAAAACTGGAGTGTCAATGAATAAATACCTTTGAAGCAAATAGTGGATATAATTACTAAGTAGATTGCAGATTTTCATTATAAGATCTGGACAAAAGACTTGGAGATCAAATTCATAGAGTAAATAAAGTTGGGAAAAACAGTGAAATAAAACAAAAACACATTAGAGAACAAAACTGTACAACTTGCTACCTTTTGGTTCTTGCCTTGGTTAATAACAGAGAGGTACTGGAATAAATAGGATAAATAATTCTATGCTATTTTCACTTTCTGCAATGGAAATCTCACATGGATACAATAATTCGTGAACCTCCATTTTTCTTCCCTCCTTATTCAAAACATATCTTAATTTTAATAGTGTGAAATCTTTAAGGGCAAATACAATAACAACAATAAAGCCGTAAGTCCCAACAATTTAGGGTCAAACATGGATCTTTTGCCGCCATTGAAATATATAAAAAGTCATATATTTAGTTAAGTTTAGATTACTTAAATCTGTATTTATAATTTATATTAAAGTCTTTTTAGGTCCTTCTTTACCTCTCCTCACACCACTAACATTAATCATTTCACCTCATCTAACTATCGCATCCGGAGGTTTTCTAAATACATACTCATAACCAAGATTCGAAATACCGTACCGTACCGACGTTTCGACGTTCGCTCGGTACAGTATGGTACGATATATCGAGCAGTATATATATATATATAAATTAATATATATATAAAAGATTATATATATATATTATTTAAAAGCTGACGTCGCATCGCCTCGGCGACGTCGCCTCGTTTAAATATATATATATATATATATATATATATATATATATATATATATACGAAATAGGCACCTCGGTGACGTCGCCGAAAAAGGCGACATCGCCGAGCCTTTTTCTAAAATATTTATATATATAAATATATATATATATATATATTATTTTATTATTCGTTTCGCCCGGTAGCGGGCGGTCCGCGTACCAGTATACCATCGGATCGGTACGTACTGCTCGTACCGGGCGATATTATTCGGTATTGCTTACCTTGCTCATAACATTAATCATTTCACCTCTTCTGACTACTGGATTTAGAGGTTTTCTAAATACATGCTCATACCATCTTAAACGATTTTTTGCATTCTTATCTTTTATAAAAGCGATACCTAGTTATTTACAAATAAAAATATTTCTTTTCCTATCTTTCCTAGTAATTTCATACATCCATCTTAATATTCTTATCTTAGTAACATAAACCTTATATATGTTGTTTCTTAACTTTTTAACACTCACATCCATAAAATATTATTGATCTCATAATTATCTTATAAAATTATTCTTTTAATTTCAAAGGTATCCAATGATCATACAAGACTCCTGATGCCCCTTGCTGTTTTAGCCATCCTGTTTTTACTCTATGAATAATATATTCATCGATCTCTCCATCTTATTAATTAATTGATTCAAAATACCTAAAGCTTTTACTCAAATGAACTTCTTATCCATCCAACTTAACTATATTCTCTTGTTTATTTCTAAAATCACTAAAATTATATTTTATATATTTAGTTTTAGTCCTACTTAATTTAAATTTTAAAATATTTAGTTTTTAAGGCTTACCTCCATAACCGAAGTTTATAATTAATTTTACTTAGGCTCTCATCAACTAAGATAATGTCATCAGCAAATAACATATACTAGGGAGGTCTATTATGTAAGTGACTAATAAATTCATCCATTATTAATGTGAAAAAGTAGGGGCTTAATACGGATCATTAATGTAAACTTATGCTAATAAGAAACTCATTAGACATACTCCTTATAGCTCTAATATTAGTAGCTATATTATTATACATATCTTTAACAACATCAATATAATTAGTGGATATATCTTTTTTTTCTAAAACTCATCATAATAAATCTATAGGAACACTATCATAAACTTTCTCTAAGTCAATAAAAACCATCTACAAATTTTTTTCTCCCTATACTTTTCCATTAATTATCTTGATAAATAAATAGCTTCTATGGTTGATCTTTCGGGCATAAAACCAAATTGATTTTTAGAGATTTTTTTTTCAAACCTTGTCCTACTTTTAATCAAGGTAAGTAATACCGAATAATACCACCCGGTACGGGCGGTACGTACCGGTCCGACGGTATACCGGTACGCGGACCGCCCGCTACCGGGCGGAACGAATAATAATAAAAAAATAAAATTATATATATATATATATACGAGGCGACGTCGCCCCGCGTGGGGAAGGAAAAGGTGATGTCGCCGAGGCGATGCGACGTCGGCTTTTAAATTAAAAAATATAATATATATATATATATATATATATATATATATATATATATATATATATATATATATATATATATATTAGTAAAAGCCTCGACGACGTCACCGAGGTGCATATATATATATATAAATAATCGAGGCGACGTCGCCCCGCGTGGGGAAGGAAAAGGCGACGTCGCCGAGGTGATGCGACGTCGGCTTTTAAATAAATAAATATATATATATATATATACATATATAATCTTTTATATATATATATATATATATATATTAATTTATATATATATATATATACCGCTCGGTATACCATACCGTACCGTACCGAGCGAACGTCGAAATGCCGGTACGGTACGATATTTCGAACCTTGCTTTTAATAACTCTTTTCCATAGTTTCTAAAGACAAATAACAAGCAGAAACAATATCATAATGCCAAAGGAAGACCACCATCATACAAGTCAGCTGAGTCTTACAATACACCACAAACACCTTTCAAGGAGGGAACTTCTAATCATGGTTCGCATTACTGGTCCGTATCGGTATACCAACCAATTGTCGGTATGATACATACTGAGTTGTACCAAGCTATAACGAGTATACCGACACATGGTACACTGGGGTGCACCAATGTATTGCTCGTACCAATCCTCTATCAAATCGATACGTACCGCCCATACCAAGCGATATTCTTCTATATGTCAAACCTTACTTCTAATTGCATATTTAATCCAATATGGGAGTAAGCACTCTAATCTTTTAAATTTAGACTTAAGTGGCATCTAAATTTACCAAGTATACAATGACTAGTTCTAGAAACTTCTCTTGCCTTAACGAGGAATGTATAAGAGAATTTAGGAAATCTTTCCAAATTTACAATTTTCATGCTGCTTAAGAAAAAAGATAAGAGGTCAATGACTTTAACTAGCACAAGTGAATGCATAAATATTAGTCTGTCTAGATAGATCAAA
Source organism: Musa balbisiana (assembly GCA_004837865.1). Classification (NCBI taxonomy): domain Eukaryota; kingdom Viridiplantae; phylum Streptophyta; class Magnoliopsida; order Zingiberales; family Musaceae; genus Musa; species Musa balbisiana. The sequence goes on along the minus strand of CM017193.1, from coordinate 4,226,972 downwards.
TTATAGTCACAGGATTGATAAATATCATCTGACATCTGCCAGCTTTAGATCAATCTTTGAAGAATTTTCAAAGATTTTTCTATCACAATGAAGAACTTCCAATTTACTAGTGATTCAGAAATGAACAATAACATGGTTAAACTAATTAAACTTCTTCAAGAAAAAGAATGTGACCTTGTCAATCTATAACAGTGTCAATATATATCTAAAAACTTTCACATGAGCCCAGATTAATTGATTGCTTAGTTTCAAGATATATAAACAGCTCAAGTGCACCTTGACACCAAATAGTTACATATCCTCATTACCAGTAATATCCATCTGCCGCTGATTGACTCGCAGACCTGCCTGATTCAGGCTGTACAAGGAAGTTTAACTTTTGATTGATCCCTGAAGGTTTAAATTTTCTTACCCCCAATTTGCTGCTGCATCAGATGCCACGATCTGAGCACATGCAGCCCGTAAAACCTCTGGCCAGCGAATTACTGGTCATGTGCAGCAAATCTACCAATCTACTCCACTCCCTTCCAGTCTTTGTACCCAAGCTTCATCAACAAATGGTCAGAAGTTCAAAACTCTGGTAAAAGCCTAATCTTCATAGGTCTTTCAATGATCCATCAATTACATGTTCACTTCAGTCTGTGCAATACTTATTTTCTTAAAATAAAAAATAGTCATCTATCTCTAAACTTCATAATCAACACGAGGGAACATCCTGTGGACATCCAGAGAACCAAACAGATGAGGTACATTCTGTATCCTGCCTAGATTAGCATCTCTATGAGCTACATAGTCATAGCTCCTACCAATATGTTTGAAATTAGCAACATTAATCCTGTCAGCAAGGAGCCTGTGCAATACTTATCATGCCACTAGAAATTCACTGAAAAGTGGCCAGAGATTGGAGATAATAGGCTTCTGTTTTTTGCCATGTTTTCCCACCACTGATGATACAAGCTCAAACGGGCATGACCCAGCATATGAGACTCCCAACAATGCATGTCCGTAATAGTCAATGTACACATCCTTACCGAAGAGGCTAATTACAAGACTAAAGCCCTAGTCACCTGTGTTGCAAGAAGCAACCATATTGATCCAATGCTCACCCTCTATTGACAATATGAGCTATTATCTTTTCTTTTTTTCTTTGGAAAATCTCTTTAAATTCATAAGTAAAAAATTTGTATAATTTCCTTTTTTTTAGCTCATCCATTTGCAACTTCCTTTTTAAAAAAAATATCTTTGCTGCGAGGACTTGATGTCCTAAGTAAAAATTAAACAAGCCAAAAGAATGAGCTAGTTACCTCAACACTCTTCCTCCCAAACCAAGTACCAATTAGATATTCCTCTTTATCTTCACCAGAATATGCATACTGGAAGATATAGCAATTTCCACTGTAAAATTTTGTCTGATCAGAAGATGCAAGAAGCACTTTCTCATCACCATTTACATGCCAAACCTGTTCAACAAAAAAAAAAAAAAAACAATTTTATATGCCTCTCTAATGATATATTCTTCTGAGAAAATTAACGAAAACAAACTAAATTATGGATTGGCATCTTTACAGTACCAGCATCAGCTAAAACAGGGAGAAAATTACAACAGTACCTGTAAATCGCCTGTGCAATCAATGTATGGCTGAGGCTCTTCCTTTGAAGCATCAGACTTTGTAAGACCCTCCACATTCAACCCCTGGCGCTTTAAAAGGGCTATAAGGCATAGAGCACAAAACCTTAGGAATTAGTATTTTGACACATTCAACAGAAGAGTTAAGGACATTTATCTAATGATTTGAAAACTTATTTGAAGTCTTACCAGCAACTTTAACTCTACCATCTTCAGAAGAAGCTGCACCAGCTGTCTGTGGCCATGTATCAAATTTTGAACGAAACATGACAGTCTCAAATCCTTCGATAACACGAATTACATGACATTTTTGTCTGTCAGGTCCACTAATTAATTCCTGCATAAGACATACACAAAAATGTATCAATAGAAAATGAGGAAATAGAAAAGCTCTTAAAGGCAAGTTTGAGCTGTTACTTCCGCAGCAGCACTTGCAATTTTCCTTTCCTCAAGTGATGTATTTCTGCCAATCCACACATAGACTTCAATACCACAATCCAGCAAGTAACACTTATTTGTGTTTAGCAACTCTCTTGTCAATGAATCAGCATCAACAGGTGTTGGCTGCCCATTCTCAACACTTAACAAAGTCAAACTGATTCTATTAGAAACAAAGTCAAAACTGATTCTATTAGAAACAAAGTCAAACAGATTATATAAGAAACTAAAGTAACCATAGTCTATTAGAAAAACCTTCAGGAAAATGTTTTAAGAATCCAGATTCAGAGAGTTAAGACAATTTAAATACGAACTAATCAATAAAACTTACCAAAGTAATTTCACAGAAAAGGTATCCACATCTCTTGCTTCCTCGGAAGATACCTTTCTAGGAAGAGGAGCAAAGCCACCAAACAAGCCCCAGAATTCTCCAGCATCAGCATCAGCCATCAACTTGCCATCCTCTATAAATAACCACTAGTCAGATCAGCATTTCTTGATAAGTTGTTCAAGTCTAAGAACTTACCAATAGCTGCTACCTCACACTTTCCATCGTGAAAAGTATCTTTTATATGTTGGACCACCTCAAGAGCTTTAGCTCTTTCTTGAATGGTTGAGTTGGATCCATTAAACTGAAAAATCTTTGATCTTGTGTCCAGAATGAATATACCATCATGATTGAGGGATGACCGCACAAAAGGAACCTGGATATAATGAAGAGCAAGCTTGAGAAAGTCCTGGCTGATAATTGTCCTGGTACCTTTGACGATTTAAATACCTCTTTTATGTGGACAACATGTTTCCCTTTGCAGAGATACAGACGAGTCTCATGTTCATGCTCATTTACATCAGCATGCCTAAAGCCAGATGCCACTCCACCTTGTTGTGGAATGATACATGGTCTAAAGTAAGACAGGAACTTCTTTGTCTCGTTTCCTTGTACCTCACGGTACTGAACAGCACGTCCACCAAGAACTATATCAAGCTCAATAGTCTTGATGGCAGCAGTCGCAGCTTCATCCTATTCATTTTCAAATAAATATCAAAATCAAACTGTACATATTACACATTATTTCACAAGGGAGGCAACTAAATGGAATTATGTACTGAAACTCTGACAGCCTAACCTGAGTAGTATCTTTACCAAGCCAATAATGGATATCATGACGCAAAGCACCATTTTTCAGGGAAGACGTCTGCAGAAAGAAGAAAATTCAGAAGCAAATGGATAACAGAACAGAAATGACTGAAACAAACCACAAACAAATACATAACGTAATTACCAAAAATTCAAGTTATGCCATGTAAAGAGAAATTCATCAAGAGGCACATAAGGAATCAAATATTACATGTCTATTACTCGAACACTGTTGACTGTAAACATAACTTGTCAGAAATAATCAGGTATCAGATGAATGCACATTGTCTCTAATTTTACTTTTTACCAAATATTTATTTCCCTATGGATGTAATAAATTTGAGAAGTGGATTAGCATGTGAAATTAAAATATGTAAGAACCAATGTAAGTTGGGCAGCAACATAATAAGGGGTTATATCTTATAGCTAAATTATTATAAAAAGTACTATATTATTAGTTCACTGTTATAATTCTTCAATACATAAGTAAAATATGAATGATATGAAGCTTCATCCAGTGTATCAACCAGCAAAGGACTGCTGAAGTAAATAATTTTACCCTTGTCTGCAAGCGCTTATTTCTTGAGTGCAAAATAAGGAAGACTTAAGTGGGCCATTACAACAAAAGGATCTCAAAGTTTCAAGGATATAGTAAGTTAACCCAACTTGATGTCATCTTGCTTGACCAATGATATGAAATTTAATGTGATATTGTCATCTTTATAACACCTGGAATGATGCAGTTGGTAACTTGTTAATCACTATGGTATGTTCTGTACTCTTTACTGTATTTTCATACACCTTCTAGCATCATACTCAGTGATTTTGTGTTCTAACCATTCTCATCAGATTTTCGAACATAAGAAGAGTTAGAAGATCCAAGAAGTGAGTATAAATACTGAAGCAAAGAATGATGACGAATGGTTCCATCCCCAGCATCCTCCAATTCAAAACTTCTAGTGCGATGTTTGAAAATTTAGAAACTTCAAACACGATGTCAATGAAAACATGTGCTGTGCCTGTCCTATTGCACATTGACTAAGCTATTAAGATATCATTATACAATATCGTTAGTTGATCCATTCCGGCACTAATTGGCAAGGAACAAATACATTTGCCTGTCCTATTGCACATTGACTAACCTCTCCACCTGCATAATCATTTGCCTCTTCCCTGGCCCTTTTTGTCTCTCACTAGAAGAGTCATTTGCGAATTCCATGTCATTTATAAGCGAAAAGGCAGTGATGGGTCTTTAGAAAAATAAATTTGTCAACTATAAAGTACTCATGATACAACTTCCTCCAAATGGCTTTATAGTTACTACCTTAAAAACAAATTGTTGATCCATAACACTGTTCTATATGACCTTTCCAGATTTTAAGTACTCATAAGAGCATTTTGTTAAAATGTTCATTCTAAGTTTCATTGTGAACTTCCACCACAAAATGACTGAATGCAGCCTGTTAAAACCATGTGAATTGAATCTTGCTTCAAGACAAGATCCTCTTACATATCATAGTTTTATCCAATAAAGAGGTGGATAAGACAGACTTATTTGCAGCCCTAATCTTTTGGCAAGCAAACTAGAGATTTTTTTAATTGAATATGGTGTGAAATGATTATGGTCGCACAACTTATGTGCTCCTCATTCCCTTAAATTTATGATCAATTACAGACCATGACACAGCCAATTACATTGGCAAGGATGTCAGCATTCAAAGACAATCCAACCGACAAGGACTTCTGCTCACCAACAAAAACCAGCAGAACCTAAATCTTTCATAATTTCCTCAACAGGTCAAAACTACAATTTAATGGACAAGACATTAATTTAAAATTAGAATGCACAAAATGAGTAGAATTAATAAGATGAAAGAATTTGTGCACTGTCCTGCCTTAACAACGAATAAACAATTAACTCAGAAAGTGATCATGAAGAAATTTTTTAAAAAGCTCTTTGTTGAAGTTGCAGCAAAGCCCCTTTTATGCTTCAAAATTAAAATAAGAGGCGAATATGCTCATTAAGACATTAGAGGATTTGGTTAAGAGCGCAGAAATTGTAAAAATACAAAATAAGAATTTCCTGGACATTTAATCACAGAATCATGTGGACATACAGGATAAGGCGAAAAGCAGAGTGCTTAAAGAACAGGATGGGCAACAAGTGAACATTTCACAGATTCACTTGAAATGAAAATCTGAGATAGTACCTTCAAAATCACATATGAATCCCCTGTAAAGAACTTTCCATGAAAAGATTTTGGGATAGGAACAACCGCAAAATTCTCAATTCGCCATACTTCCATTCCACTGTGGCTTGTCAAGGAACATAAATGTATGCCATGCAGTCATAAGAGAGAGGTTAACTACACAAATATTACTATATTAGACTCAAAGAAGAAAAGCTATATTAATGAGATTTCCATATCCCATCCCAAGCTGGACGGTTTTGTTAGATAGCTGCCTAACAACATAAATGACTACCATAAAGAAGTAATTGTGCATCTTCATGCAAAATATGTTGGAGAATTAGGAATTAAATTTTAACGGCATTTCAGCTCACTTGGGCCCTTCAGTTCTGGATTGTTCATAAAGATAAAAGCTTGTTATTTCCCTTTACTCTTGACATTTCTAAGCCTAGGACATTTCAGAGGATTACTATGGCAATGAGCTTAAATTGTCAAACTAAAGTGGATCCTTCTACCAGGATTCTCAATTTCAATGTGTAATACTCGGTACGAGCGGTACGTACCAGTCCAAGAGGATACTGGTACACAAACTGCCCTCTACTTGGGTAGTACTGGTGTTTTGACCTTGTATCGAGTGATATGGGGTCTGTACCGGGTGATAACAATCGTAATTCGACTGTTATTGAAGCATACTGACCAAAGCGCCCCCTAGGTTTCGATTGTTTTTGAGGTATACCGGTCAGTACACCCCGAATTTTGACCATTACCGAGGCATACTGGTCCGGTATTTTTGGATTGTTACCTCTAAGTATTTTTGAAGGTTTTTTAGCTCTTTTTAGGCATACCGTCGATACGACCTGACGTACTATCGATATGCCTCGGTATGTATCGTACCGATCAGGGCTCGGTATATTGATACAGACTGAAATTGAGAACCTTGCCTTCTACCATGAACTAGCATGCATCTCTTGAAAATTTCTTGCAGAGCCAAGATTACGATTCCAACTTAGACCATTGATCTCAGGTTGAGAGCCACATAGGATCTTGTCATATTTCCTTCTCAATGCTAACTATGCTTATAATGGTAAAAAGTAAGTGGCTCCAGTTGGAATGCTTAGGCATATGATTAATCTAAGCAACACATTTTTAGTATGAACTAAGGTGAATCACTAGGAGCGAATTTTGGGGGCAAAGAATAACAATTTTTCAGTCCAACATCAAAAGTTCTAGAAAGAGTCACCTAAGAGAAGAATTTTCATGATTCTGGAAAAAAGCATATTTCAAGAATTATTAATTTTTTTATTATTATTACTATTATTATTATTTCAAAAGAAGGACAAAGGTGAAGAGAATTCATTAAAATTAGTCTAATTTGTATACTCAGTTGTCCTTAATTCTTAAACAAAAGCTGGATGGTGGTGAATTCTGTGAAAACTTAATCCTTGCAGTTGTAGGACAAACTATAGATAAGAAACTTGAATAAACCGCTAATGACACTTGTTTTTATAACCTTGTGAAAAATGTTGACTGAAAACTATTTCCAAGTTGCAGAAAAAGGTTAAAAGATTTTTTTTCTCATGTCTGACCTTGTAGACCAATTCAGCAATGTCATTAACTCATACTGAGAATACAAGCAAGCAATCATCAGATATTTCTTTGCTTTTGCATATACAAATTGAAAACAAGATGACAGATAAATTGTTATATTCTATAACCATTAGCAAAAGCATTTATACTTGTCTAAGGCACCAGGACTAACGAAGTAAAGGATACGCCTTTGTTCCTGCACCATGGAAAGCAGGGTCCACGTCCCTCCTTGACGCTGACATATTTCTTTGGTGTAACTAATCACTTTATGATTTGGCTTCAAAGTGGATACACGAAAGCTCTACAATTGGATATCAACCTAAAATTACACCAGCACAATCAGGACTTGCAGCCAAAATTGGATAGAGCACTAATGATAAAAACATTTGACCAATTGGAAGATATGCAAGAAAGGGAATTTAGAAGTGCAGCATGGACTTCATATGCATTACAACATGGAGTTGTTTGACGAACCACAAGTTAACAGAGGATGTACATTAAGTTGGAATCTGAAGAGAAAACACAAAAATAATTTTGCTTCCTATCGCAATGAGGAAGAATGTTGTGAGCTTCTTGAAATTGACATTCTAAGTTTTTTGGCATTCACATGAAACATAGTAGGACTGTGAGACACCAGTATAACCTCCTAGCAAGCAATAAATCACATTCCCATGGTGGAAATGTTTAGCAGAAGTGGAAATTTAACCTTTCGTCAGAAGAAAACAAAAGAGGTTAGCATTCAAACAAACAAAGGCCATGAACAACAGATCTGTCAGCATTTCATAATTAGTTCAAGAACCTTTAACCATAAGGAGTTTGTATTCATCATTTAAGGTTCCAAAACAATGCATAAGACAGTAACAGGGACCCCAAGTTCTGCATCAAAGAATCCCATTTTTAATCACTCGAGACATAAACATGTGAATCATGAATTACACACTCTCGGCAGCTTCCAATCATCCTCCCCATAAACGCTTAAGATCAAGAAACGGAAAGTCCAATACTTTTACATCACGAACTGCTACACCAGATAAACTAATCAATTTCCGGCACCAATAACGTCAAATTTTACCAGAATTACCAGAATGCAATGAAAAACTTCAACAAAAAAAAAAAGTTCAAACAATACACCAATTTGAAGGTCCCCACTGAGCTGAACGAAAATGAGACAGAGAGAGAAAAATGCAAGCACGGAACGCGAGAATCCCAACACAAACCTTATTCAATATACTGTCTTGCAGATTAATGAGACGACATCGACAACTACCCATACCCCGCATAAAATAATCAGAGGAAGAACTAACAAAGGTAGTTGGAACTGGAGATCATGCCCCACTTTCAACCGTGAGATGCTGACCTCAGATTCAGAAGATTTCTTGGGAAAACCCTAAAAAGTCGGATCGAAATCCAAAAAAGAAGAAAGGATCAAATAATAAAGCGAAAAAGAAATATGCGGGCGATGATGAGAACCGGACTTGTCTATCACCGTTGGATATAAACATTATCTTTATTACTTTGTTCCTAATATTTCTGGGAAAATTTGAGGACGATGTCACAGAAGGTTAAGGTTCTTTTAACGAACCAATGCATGGTTAACACGTGGCTCGTTGGAGCGCGTCGCATGGTTGCTGGGGCCGGAGCGACGACGTGGTGGTCGTTGAACGGTGAGAAAGGTGTTTTGTGTTGTGCGAATTGTCGTAGGAACCGTTCAAACCGAGGGCGAGGAGACACCAACGGCTTAGGCCGTGGACCAAATCACTCTCTTATGGCCCTGGAACACGATCCACCTTTATTCTCCAATCACAGTTTGCAACGTATTGGACGTGGAGGCTTTTTTTTCTCTTCTTGATCATTGTGGCTGAGAGCCTAATTCCAAATCTACCCGCTAACCTACCTGCATTGTGATTGGAGAGTGACAGGTATCATTCTCTTATCACCGATCAGTAGCCGTGTCAGAGCGAACGTGGAGCGAATGCATACTGACATGGCACCTCGGACCCTGCGAGATGACGGACCATGCTCACGCCACTTAAGACTATACGAGACGACACTGCACAATACAAAATCACCCGTGAACATACGAACCGTGCAGGTCGATCTGCACCGTGCGGAATGTATGAGTCGATCGATCAGATCTTAGACACTCAAAATACCCTCAACTCCTCGTATTGACTTAAACTTCGAATGGATCGAGTCGAGAATCCTTCTCCTGACTTCGACTTGTTTGTAGGAATCTAACGCGAAAGAGTCTAACGTGGAAGAGTCTACTCCTTGCTTTATCTTACGTCGACCCTGCGGACGACGCTCTGACCCAACTTGGCATCGACCTCCTCGCCTCAAGAAACCACATGGACGATCTTGTGTTCTTGGGATTGAACTGAGTCGTGCTGACACCTCGATACGATCTTGTGTTCTTGGGATTGAACTGAGTCGTGCTGACACCTCGATCACAGTGTGAAGTTACTATATAATTGAAGATCCTATATAATAATAATATTTTTCTAATTTCTATGATAGAAATTAGTGGGAAAAAGGGGGACATCAGTCCAACACAACAAGAGATGAAGAGAGAGTCGACGAAGGAAACATACCAGGGAAGATATTGTACATAGCGGTCATTCTTTCATGGATCGCACAGGGGCTTTGGCCCCAAGGAGATCATCTTATTTTTCTTCGTAGTTCTTATTTAAAAGCATAGAAACTTTAGCTAAAAGGAGTTTGTTTGTTTAGCGTTTGCAAGGTGAAACAGCATATGGTTTCCCTATCGGTTTAATCATCACAAAATTATATGGAAACCTGAAGCCTAGTGTTACATCTCTCTTGTGACAACAATTACAACGCACGTGTGCGTATAAGAATGATATGAGAGACTGTTAGATGCTCAATCCATTCAATTTGGACAAATCACTACAACGAATGAATGCATTTAAGTGTCCGTCACCAAGTATATTACATTACAAGAGGTCTTTACATATGCAATGCAGTTCTACCACTCTGCCAACGCAGCACTGAGCCAGGACGATAGTATTAGACTGCTCTAGCAAATTGCAATGTTTGTTCTACGATACAACACAAGGTAAACATGTCATTATAAGCCGGAGGACTCCCCGACGTGTTAATTCCATTTGCTGGGCCCTTATAAGCCAGTGAACCCTTATTGACTTCTAAATCTTAGGATTGATTACTAAAAGCTAAGACTCAGAGCAGGCAGCATGATTTATCGATGTTCAACAGTAGTGTTATTCTCACCAGCCGAGAAATGAACAACAATGCAAGTTATATTATCGGCACTCCCTCTTTGACAAGCCTCCTGCAACAGTCTCCTTGCCGCTTGCTCTGGGTCCTCTATGGATTGAATCATGGCAACAGCCTCCTAAGATGTTTTACAAAGAAAGATTCAGTTTTCCGAAGCTAATATCCATCGCAATTGTGGGATAAGATCTGGATTTGTTGAGTACCTCATTTGTAACTACGTCCCAAAGTCCATCACTTGCAAGGATGAGAAATTCGAGAGAGCTATCAATTGCCTCTTCCTGTGTTTGAACAGTTTTAAGTACACAAACTAGAGTGGCAATCAGGTATACTACATAAATTCATGCTATTTATCACCATACCCATATTTCTGGATCAACAACAACAAACTGTTTCAAGAGTCTATCACCAAATGCACGAGAAACTGCAAGAACACCACCAACCCGCCATGTTCCTGCAGTTGACCGTATGTCGGTTTCAAATATCAGAACAATCTAACTGTAGCAATAATTTGCAGAAGAAATATGTACCAGCCCACATCACAAAACCACCAGCTTCTTCAATTCGTTGTCTCTCATCGGTTTGATCAGGCTTGTGATCCCTTGAGACAGCAATAGCTGCATCAAGTCCCAATATCAACTTTACAACAACTAAAAAGAGGATCTTACAGAAAGACATAGAGAAGTTTGTGTCATAATCTTTAAGAAAATCAGCTGACAACACCCGATGCAGATCATCTTTGTTCTTACAAGGAAAATTAGATTAACCCTGCCACTGATATCAAACTTATTCAAGCATTACTTATGCCAGTTACTACAAGGGGTTGATTTAAAGCAAAACCAACTCAGAACAACTAAAATTTTAAGGAAAAGGCTAATTATATGTTTGCATCAACCATTCTGTGACCATTTGATCACTGAATAGTATGCACAATGCAATATGCTCTGAAGCAAAAACCCCTACATACATGGGTTGGCTATATGGATATTATTGCCATTAAGCACAATCGAAGGATAGCTTTTTCTCTACCTATCCATGCACCCATACTATCAAGTAATTCACCTCTCACAAAGATATTACTATTGGATATTTGCATATCACCTTAGGAGGATTTTCCTCATTTTATTCTTCGTTGGAAATACCCAGGTTGTTATTCATGCAAAAAAATTGTTATTGTTTACTCAATAGAGCATGATACTTTTAGAGATCTTACAATTAGTCAAATATAAATACTACTTGTGAATAAAGATTTGCAATCAACAGCAACTATAGAAAAGTTATTTATATAGTTTACCACCAGATAGATGCCTAAAGATTAAAAAAAAAACCATCTCAAGTAATGTTTTGAATACTGGTCTGTATCGACGTACCGAGTAGGTATGTATCGGTATATACCATCGATACACCAAGGCATACCGATGGTACACCCTAAAACCAGTGATTTAAAAAGCGTTAGATGACAAAAAGCTCCAAGGTCCAAAAACACCCGAGGCGCTAGGCGCTCGCCCAAGCGCTCGCCCGAATAAAGCGAGGCGCTAAAATATAATAATTTTAAATAAATAAAAATTAACAGTATTAAAATCAAAATAATATATTATTAATCTAATAAATACAAAATACTATTACTAGTATACTGTTAACAATATACTTTCGAAAGAGGAGAAGGAAGAGGAGTGTAAGGGGGTGCTGACTTAGAAAAGAGGAAGCGACAGCGGTAGCAGCAACGGCGAGTAACGACAGCGGCAGCGAGCAGGGTTAGGGTTGGGCAGTGGCAGCTGATATCGGTGCTTTAGTTGGTTCGATTGAACCAACTAAAGCACCGGAGACCGAACCAAACCTAAAATGCTGCTTCGGTCGCTTGGTTTAATCCAAGCGCTCGCCCGAAGCGCCCGGCGCCTCGGCTAGGGCGAGCGCCCAGGCGGCGCCTCTTTGAAGCGCACTGCCTAGAAGTGAAGTGAGGCGCTCGGGCCTCGCCTCGCCTCGCCCAAGCGCCTATTGAAATCACTGCCTAAAACCTTAAAAATATCTTCACCTATCATGCTAGGGCGTATCTATCAATATGCCTCAGTAACGATTGAAATCCGAGACGGTACCGGTCGGTACGCCTCGTTAACAGTCAAAACACTGGTACTGCCCAGTAGAGGGCGGTCCGCACATCAATATCACCTCAGATAGGTACGTACCGTCGTACCGAGCAGTATACATCGAAATTGAGAACCCTGATCTCAAGCTTTCTCTTATATACAAACAAATAATCCAATATTTATATTTACCAGAAGAATGAAAAACACCAAAATCCAAATATGTCTATTTGTAGGCTTCGTATTATATTTCTAGCAAACAGTATAATATTTAAAATATGGACTAAAATAATGGTGATAACCAAGGACAAAATCAAATCCATAAAGCATAATGTATCTGAACATACTTCTTATTATGAGGACCTCTGCACATTTAAGACATCTTTTTCTATTCATTATGTAATTGGTATTTCTTATTAGTAAAACCATAATAAGAGACAGATTTACCTCCCTGCAAAATAGAAGTCTTTCTCACAAACGAGATATCATCAGAGACAGAATACATGCTGAAGACCCATACAACAAAGGGTTTCTGTTTTCATCTTGAAAAGTCAGCAGTTGTTGATATTGTTCTAGCTTATATATGATATGTCACAAATGTCCAAATATTTTCTTATGCATGTAGGAGATCCTCCAAACAACATTTGCAAACAAGTCTGTTCAGCTTTAGCTCAATATATGTTCAGCCATGTATCGAATGAAAACTTTGCAGTAGAGAGATCCCTTCTAAACAAATAAACACTTTGGAACAGAAAAAACACAACTGTATATGAGACTCACCTTTTCCACCCTTACATACAACAGCCCTGGAATCACCAACATTTGCAACTAACAAGCGATCACCAACAAGGACAGCAGTTGAAGCAGTTGAGCCAGCATCATGGTTCTGATTATTCTCAGATTTCAGAAATTCTGAGTCTGTATGGTTGTATGTATCAGCTGCAAGATTACAAAGTGGATCAAGATGATAGGATAATGTACAAAAAGTCATGGCCCACAACATGTTCCAGAAATTAAATGAAAGGACAAACCTATAGCTGACTTGGTATCACTGAGGAACTTTGGGTGCCTAATTAAATTGCTGAAGAGATTTTGTTTGACATACTCCGCTGCCCGAGCACCGCCATGACCTGATAAGAACCAAATTTATTTAAAATAATGTCCAAAAGTAAAGAAACTATGGGAATATGCCAACTAATGAAAGCATGAGATATAGCAAATGTAAAATGCAACTAAATATTGGTCTGATTTCCTTGATATGGGTTTCAAATCACATCATCTACCAAAAGTACATTACTTGGACCATTCCATTTGTAAACAAGAACAAGGTTCATACCATCAAAGACCCCAAACAAACCCACAATTTCTTCATCAACACAATCAATTCTTGCCTCAAAAAAGTCTTCCATCGAAGACCTCTTGCCTGGAGAGCTTGCATACCCATAACTGAACTTGCCATTCTGACTGCAATAGAGAACAAAAATATATTGGTAATCTGAGAATCAACGCTTGAATTCATCCATTAAACACCAACAATGTTAGTTTTTTTTTTCTGGCCAATCCTTTTAATGGACTTAATGGTCTATCCAAACCAAAAGTATTTTAGAGTAATAGAAACTATGTGGCATTTCAATCAGTAAAAAAGACTTCAATTTTTATTAACAACTCTTAGAATTTCTTGCCTAGCTCAATTACAGAATATCGTACACCATTTTTATCTCAAAAGGATTTAAAAAAGTCATTTTTCAGCATCTCTTACAGATGTCTTGGACTCTTCCATAATTGAAATTTTATACACAACAATGCTTCATTGATAATCATGCCATAGATAACTGCTAATTAACAAAGATTGCTCACTGAGACAGCTTCGATTCCACAACCTAAATAAAGGTTGAGGGCAAGCACAACAAGACAAAATTCTTGCCTAACAAAAAACATCACATGAAAAGATTATAATTCCGATATCAAGAACAAGAAAGGAACTATTTTTAACCACATAAATCGTCTCTACCTGAGTCCTCCTCCACTAACAGGAGCTGCATCGGATTGAGTCCCGCTGACGGAAGTCAAGTATCTCATCTTGTTCCGGCAAAAAGGGTTCAGAATCTCCAAGAAAAGAAGCAACAAAGCCGGTCTAGCTACTATGGAAGGCAATCTTCTTCTGGGAATCTCCTCATGATCTCCGACTGCAAGCCGCACCCGGATCTGATTCTAATCGCCACCTGCACCAGGAATTCAATTGCTCAGACACGATTCCCGAGCTCTCTCAAAGAACCACCAGAAATATCACGAAACCAAACATCATGAAGAAGAATAATATGGAAAGAACACAGAAACGAAGACGAAAGCACGAACCCTAACAGCCTGAGATAGAGAGGGGAGGCGGAGGAGAGAGACGAGGGAGAAAGAGGAGCGGGCCGCGGGTGAGGTCGTGCGGGCGTGGGGAAAAAGAGGGAGAAAAGAATTGTGTGCGGTGAAACGCCGCTCCCACCAGCTTTACATTACCTGTCTTTTAACTGAAACTAATAGTAGGGCCTAAATGTGAAGCTATTTATATCCATTCACGAGGCAGGTAGGGAGCTGGGTAGTAAAACACAAGTATGAGATGTGGTTTTCCGTGTGATTTAACGTCGTGCCGGGAGAACACTGACGTGGCGCGCATCCGTAGGACCAGAAGGGATGTTACGACCCGGTCGGACAATGAAAAGAAAAGATAAAAAATAATTTACCTGTAAATGGCTACGCAAAAATGTACCAGTTCTGTCGTTGTACAAAATGTGGGTTCCATTTTCCATAAGGAAGGTAGCCACGTCAGGTGATCCACGGCCGTCGCTCGTAAGAAAGAGATGTAGCCTTTCTCATACGGTACCATAGACGTCGCATGAATAACACGTCATCCGTGACTCGTAAATGAGCAATAAATGCGACTTTCTCATAAAATACGTATTTCCTATTATTATTTTCAAAATAATATTCTTAATTTACACCAAACATTGATAGCGTGATGGGCCCTCTTACCGAGAATTCAAAATATTAACTAATATATTTTTTGAGGACTTTAGCTAACCTAATTGATAAAGATTTGATGGTTTATTCTAAAATCATACTTTTGGAAAAAAATTATAATTTCTTAAATATAAAATATCTTTAAAAATTTTAAATATTATTTTTTAATTAAATTTTTTTAAATAATATTCCTAATTTACACCAAACATAGATGTAATTGTGGACCCTCTTACAAAAGGTTAATGGTTTAAAATATTAAGTGACATATTTTTTTGAAGTTCCACATAAAGATCTTAACAGTTTACCATAAGATCTTTGGCTCCAATTTCATTTCGCCACTTATCATTTGAAAAAAAGTTATAATTTTAAAAAATAAAAAAATATCCCTCAAAAGTTTTCTTATCAAATTTTTTTATCTATTTTATTATCAATTACTAACTGTTTTCATTTAGTTTCATTTATAATTTTTTTTAATACGATATACTGAAAAACACTATAGATGTTATTAAGAAACATGACATCAAATCATACTTCTTTGATTATCATTGTTTATAGATCATTATAATATAATATTTTTAAACTTATAATTAGTTTAGTTAATATTAGAAGTCTGCTTAAATTATTTATCATGCTTTCAAGTAGGTTTTATAATATTTTTTGTTATGATAGCTACAACATTGTAACAAACCAAAATACTATAATAGACAGAAATTATTTAAAAAATAATTTAAATATTTTTAAAATTAGGAGGTACTATTTGAGAGAAAAGCAAAATGAAACTACCGATTGGGAAATATTTAAAATGAAGATTTTTTTTTAAAAAAACCTGATGTTTAACAAAAGACGGTAAATTAAATAAAATTTATTTTATACAAAGAAAACTATTCATTCAAGCAAAATATAAATGGCTCAAAATCTATCGACTCCCAAATCACATCACATACAAGAGAATATTTTACTTTTTAGGGGAAATTCACATTTGTATATCCTTGCAAAGTTGGAAATACCATATTTACCACTATAGATTTTAATATAATTTGCATTCCTCCAAATATTACGATCACCTATTTATGTCATTATTATTTACATCCATTTTAAAAAACCAGATGAGCAACTTTAACTGTAACAAAATTTAGTTTATTTGAGTCTAAAAATTATATGAAATATCTAAAATAGCCCAAATGTCATTAGCATCATAACAGGTTTAAAATGCATTCATGTAAATTAACATTTTAATTTATAATCAATTTGTAGTAGCTAATAGAAAGTAACATTAATGATACAAACACAAGTTTTTAGATTTTAGAAAATATATACACATATATGCTAAACTAAATTCTGAGTTGACAAATATGCAAGTCATAAACTTTGGAGGGATAATTGTATAATTTAGCCTCATTGCTTGAATTATGCAACTGATGATGACTATGGAATGAACATGACTCATGTTAATCTGTCATAAAAAATTGACATATCTGAATTCATATTTTGATAGCCATATGAGAAAAATATTTTAAGAGGTAACCTTTCAATGTGTAAACCTATTTATATTTTTATCAGGAAAATGTCAAATATAAATGGGACAAAAGAAATGGTGGAAATATTAAGGTTAGGAGCGCATTCAAGTATGATAAAAAATAGATGAAAGTTTGTCATCAATCCCATTTATTCACCTAATTCTGATCCTTAATGGTTCTCATATTCATGAGGTTTGATGCCAAACCGTGTTTATTTGTGCCAAGTCCATCTCTGCACATAATTGAGACTCCTAATATGATGATGGGGTGTTGCTCAAATCAACAATTGGAGAGTTCACCCCCCTATGACAAGTCTGAGACTTTTATTCTCCTTTGTGAGAGTTTTTACTCTGTTTTCATCAATATTCTTCTAAGTTCTATGATAATGACACACGGATACTCAAACAATCAATTTGTTTGGCATGTTTCAGATGTTTACAGGCATGTAGTAGATAGATAACAAACACAGATGATCATGATGATGATGCACTTGGTAGGCCTAAAGATGAATGAACACTGCTACTTCCCAACCATCTTTCTGAGATTCCATATAATAAATAACTGCATCACATTATTTTTCAGACATGGATTGATGTGGAGACCTAAACTTGGAGATGGCCACTAAGAACAGTAATCATGCAAGTGTTAGATTTGACTTGAAAATGACAACCACATGTCACACCTTCCCACAGAAACACTCAACTGCACAGAAAGTGAGTTGCAGCTACAAAGGAGCATGTAGAATTCAGGAGTTGCGGCACACACACAGTCTCATTCTTTCTGGTCTCTCAAAATCTTTCTACCATGTGAGACTTATGGAACCAGAAGTCAAATTAAAGAAAAGATATTTCTTTTATCACAAAAAAATATGAAAATGTTTTGATGCGGTATCTACTCTGAGTAGGATCAATATGCAACAATCTTGGTTTTATCATATGGTCAAAGTTCATCAAGAATTCTGATAAATTTAAGTTGAATCTAAATCCGCATCTGTGAAAGAACTCCATAAGGAGTTCATATATCATTTCCAAAGTTTTATAAAAATCATATTTTTTTATAAAATCATCAGATGAACTATAAAAGTGACAAAAGAAAAACACTAGTCTTATGAAAGTCCAGAAATTTGAGATAGATGTTTAAAAGACATGAAACCATAACTAGAGGTTAATAGGTCGAACCTCAAATTCTGTAACAGTTCTCCTGATATATAGCATGCACATTGTAATTCCAAGCTCTGGATAAGATCTCCCACACAGAAAGCTGATGCAGATCAAGGTTAGAGAAAACAGAGAAACAAGACAGAGAACAAGGATATACCATGGCAATCACTGTTGATTTGGGGGCGGAGGTGGTAGTGGCATTCCAGGTCTTGCTGGAGCAAACACGGGCACCGGCCCACCTGGCGGTGGTGGCATCCCTGGCCTTGGCGGCAGTGAAGCAGGCATACCAGGCCGCATCACTGGCGGAGGGACCCTCAGCATCTGTGGCGGCACCGGGAACGGCGGTGGAGCGGCCCCAGGACTGGCAGCGAACTGAACCGGCACAGTCGTTGGTGGGCGTTGGCCGACTAACGGGGGCTGGCCTGAGAAACCCGGCATCTGCCCCGGCGCCGGCGGGTGGACGACCTGGGATAGGAGATTGGCGGGGCCGAGAGCTGAGGCACAGGCGAGCGCGATATTTGCGGTTGCATCATCCCGGGTGCGGGCCCGCGGACGCCGCGCACGGGCCCGGCGAGCCCGGGCTGGGCCTGGACGAGAGGCGCCGTTGAGATGCCGGGGCCAGCGAGAGCTGCGGCGGCGTGGGCCTTAGCGCGGGACTCATCGGGGGGCGGGGGACCCTCGACGGTCAGGGACACGACCTCCTCGCCGCGGAGGAGGACGAAGCTGAGAATGCGGCGGTCCTCCCGCTCCTCGCCAGGCTTCTTGCCCCGCGCAGCGGCGGCGCCCTTTACAGGGGGAAGATTGCGGAACTCCTCGCAGTCGCCTAGGACGACGTTAATTGTTCTCCGTCTGGATCGTGGCGCACATCCGGTAGATGATGTACTACAGCATCTTCGAGCCCTTCGCCGTCGACATGGCTCTCCGTCCCCGATCGCGATTCGAGTCTCTAGGGTTAGGGTTTTTTGGGGGGCGGGGTTCAAATTGATGATGAGTAGTATAAATATCGTGTTCAAGTGAAATAATTCTTTCCTTTAATTCAACAAAATAATAAATGTTGACAACCTGCGTTGACAAATATTACTCATTTAAAAAGTCAAAACAAGTAAAAAGTAAGGAGAAAATAATTAACTAAAATATTTCTTTCTCGAAATTGAAGATACGTTTAATTGTTGACTTCTGTGGTAGTTTTCTTTCTTTGATCGACTAAAATAAGTTAGATAATTACATGAGAGAGATATATGTTTGACCGGAAAAAACGGGGTGATGAGAAACGGAGGATTCACAAAAGTCTACTGATCGGACGGTGGAAAGCAATTTAAAACCTCGTGATTGTAAGAAGAGAAGATATCGTGGTACCATAACAGCTTTTTTTTTCCCCTAATTCTTTTCCTACGTACTAAGATACCCACCACGATAAACGTGCCTTGTGATTGGACGTTGAATGGCCTCATGCGCGGGTCCCGCCCAACTGTCCAATGGTAAGAGAGGAGTTGAAAGGGTCATCGTATCGGTGATAAAGTATCGATTCCTTTCTTTTGAAGGCCCCACCTAATTGAAACTTCTGGCTAACCCACTCCGTGGAAGAAGAGCTCGTCGCAGAGAAATCATCTGCCCACGCATTCACCTCCGACACGAGAGCGGGTCCCGAAGAAGACTCGATCTACTATCCACGCAGGTACACAAGGGTTGGTTGTTTCAGAGAGGGAATAGTTTTGCCTATTTGGATCCCATCTCGAGGAAAAGCGAAAGATCAATGCCGTCGGAGTGGAAACATCGTTGACTCGCGCCTGCTTCCACTCTCACTCCCACTTATAAAGCAACGCCTCGCCTCTCGTCCCCTTCTAATCTAACCGATCTGCCTGGGGTTTGGATCGGCATCGATGGCCGTCGATCTCATGGGGTACCGCAAGATGGACGATCAGATCGACATCCAGGAGGCGGCAGCTGCCGGTATCCGCTCCATGGAGCACCTCGTCGTCCGCCTCTCCGACCAGCAGCAGCAGCAGCAAGACTGCCGCGAGATCGCCGACCTCGCCGTGTCTAAGTTCAAAAAGGTGATCTCCATCCTCAACCGCACCGGCCACGCCCGCTTCCGCCGCGGCCCGACCGGCCCGCCTCCGCCGGGTCGGCCGTCGCTTCCCGCAGCGTCGAAGACACTAACCCTCGCCCCGGTTCCGCTGCGGGTCAAGCCCCCTGACCACCCCCTCCCGTTGCCGACTCCCCAGGCCCTAACCCTGGACTTCACCAAACCGATCTTTGCCACCGCCGCAAGCGAGGTGTCACCCCCGCGCCGGTACAACAAGGGGTGCTTCAGTATCTCGAAGTCGTTGTCGTCGGCGACGTCTTCGTTCGTGTCATCCGTCACTGGCGACGGCAGCGTGTCGAACGGCAGGCTTGGGACCTCCTCTCTACTCCTCCCCCAGCCCATCGTTGTCGGAAAGTCGCCTCTCTCGTCCGCCCTCCACCAGCGGCGCCACGAGCACACCCACGCCCACTCCGATCACGTCGCCGGCAAGTACGCCGTCCCCGGCTCCCGCTGCCACTGCTCCAAGAAAAGGTAAAACAAGAGACCATCACAAATCCTCCCCCGGCGCAAATAAGCAAATCCGAACGCCTACATCCGCGCACTCTAGCAAACCGACGCCGTAATTAGGCGCAACTCTTCATCTAACTAACTCTTAACATCTCATCACGCAGGAAATCTCGGGTTAAGCGGACGATACGCGTGCCGGCGATCAGCTCCAAGGTGGCCGATATCCCCGGCGACGAGTACTCGTGGCGCAAGTACGGGCAGAAGCCCATCAAGGGTTCCCCTTACCCTAGGTAACCATTGCTGCGCCTCTCCCATCCTTCCGATCACCATCGGATGGTCGTGAATCGATCTAACGCTGTGTCTTCCCCCACCCTCTTTTACCTTCAGGGGCTACTATAAATGCAGTACCGTCCGAGGGTGCCCCGCGAGGAAGCACGTGGAGCGGGCGCCGGATGACCCCTCGATGCTGATCGTGACCTACGAGGCGGAGCACCGCCACAACCCCACCGTCGGCGGCGCTTCGCCAAAGCCCGCCGCCGCCGCCGCAATCTGAGGTCGCCCTCCTCCTTCCTAGTTCTAATCCCGGCCGTTCACTGTTCCCTCTGATGATGTAAAATATGTTTTTATATTAACTAAGAAATTATAAATATAAATTTTTTTTGACTCCAAGTGTGTGGTGGGAGGGCGAAGAAGGTCCGCGCGGCCCGCTGTGTCCGTTGACTGGTGTCAACCGATAAGATCAAGGTTGTCTTGGTACAATTGTGGTGTGGCTTCATGTGGTGGGGTGGGAGATGGGAAGCCAGGTGCAGGAACAGCAATTATTGATGGCGGTAGGTCAACTGTCTTGGATGTGGCTGGAGAACAAGAAGCTGCAGTGGCCAAGTGGTTGTGGGGTTGTGGGGGTGTAGGTGATAGATGACATACATAGTTAGGTTCACTTTCATGTTGGAGTGGTTTGATACTTGATACAATTTTCATCCACCTATTGCTACAGTTTAGAGAACAAAACAAGTATTTACATGCAAATCAGCTCAAAAGTAGTGAGGCTTTGGTCATTAGGTTCCTATTAGATATATTTATGATCCACTATGATGGCATCCTAAATTGCTAGTGGATGCTCCACAGACTCGGGTCTATTTTTCCAGCACATAAATCATTTTTATTAAGGCTGGTTAGTGGGTGGCGGTTGGCAAGCGATAATGATGAACGATGTGGAAGAGAATCCACTTCCCACTCCACCTCTTTACCTTTTTAACGTGGAGGACATGCTTTTGGGTTTTCAACGGATGCCATCAAGTCTATATGTTCGCATTATCCGTGAATTCGTGTGCGCTGGTCCATTTGATTGGAAGGCATATCCTACTGAATGGATTAGTCCACATGTGACAATGCACGCAAATATAAATTTATGTCATAATCAATTAGGTCTGCTTGCTTGCTTGCTCGACTTGAAAGTTACCGATTATATAGAGAAGATATATTCTGTGGACATGAGTAGTGGTGACCGAGTGAGAGAGTCCTCCTTTCAACTGGGGATCTGTCTCGTGCAGGATTCAGATGAATAATTCTGGGACCATAGTGATAGCAAAAGCCTAGCCAACACTGGGTGCTACGAGACAGATGAAACCCATGCATATTGGGGTGGGTGGTTTGATGATGATGGACAAGTCAAAGGTCAAGGTGAACACACATTGTGTGTCGTTTGATGGATGATGGTGGGGGGATTGGGGGGTCACTGCCATTTCTGCCACCCACTTGTTTGGTCAATCCGGAGATCGATGCCTGGATCAACCTTGTTCTGGTAGAAAAGCTCGAAGAAATACTATTTAATTGTTTGCTTACCTACCTCTTAGGCAATAATAATAATAAGAGTCCCAAACATGAACTCTACTTGCCACACAGTGACCCCATCACATGGGAGTGGTCCACTTCAATATTTAATGTGTGACCTATGCCTATGGAACAAAAACGATGGTCCTCGAAACTATTCCTCTCCTATTATTGTCCTTCGGTATGTGCATAGAACTCTGTTGGGCTTCACAAATTTGATTTTAGCGATCCTCACAATGAACTAGAGAAGCCATTGCCACCAAAGGAAGACCCCAAAAATGAGAAAAGAGAGGATGATTCGTATATATAGATGTAGATATAAAGAGCACCGAACTAGACGGCATTAAACAAAATTGTAGGTTAAGTCACAACTCAAAAATTATCTTCCTTAAAATATACATTGAAATATATTAAAATCTGTATAATTATGAAAGTGAAACATCTAGTTCTATTTATCTTAATGTCGTTGAGTTTACCGATAAAAGCACGAAGATGATAAATAAAAATATAATTTCAACATTTCAACTACATTTTTGATGGTGGATGGTGATGAACGACAATACACGAGAAATGAGAGATGAGATAAAGAGAAAGGAGAAAAAGGATAATATAGATGTCGATGTTTCTTTAATTGCATCGACATCTAATTTATATTATAATTTTTATAATTATGAAAGTGAAACATCTAATTTCATTTACTCTAATATTGTCAGTTTTATCGATGAAAATATAAAAATAATAGATAAAAAATAATTTTAACGTTTTAATTATATTTTCGATGATGACGAATGACAGTATTGCTAGGGGGGCCACGAGAAACTATTGTAGATGAGAAGCAAGAGTTACGATGAGAGGTGAGACAAAAAACCACGAGAAACTATTGTAGATGAGAAACAAGAGTTACGATGAGAGGTGAGACAAAAAGAAAAGAGGAAGGTATTTAGCAGGCAGATTTGTTCTTCACAAAGGGGACCGAGCAAGACGCTAAATTACGCTAAGACACAAATTGTTGCAAGCCGAAATGATGAAAATGGCTATATAAGACCTGCAAATCTATAAGCAGTACAAAACTATAACACACATTAAATGATATAGTCATTATGATTGAGGCACCGGAAACGCTTTAAAATCTTCAGGGTAATTAAAGTACTTCAAAGCGAGTAATAAAAGAACTTTCCTACTCATATGATATATCATTCGGAAAAGATGATTTAATGCATGCTGCTTCAACTAATGTCAGATATACTCTCTAGCTCTATAAATAAAAATAAAAATAAAAATTCCAGCAGCCATGTCAGGAAGAATTATATAATGTGCTCCCAAGTTACATAATCCTTAAATCCAACAACTTCGCCAGTGTTGCGAGTGCTTAATTTTCAGATTCAAGAGTGCAAATCGTGCAAGTAATCAGAAGTAATTCCTTCGAGATGGATGGATAGTTATGAACAAATGCTGCAAGACTAACCTGAGAGATTCCAGTCTTTTCATCTCTGTGGCGTCTTCATCCTGCAGACCATTCTACACCTCGCGAATAGTCCTGCAACAGCTCCCATATCATAGTAGAGTGCAAAGAAATTGAAGGATTAAAAGTTAAAATTACAGACGCAAATCACGAAAATCAACTTCCATGTCACACATCAGAACCCAAATGCAAAAAGTTCATGGAGATCATAACTTGTGAAAGTGATACTCCAGAAGATGCTCTTAGGAGATGGTATCAAGACTAGCACACTATCATGTCACAGCTCATAATTCATATACTACTAATTGATGGTAGAGGGAGCGACTGTATGGATTCTGTAGGAAAAAATAGAATTATGTAGAAAAAATTGACAAATGATGAATAGTCAATATACCATTTTCGGTCACTGAAGGAAAACAATAAATAGAGGAGAAAAAATTGGAAGCTTTTGCATAAAGCGCAGGACCAAATTCCCGGATCCATGCACTAAAACTAGCACCAACGCAAGTGCTGGCCCTGATTACACTGTAACTGGCTTGGAACAGCACACTGGAAGAACCAGCAACATCGTGTAGGAAAAATTGCAGTAGCAAGTCTTGGATTGAAGACAATGGATGTAATTGTCCCTAATTTCCACCCTTCTGTTTGAGAGTGATCTTGTCGCCTAAACTGAGAGCAATTCCTTGTGTCTTGCTCCTTATCCTAATATAACCACTCAGCTTCCCATCAGTCTGCTTCTCAACACTTATATTGACCAAAGCATCCTCTCCAAAGACACTCTTTGCGTAAAGGTTAGCAGCAAGAAACCCACACTCCCCATCCAGTGCAGAGCTGAAACCAATATAATCAAAGAACAACATGGTGACTGATATTGGTCGATGCTGATGATAAAAAAGGTTCCACTAGAACTGACTATGCAATGATAACCAGATGCTCTTTCTATACAAATATATGCTAGGGAAAGTAATAGTTAAGTGGCTTGAGGACTCACGGTGGTGTGAGGCACTTCATGTTTGTTGACTTGATAATGTGATTCAAAAATTCCTTCTCATCCTGTATTAAAGAATTCACCGCAACCTGAAACACCGTAAACAAAGGTAAAGATAATTTGTAGGCAGTGATTCTCAATGGTGCTAAAATGTGCTCATGATGGCATGATTATGCAGAAGACATCAGAAAAAAAATAGGGCATTAGATTTGATGAAAAATGCAAGGAGATTTGGAGATGATGCATCATGTTCTTGAGAAGAGGGATACACATATGTCCTCTCATTCATTATCATTTTAACCAGAAGCGAAAATCATAGTATGCTATCCCTTGGAATAAAAATCATCAATCATATTCTCAAAAGACTCAATTAAACACACATGCAGAGCAATGAACAACAAACAATTAACAGAAATTGGAAAAGTGCCTCCTTGCAAATTACTTAAAAAGTACAAAAATATTCAACTCAATTTCATGTATGAGTGGAAAATGAGAAAAAAGGGATCCAAAAAAGCAACACCGTTCAACAAAGTCACTGCTCTGCTGCTTTAGCAATGATGGTCAAATTATTCAACAATAAATAAAGAAATTAATATTGAGGGGTCGAATAGCCTCTCAAAGTTACACAAATAAAATATCAAAGATTAGAAGACAGCTTGTCCATCATGTCACAATCATAGCCTCAGCAGAGATCAAGGTTTCAAGTCAGCTTTATGAAAAAGTTGATCAATGTTGTATATAATTTACATGTGTGTGCTACCAAATTCTCAACATAATCAGTTATTAGAAATGCATCCCCTAACATAGATATTTACGATGTAATATCAAGATTTGTTTACACAAATAAAGCACAAGTACATATTGCATAAGTTTTATTGTGATATAATAATCTGTTAAACAACTAGTTAAATACATGTTTCCAGTTTCCACTATATCAGACACTAATTAGTGAACTTTATACCATGTTATGTCAATCATGTAGATTGTAGACATGTTTTAGAAATCAGTAATATACACTTCAAAAAAAAAAAAGAAGAAAGAATACCTTATTTTCCCACTCAAATTCTGCCCACATATTCCTAAATGTCACATCAGCACAGGTAGCAGGAGATATGTAGTCCATGATATCAATGTGAATATCATTGAGGACAACAACAGTTCTCTCGAGCACATTTGAAGTTTCATATACAATATTACCAAATATCACACCAGTTTCTGTTGAGGAGACTTTTATATTAGCTCGTATTTGTTTGCTTGATTCTGGAGCGAGAGTATAGTTCTGTGGTCGGTCAACAAGTTTGAGGTCTCCCATGGTTGCTAATTCCAAACACAGGTTCTGAAGTGTTTCCTTTGTTCGGTTAATCACTGTGACGTCTAGAACTATGTCATAATGATGAACTGTGACAAATGCCTCAGCATACACAGGATCACTGAATCCAGTGAGTTGAAGAATTCGATTCAACTTATTTGCATCATCTCCATCCCTCATAAATTCGCCTGTTGCACGTTTCAGATCATCTTGAACCTCATCCTCCAACTCAAGCTGGCTCATACCCTGTAAATTTTAACACCAAAAGAGGTTAATAGAAATGAAATTCTTTATGACTGCAGTACCTTAAAAATAGTTAATGCAACATAGCATCAAAATAACAGACAAATAACACTTATAATGCGGTTCAGATATAGCCCAATTAAAATATCCTGCAGCAACATGAACAAAAAAAAAAAATCACAAAAGCCACGTTATACAAGTTCAAGTAAAACTGGAGACAGTGAGGAGAAAAGAGAGTTGTAAATCAAGTTTTAACTTCGTATATATGGAACGATATTATCAATCATCACGAGTCACCTAAAAAGCAATTCAAAGAAATATTAGTATGTAGATATGTCAACTCATCTTGATTCTCATATGTAACCAAGTATCAGAGAAAGCTGCCTTTTGTTTTGTTTTGACTATGAGAAATCTATAAAACTAAAGATGTAACTACAGATGTTCTTAAAAAACAAGTCTGGAAGACCATGGAATGTATGATCGGTTCTATTGATGCACAATAGTTTAGAAAAAGAGGAAAATAAAACTCATAACAATGACAATAATAGCTAGAAAACAAATCAACAATTGAGAACTTTTTTTCTTGATCAATAATTATCTGATTTGGATGAAGAAATTTATGAGTCTATTTGAAAGATCAAAAGCATGTCACGCTTCTATATGCCCACATGATAAATATAAAGGAACTATGATTGTTAATAACTCGTTAATGTGACCAAGAATTTATTCTTTCCCATCTGATTGCAAGCAGCCGTATCCACTTTGTGAATCATATGGACACCAACCAAAATGACATGACTGAAATGAGTATCCACTAAAAATGACATGACTGAAATGAGTATCCACTAAAATTGACATGACTGAAATGAGTATCCACTAAAAATGACATGACTCACACACATTGGCTTAATGAGTACCAAAAATGTCTATATCTTTCGACAACAGTTCTGCTGAAATTAGCTTGTGTTTTGAGGCCAACAATAGCTAGAAGAGATACTTATTAACATTGAACTTTATCTCCTCCACTCGGAAGAGGATAGTCACTTACTGTCCTTCAACGTTATGCTAGTTCTATAAAAAGCCTTAGCAGTATCATTTTCACAAATACTATCCATGTATCAAACAGCAAGCATTTAGGTTCCGATGGTAGCAAATTAGCCACTGAATAATATATGGAACGTAAAAGAATAAAAAATGGTACTTAAAAAGCTAAATAATACATTTGCAATGTAAGTCACAACGATACCAAGCTCACACGACAGTACATGGTATACAAAAAATTGGAACTATGAATCGATTCCGTTTCAATGAAAACTTAAAAACCCACAATTTTCTCTTTGAAGTCCTTGACTAGTAGTTTTTAGACCAAAAGTTTCCATGCCCGAATATCAAACTAGAACTCTTTTTGTGTTAAAAGCATATAAAATTATTTGTCATTAGTTCCTTGCAATCATCATTCATGTTTAAACATTTGCATTAATACATGAAGTGAAACATGTCAGGGTCGGATTGTCAGAGAATCCCCTGTCAAGAGGAAATTCTTGGGAACCACTAAATAAATACCAGTTTTATGATGATTAAAAGTTTATATTGTGTGGAGAACAAAAGAATGAACTAATGTAAGCGCTCAGTAGTTGCCGATTGAGCAACTCCATTAATGGAGAGATAACAGTACTCCTTACCTTTCTAGTCTTCAAATGGTAGAAATCAATAAGATCATCAGGTTGTGCATGGGAAATCTGTGCCTTAGCTTTAATCTCCTCAGCTTCTCGAAATTGCTTCTCTGCAAGCATCTTTGCAAAACTCTGGCGGCATGACTGCAACCATATTTTCCTAACCTCATCACCAGTGTTGCAGAGCAATCTCATGCATAGGACAATCCTGTCATGAGAATCATTATCAATTGGCTGTGGAAAAAATGAAGATTGTCCCAACTGCAACATGGAAGTCATGATCAGCAAGGCCCCAGTGCATGCTTTGTTTGCTTCAGCCTTTGACGGCTGAACCTCTTCCAATCTCAAAACCAGCTTAGTCAAGGTGCAAGCAACAACTGCCCCCACAAAGAAGTCACCAGACAGAATCAATGACCTCAAATTTAATGACGAAGCCAAAGATCCAGGAAGAACCATTGGAGCAGACAAAGCAGTTTCAGAGGCAGCACTTTGCGTTGCATAGGTCCCATCTGCCAAAACCACAGGCCGTCTGGAAGAAAGAGTGGCAGTTGATACCTGCTGTGGTTTCTTTGAAGCATCTGCTGCTTCACCATCCTCAGTGGCAACATAAAAGGGAAGATCTCCAAGGAACTGCTTAATTGTCTGGATCCCACTCTCCACCTCAGAGAGCGAAAGGCAATACTCACCAATGATCCAAAGAGCACACGAGCAAACTCTTGCAGTGCAGATCTGATAAAATGTGTCGAGCAGTCTGGTGATAATGGAAACCCTTAGCTTTGGGTTGGCCTCAATTATCTCTCTGACAAAGAGAATCACATCGATAGCAGAAGCCACATTGGTATCCCCGAGGAAATCCATCAGCAGATGGACAACTGTGCTAGCAACCTCAGGGAACTTGATTGCACACAAATGGATAGCTTGCACCAGCATCTGCCGGTATTCCCCATTCTTCTCAAGCTCAGTGCTCTGTGTCTTGACGACCTCTTTCTTAAGCATGAGCACCACCTCATCAACGTTCCTGGACGTGATCAGATCGAGGGCAATGTCGAGAGTCTTGCGCCTGATGTCAAGATTTGGGCTTGAAAGCGCACGAAGAACATCCATGATCATCTCCACCATGATCTCCCTGTGCAACAACTTGAGCTCGTTGAGACGGTCGAGCACAATGAGCTTCACATTGTTGTCACTCTGTGAGACGAGGAGCTGGCAGTAGGTGTTGGCAGCTGCACGGATGGCGGTTGGGGCAGATGACAATGAGACAAGCGTCCCGGCACTCTCATAGACGACCGCAGCAGACGGGGAATTGAGAAGGGAGATGATGATCTTGATGTACTTGCCCTTCTCGGAAGGGTTGGAGCGGCAGACCTTGCGGATTAGGTCGAGAGCGGCCATTTGGAGGAGTTCGCCCCACTCGGGGACGTGGTCGGCCTGGGAGAGGAGGTGCACAACGGCGCGCGTCTGGGCGCAGGTGGCAAGCATGAGGAAGGCGTTGCGGCGTGCGGAGGGGTCCTGCTCGGAGGCGAGAACCTTCTCGACGAGCTCGGAGGCGTCGGGAAGGAGCTGCTCACCGGCCTGGCCGGGGAGGCGGTGGATGGCTGCGACGGCGAGGAGGGCGTGGCGGCGGACGAAGGGGTGGCGGTGCTCGAGATTGGCGAGGACGGATGGGACAAGCGGCTCCAGGATCTCTGGCTCGGACAAGCGGCACAGGAACCGGAGGGTGACGCCGCGGATGTACTCGTTGGCGTGCTGCAGGTTGTTGCGGAGGTTCTGGCAGATGAGGATCATCTCGGGGAGGACGCGGCCGCGGGCGTCGGTCTTGTCGATGATCTCCAGGTAGAGGAGGAGCAGTTTCTGCACGGTGTGGTCGTCGGAGGGGAGGACATAGCGGACGATGGTGATGAAGATCTGGGGGAGCGTCTCACCGTTGAGAAGGAGCATGACGGCCTTCTTCATGGCATCGATCTTGGCCTCAACGTCGCTACCCTCGAGGGCCTCCTTGATCTCGTTCGCCATGGCCGGGGAGCCCTTATCGAAGTGGACCAGGATCGAGCACGATTTCTCCATCTCGGCGCCCCTCTTGCAAGAACCCTGGATCTGGATCGAAGAATAGGCAGGGAATCGTAGATAGTGAGTGAATTGGAAGGGATCCGGAGGAGGAGTACGAGATCTGGAACGGGGGTCAAGCGATTTGGAGGAAGACGAAGTGGGGGGAACGCTTCAGACTGCGTTTTTATTGAGGCGAAAGACTACACCACAATCGTTCGGATCGTACTCGGGTTCTAACCGCAGCGAGCGTAGAAATCGATGAGTTCGCGTCTGCCCATCTCGAGCCATCTCCCCGATATTGATTCACTCATCGCATCATTAAGCTATCACACATCTAACAAGCATATAATGCACAGTTGAATACATTACTGTTTGCGGTACTAAAAGCATGACCACAATTATATAGGCTTTCTCAGTTTTCTTCCTTTTACTCCACATATTCTACTTACATTGCAGACCTCCTACTTACCAAAGCCTGGAAGTAAAAGAGGAGGAGGAGAAAGGAAGCCTTTTAATAGCACTCAGCCCAACCTTCTTCCATGGCCATGGCTCTGGCGCGCATCGCGGCACCTGCGAGCCGAGTCGAGGCTCGAACGATGAGCTCCACAGGCACGCCCGAAGCCGCCCTGGAGCTCCTCAGCATCGCCTCCTCCCGCGTGCCGCCCCCTCTCCACCCGCGCCTCCTCGCGGCGAGCCACGGCGCCGCCTCCAAGCTCACCCTCGAGCGCGTCTCCGCCGTTCCCCGGCACGCCCTTCTCACACGCCCCACAGCAGCGGGCACCGCTTCCGCGACGCGCCGCCTCCCCAGACCGGCACGCCCGCCCCTTCTCGCCAGAACCCCTTCCGCACTCGCCTGCCCCCGCCGCCCGGCCGACGCGGCCGCGATCGACTCCGCGGTGGAGACGCAGGAGACCGATTCCGAGTCGTCAGAGAATCCGGACCCAGCGGGGCCACAGGCGCTGCACAGGGAGCGGACCGGAGGAGACCCAGCGCCGGCGAGGAGGCGGTCCTCGTCTAGGGCGCCGCACCCGGCGCAGGCGACGCGCCGGAGGTGGCGCGCGACGAGGAAGTTAGCGCCGTGCACTCGGGCGTCGCATGCCCAGCAGAGGAACGCCGCGTCCGCCTCGCAGTGCACGGCGGCCGCACCGCCGCAGAGCTCGCAGCCTCTCCACCTCGCAGCCTTCATCCCTGCCGCCGCTAGATGGCCTCTTTGCAGCACCTTCTTATAAAGTAGAATTAGAAGCAGTGGAGTTGGCTGAGATATTTTGAGGGGCGTGGAATTAACTATTCTTATTGTGGCTATTAAGCGATGAGATGATGACGACAGGGGAATACAAATGGAGGAAATCTTTTGCTTTCAGCTGATTGATTCTGATTCAAGTATTCCTTTGTACGCAACCGCTCAATTTGTGTTCATTCTTGGCCACAAATGAAATGCAAATGATGTGCTCTAATTACATTTTTCCTTGGGATTCTAAGAGTTGTGGTTGAGACACATTTAGATTTTTCATAGATATGGACCAAATCTTGCTTTTGCCCAGGTGGCAGAGCACATCCTGTGAGGGCTTATCAGAAAAATACAATAAAGAATGAGAGAGGATAGAGATGAAGATTCCAAAGCTGTATAGTTTCCAACTCCATGTTTCTGTAATTTTCTTTAAGTATGGAAGAAAACAAAAATGCACACAATCAATAAATTTGAGAACAGGAGATTTCTAATCTATATTTGCAGAGAATTAAGTATTGGCATCTAATTAAACATTAGCTTGTCAACAAGAACCAGCTAAAAACAGAGAAAATTTTCATATGATTTAGCTTCCAAGAGAGAAGCAGCATGATCAACATATGAACTGGTCAAGCAAACAGATCAATCAAACACTGACAGGTTATTTGGCGGAGGGGTGGAAGGAATTGAAGGCATTGCCACGCCTGTGTGGCCATCATTATGCTTCTTGTGTGAGACTAAAACACCTTGTGGCCCAAGAATTTGTATATATAAAGTGAGGAGCTCAACATCATGGTAGAAGAGTATAGTTTGGATAAGAAATCCTCCTCTATTTCTCAACAACCAAGTAGCAGAATCAGGCTGTCATAGATATATAGATTTGGCAAATCTATGGCCCTTGACATGTATGCAAAAACAAGAGGTGGCAGGCAAACCACTTTGAACTAATATCAGCCTCAAGTACTAGGCAAACACAACCACAATAACATTCATGATTCTAGTTACATACCTGAGGCTCAAGGAAGAGCCAGCTCAAAGCAGGTGGCAGGTCTTGATGCCAATGAAGTTTGACAGCTCAACCACAAGCAGAACATCAGATCACCAGCTTCTTGTTGAGTTCAAAACTCGTGGATATTAGGGCTGTAATTCAGATTCTTGATCTCATCGGCTCGATAGTTCTTTATCACAAGCAGACAGACCATAAAACTCATATCAGCACAAAACGAATGGACATTAGAGTCATCAACGAGGGTTCTTGTTTAAGTTCTGTAAGAAAACACACCTATGATGACAGAGGCAAACTTGTGGTAGTCAGCAAATGACAACACAATCATGCTTTCACAGCTAATAACTCCACTCTCCGATGACAGTAAAGCGGACATCCTCTGATTCATTCATCAGTTATTCGATCATGCAGATTGAGTTTGAAGGATCAAGTGGAGAACTAAGGCATCACTTGCCATGATTACTAGTATTTTTATGGCAGGCCTTGCCAAGGTACAGGAAAAAAATTAAGCAACTGGCAATGAGTGTTTTAAAATGGTCATAAGACAGAATGTTGGCACCAAATTTATCATATAAAACATTAATCCCTGCTAAAAAATATGAAATTTCCGAAAATAATATTGAAATATGAGAATGGAGGGCCTTCATTAGATTCAGAAGGATTTCATGTTAGATTTATGAGGAATGCTGACTACGAAAAGCCACCAACTCATGCAGAACTTGGGAGAGGAAGCTCAATTAATATAATAGATTTTAAATCAAAAAAGAAAGCAAGAAGTGGTCACAGTTTGATATAGATCAGATATAGATCATAATATCCAGATTACAAACAATGCAATTAAACAGGTTACCACATTGTATAGTAGTAAATACAGAGCCAGCGTAAACTAGGGCTATGTTAACAACACTTTGAACGTTGATAATCCTTAAAAGTTGATTGTAGAACCCACGACTTATCCATTGGTCAAAAAGTTGATCCATTGAAGCCAAAGAAGGAACGCTGTGAAACAAAAACAATAATATAATAAATCAGAACTAAACCACTAAGATATAGAAACTACAGTCGACTCTGAATTTTGGGCTAAAAACCAGGAGATTGTACTTGAGCAGTGTATAAGTTTATGGGCAAAATAATCATATATATGGAAGCAACATTATAATAAAAACTAAAAAAAATATAACAGACCAACATGATGTTTAACAAAAAATATATATACACAAAAATAGGCATTTAAGAGAACATAATCCACAGTAAATATTTTTCACCAGGAGCATTAGGCAAATGAAGGTGAATATGTTTTCACTGTTCCCAACACGTCCATGCTTATCTGTTCACATTGTAAGAACATTTAATATGCTTTTGATACACGTAGAAGATTTGTGTTCTTACCTTTCAATATTTCTTGTAATTGTTTATTTTGCAACTCCTATTTGTTTCTCCAATCAACACATATTTCCTATATAATCTCATTTTCTGTACTCACAACTAGCTCAGTTTATCAATAACCATTATGTAGTTTGCAAAAGATGTATTTTCTGTGGGAGCATCTCAATGCAAGCTTATGGGAAAAATAAAAGAAAACAATTCCAGGAAACAACGAAGAAGTAAGCAAAAATAGTTGAGCAAAGAAGCACAAATCAGTAGCTTACCTGTACATCATAGAACTTGATGTAAAACCTCGAACTATCCACTGAGAGTTTTGCTTCAAGAATCTCAGCAAGTGCAGAACTTAGCTTTGCATTGACACTAGGTCCAAGGCCACCAATCGATATGACTTCTCCGTATGCTGCCGGTTCTTCACTTCCAGCAAATGCAATAGGAACTCCTCCGTTTATCAGAATCATCACATACTGAGCTTCCAAAAAACAATAGGAATAGACAGAATTATGCATTGCAAACACAAAAAAGAAGTGAAGTAAAAGGAAATGCTGCTTGCTCTAAAACACTATACCACCTGAAAACCTATCTTCATTGCTATTCTTGCTATTACCAAGAAAATTTAAGTTGATTGCAATAAGTAAAAATAGGAAATGCATCTTAGCATGCAACATTTCAACTTGTCAATGGCTTAAGAAACAAGGGAAAAGGCAACATCTATAAATTTTAGGAACACTAAGACTACAATGCTACTACCAAAAGAATTTTCCACAATATGCCTACCAATGATTCACACCACTTGGCACGATAAGACCTTCAGTGTGCACCCGAATAATCGAACTAATCATGACTATCTATGAAGGAAACTGCATCACCGTGAACAGTGTTCCCACTACAACATAACCACAAACCACATCGCATATATGCACGAAACCAAAACGAGGGCATCAAGAACGTCCGCCGTAAGAGGAATTTCATCGAACAACTGGTGGTACGAAAACTGAGATGGGAGTTCTCACGGACTCAGGCTTGCCAATGATCTTGGCCACGATTCTGGTGCAGTCCTTGAGGATGTCGGAGGCGACCACCGCGTCCACCGGCACGTTGGTGCTCACGTTCAAGGTCGGCATGGCGGATCCACTTGCTCGCTTATCGAAAGCAGAAGCAACATACAGCTAAATAGACACACACAGCGGAATTGTGGATAAGATGCGGACGGTATGCGAGCGCAGATATCGATGGACCGAGTCGGATCGGGTTTCACCAACCCCGTTGCGGTTCCGAGAAGGATTCCATCCGGATTCAGAGTCACAGTAGCGCGTCGGCTCGGGTCGGGTTTTGCACAAACGTGATGCATTACAATCACATCAAATTATATATATATATATATATATATATATATATATATATATATATATATTATATATATATATATATATATATATATATATATATATATATATATATATATATATATATACGAACATTATGTGAAGGATGCCATTCTCATCGACCTGCAGCTACCCAAACCTGGAGAACTCTTCAGGAAGGGGAAGGTTGAGCTCAATGTTAAGCTCAGAGCAAACCAGCTGCAGTATGCTCCCTGTCACACCACCCAATCCCATCTTGTTCACTGTGACTGCAATCGAGAAGTTGTGTTCAGTATCACAGACTGCAGTAGATCCACCAACTCCGGCATGGCCAAAGCTCCTCAGATCGCCAGTCGTTGTGTTGAATCTCCTAAACCCGAGCCCAAACCTGCCATTTGGAATGGCCATGCCGGAGTAATCGCCCACGCCCATGAAAGCGTCGTGGATAGTGGGGCTGCGAAATATGGTTCTGGTGTTCTTCCGCTCACCGTCGTCGATGCTGATATCTATGAGGCTGTTGTTCTTGTTCTGTGTCCGCTTGACTCGCCAATTCTTCTTGGGACGCTTCAGGGGAGGAAAGGTTGGAGTGTGGACATGGCTGCCGAGGGGAGGCTTGGAGAGGAGGGAGTGCGGTGGAAGGGTGGATCCGCCATTGGCGAGGGCTGCGTAGAAGCGTGCCAGGGCACGGGCGGAGCAGTGCGCGTTGGCTGCGGGGATTATGGCTCGTCGGGTGTTGAGATTGTTGAAGAGGACGGGGAGGGAAGACAACGTATCTGCTGCGTTGCCCTGGTGCGAGCTGGGCGGAGCCATTTCCTGCTTCGCCTCGTTCTCGAGGAGAGTTTGCAGGTCCTCGGTGTCGACGGCGAGCGTCGCCAGCCGAGACTCGACTCCTGAAACGTAATCCACATGTTAGCGAGGCTACAGAGACAACATTCTGCAAGAACAGAGGTAGAAGAAAACACAGAACTATCATCACTGTTTTACTGTAGCAATTATTTCCTCAATGATGTGTTCTTGTGGTCAAAGCAGAATGGGATTGAAGACCATTAGGAAGTCCAAGTTAAAATGCACTTAAATCCTTCTTTGAGATGTCAACAGATTTTGGATGTCCAGAAAGGAAAAATCTAATGCAAAACAGTCCCTATTAAGTATAAATAAGAATTTTTGATAACAATGGTGATGATATTGGTAGTTTCTAATGAAGTTTCTGAAGAACCTAATGAATCCTACTAAAATGAAAGGTGTGTTTTGGAATAAGATTTTAAATATTGGTCTAATACCAATTTCGGGAGTTTGTTGGATTGGTATAATATTAGTGCACCAAATGATCTATCAACTTATACTATTCAATATCTTAAAAAGTAATTTAAGAATAAATATAAATTATATTTTACATGTTTCGAGTTAAATATCGGTCCATAGATATTGATTGACTTGTATATCTCCTTCCTGTTTATTAATGTTCCTATATCTTCTCTTTTTTTTATCTATTATTCATATTTGTATTATTTCCTAAAAAGAATCAGATATAAATTAAATGTTTTAGCAATAATATGCTAAATATCTTCATAAATCTGTCCTACATCACTATGATGATGATGAACAATAAGTTATTTAATAATTCTACACTCATTTAAAGATATACAAAAATCAAACATTTTAACATTAGTATTGAACTTCTCAATCAAAAAAAGCATGTCCATCCACTAAACAAACAAGGGGAACCTGCTATAATATATTTATGTCTAATATATATATATATATATATATATATATATATATATATATATATATATATTAGACATAAATGGGATACATACCAGGAGGAATGCCAATATAAAGTTCTCCTTCAATGTTGAGAGGGTGAATAAAAGCCTCTTCCAGTAATTGTTGAAATTTCTTTCCAGATGCATGCTGTTGCAAACAAATATTTATAAAGTATCTCAGCATAGAATAAAAAAGAAAACGAAATCCAGAAAATAAAACTATATCTTCAAGGTAAAAAATAAAAATTAAGAAAAATTATATGCAAATATTCATGGAAGACTCTCGAGCTATTATAGCATGCACATCACATGGTACTATCCAAAGCTTAACTTTTCTTTTCAAGTTTTTAGGAACTACTCAACCTTCAAATATGTCAAATGTGGCAGCTTAAATTTTTGATGAATTTTGTAGTGATTAACATAATTTAATAAACTGATCGATAGTGTTACTAATCTGATCAAGTACTGATAACTACAAGTCACTTTGTTGTTCAGTATTATCATACTGATCTGATAGATTACGGAAACTAGTATAGCTTGTTATTGCAGAAGTTACATACCTCTATTACACCACCACAAAGCCAACCAAAGGACAAGTGGTGGTATAGTTGTTGGGAACCTGGTTCTGTCTCAGGAACTGAACTAGCAATAAGCTGCAGAGATTTCTCCCAATCACACATTAGCAAAGGGTTGCTCCTCATGACATCAGACATAGCATTGTGCAAACCAGATGAGTGGTTGAGTACATGATGAACCTGAAGAAAGTTGAAGCAAATTGTAAAGCCAGATAACAGCCTGTTCTAGCTCACAAAGAATCAATCTTTTTCATGAACCATGATGTGTTCTTGTTTACCTTTATTTGATCCTTTTTGCTGCCACTGAACTCTGGCCAAATGTTTGCTATGGCTTCGTCCAGCTTGAGTTTCCTGCAAGAAGATTGTTTAGGTTTAGATATGTGTTTCCTTCCAGGCACAAGAAAGCTGCAAAACCTCAAAACTGAACTAGTCTTACCCCTTGTCAACCAGCCAATGCACCATCGCAGCAGTGATTCCTTGTGTTACTGAGAAGACTGGAAACAAGGTGTCAGGATGAACAGGCTGAGGGTCGTATCTCCCCATCACCCCAGCTGCAGTATCTATGATCACCTTCCCGTCTTTGTACGCGCAAACCTGAAAATAAAAGCCACAGAAGAGCACCATCAGGTCTTGGTTCAGAAGGCATCAAGCATCATCATCTGTCAGCACAAGTGAAACAAGAAACCATTATGCTGAATCCATCTGGTAGTAGAAAACCATCATGAACATGACAATTCTATGGCTTTCAAAAATGCTGCATGATGCATATTCTGGATGTTCAGTATTTATACTTGTGTGTTGAAGTTTACAATTTTTTCAAATAGTGCCTACTCTTTCTCTTCAACCAACCTTTACCTCATTTTTACATATTTTCTTTTCTTTTAGTCCATTTCATTTATTTCTTATACATACAAATAGTCAGGACCGGAGGACAAGTGTTCCTCAACCAAGACTATTTTCAATTAAGAGAAATATATGTATTTTTATTAGTCACTTGGCTTTCTAATGAATCAAAATCCTAGTACTGATTTCATTTTAATTTTGAGATTAATTGTACGATATTTTTGATAAATTATATACTACTAAAAAGAAGGGAGAAGAGGAAAAGTCAAGATTATATTTCAGCAGACACAATATAGTTAATAAAGCAATCTAAACCTACTTGTATCCCAAGTATTTTCTTGCTTCCAAGCGCAATCAGGAGCTGCCTCAACTTAGCCTCC
This sequence comes from Musa balbisiana, assembly GCA_004837865.1. Taxonomy (NCBI): domain Eukaryota; kingdom Viridiplantae; phylum Streptophyta; class Magnoliopsida; order Zingiberales; family Musaceae; genus Musa; species Musa balbisiana. The sequence goes on along the minus strand of CM017193.1, from coordinate 4,188,351 downwards.
AAATCAGAGTGAACTGGTGAATCATAGATCCATTGGTTATTCACTGATGGTCCAGTCTTGATGCCCCTGATTCCATGAGTTCCACAAAGTTGGGAATTAGAGAAAGACACAAGATAAATGAAAAAGGGTATGAAGATTAACAATGAAGAGAATGCAACCCAGATCACCCTAATAGTGTTGCCTCAGCAAATGGTCGCATGATGTCCAAATAAACAACACGAACATTTAGAGTTGAAGAAAGCCCTGAAGAAGCAAAATTACTCATTCGGAATGCATTATACCACATCATCTAAGGAAGAGATGAGTCCAAACAAACCTCGAAGAAGTTCCAACACCCTCATAAATATAACTGCATCACCTGGGAAAGCATCAATCTGGGGAAGGTAGGCAAAGTTTGCATGTTGTGCAACATGATTCATCCTCTTTGTATGTACAGTGTCAAGTATGCTTGAAGAAGAAATGTTATAGAAAGAGCTCTGAGGGGAAAAAGGTTGCACTTACAGGATTAAAGTGTTTAGCTTCCTTCTTGTTCAACTTCATCTTCTCTTGAATAACCTTCATATCCTTCTGTCTTTGATCAGCGATAGATTGCACGTTTTCCTTGACAGAAAAATGCATATAATATATCATGGTTTACTTGAGCTGAGGAATAAATGAAAGGGAAACGTAACAGAAACAATCAATCTTGAAGCAGAGAGCAATCACACTCACAAATGCTTGACTTGGCAGCGCTGCAGTGCGGAAAAATATTTTTGCAAGGTTCATAGCCTGCTCTGGCATATCAAGCCGCAACTTAAGTCCCATCATTGTGAAGGCAGCTAAGAGAGCCACATGGTCCTCCTGCCACAGGACATTCTCATGCTGTTAAAAGATAACCCTGAAGGACAAGTAGAAATAATTTCAAAGAGAAACTATGCAGACACAAGTCATCATGCATAAAACAGTATTGCCATTTAAGATTTTCATACTCCAAAGTTCCAAACTCTAAGAAAAGTTGTGGTACATACCTCAGCACATGCCAGAAACATTTTTGCTAGTGCCTGTTTCATAGAGCTTGATATTGACTTGGTGAGACCAAAGTCCAGCAGAATAGGGCGATTTGGGTGTTCCTTGCACACAAGAAAATTTCCTGCAAGAAATGGTCACCAAGAATTGATACATGATCAACCATAAGCTTTTCTTCTTTCTTCTCCCAAGACAGCAAACATTGCCAAGATCCAAGAATGGTGAGAAAGGTGGGCATAAGCAAGCACACCTGGATGTGGATCACCATTGAAGAACCCGTCAACATAGATTTGATGAGCATATGCACGTGTGATCTCTTCAACAAGCTTTTGCTTGTCCACCCCATATGCTTCCAGAGAAACATTATCATTCAATCGAATCCCATCCATGTATTGCAGCACAAGGACCATCTCGGATGACTGCCATCAGGAATTATAGAAGCACACAATGTAAGGCATCTCTTTACAGGTGAGAGTGGCTGAAGTTAGAACTATAACTGTGTAGTTCCACCTGAATAACTTCCGGGATCAGCACATCTACTCTATTCATGCCATCGAGCTCATTTTTGAATCGCAGGTTCTCGGAAACTCTTCTTGTGTTTTCTACAGAGAAAAGATGATGCAGCTTAACATGTCAAGGTATTGACAGATGAAGGATTGATAAATGAAGGTACTGAACTTATCAGACTAACCGGCTTCATGATTGAAATCAAGTTCTTTAGGTGCCTCCTTGCACCATTCATCTATCATTGGATTGAAGTCATATTGTGGCTCTGCCCATGCTATCCAGTCCGTTATTGATTTGGCATTCTTCAAGTCCTGGAATTGGCTTTTGTTAATGTGAAGACTTCTAATCAACTTAATTGCCATCTTGTCAAGACTCAAATTGCAGACCTCTAAGATGACTTCCTTGATGCCCACATGTTGAACTTTGACAACCACGTCCTGCCCATCTCTCAGAGTTGCACGGTGAACTTGTGCCACCTGCAAGCATTTCTCTATTCTTAAGGAAATTCTGAGATTCTTTTTTCCAGAATGAACTTACAATGTATAAGCATATAAATGGACCAGTATATTATAATGATCTTACAGATGCAGTAGCAAGGGGTTCCTCAACAAAATGAGAGAAGATATCATTCATAGGTTTCCCCAGCTCCTTCTCTATAGTTTGGCGAACCTGGGACCAAGCAGTAGACTTATCAACATCGTAGAAACTATTCCTAATATGCTCATCTAAACTTCCCATGAAATGCATATTACGCATTGTAATTTGATGTATTGTATTGTATATTCGCAGAAGCATTTTTCAGATGCATATTGCACATTGTAGTCATGCATCTTGGCATTTTCATGGTGCAATATGAGGATGATTGATGATGATGACAATGAAGAAGTCAATTCAAAGCAATAGAAAGAGGGCATAAACTCATAGTCTTGCATCCACTTAACACCTGAGTTATCTTTCATGTTCAAGATAACTCAAAGACTGCATAGTTATTGATGGAAGCATTCAGTTACCTCTTCCAATGGCCGACGAGGAAGAGAGTCCTGCAGCTGTTTGAGAAGACGCACATAAGCGTCTGGCAGAGCGTCGGCTCGGGTGGACAGGTATTGACCAAGCTTTACCCACAGACCTTCCAACTGGATCATCAAATCGAGAACACGCTTAGCATTCCGCTCATGTGTTCCTTCCCAAAGATCATCCCTTCTGCTACCGCTATACCAGTTCTCTATCATCTGCACGGCCTACAGTAGTAGAAAACCCCATCGATTTCTGAAGCTAATCAATAGATGGGAAACAAGAATGAATCCGGCGGCACAGAGCACCTTGTAGTCCAGGTAGATCAGCAATGCCGTGGTGAATACTTTGAGCCGCCGCTTGTAGAGATTCGCCCATCCCATTAGGAACTCCGGAAGACGGAGAAGGTGCCGAAGCAGATAGATGATCCGCTGTTGTCTGCACTTCTATATCGACTCAAATCGATGGTGAGACGTATACATTCATGGATCGATGGGCTGCAGCCGACAAGGTGAGGAGGGAGGCGCAGCCGTAGCATATTAGAAGGCATTGCTCGTGGAGGAAGGAAGAGGTTACGGCGGAACCACCGCCGAAGCAAAGAAGGATGCCTTCTCCGTTCGTCGATGGACGGTACCGTCAGGAATCCTCAAAAGCTGACCTTGTGCCTTGGGCACCAAGGTGCTGCTTTCTGGGATCGACCTCAGCACGGCGGCCACAAGCAAAGCGAGAGAGATGATGAGCAGCTTTGTTTTGCGTGACGGGATGAATGCTCGTGTGGGATTTCATTGCTGGTTTATTAAACCATATTAACGGGTTTCCTACTGCATGTTGAAATCTGCCTTTAAGCAATTTACATGTGTCAGAACAGTAATTGTCAAATACTTATTGGAAAGTGAAAGCTGATCTGATGCAAATACCAAAGTTTCCTACAAAGATATAGTTCGTAAGGCTCAAAAGATCATTCTCTAGATTCTGCTTGCAAATTGAAATGAGCCTAAAAAATTAAGCAGGGATAAAAAGCTGCAACAAAATATAGTCCCTCGTGAGAATCTGTTGGAAGCATGTTGATATCTCACAATCTGCAAATATTTAACATAAAAGCCTCATGACATCAATGCCAAGGCTGATATGAAGGAGGTCATTAGACACTGTAGATCTTTCATGCATCAAAAAGACGGTAGATCTTTTGATTGAGGATAACACAAGTCACTTGATCCTCTATTCTTCTGATGGTAATATAAATTATGCATTAATATCAAATATCGTGTTTACAATAACATCAAAGTTAAAGGAAAATAAATTGTGGATCTATATTTTGTGTTTCACTGTGAGGAAGGATAGTATCTAAAGGGAAAAACCTGTGTATATAAACTGGAGAGGCTTGTTAGTGACAAGCTGCGGCTACAGACCCAGATTGAACTGCATGTCGGGTCCCTTCTCCCCGAACCTCGAGAATTCTTCGGGCACAGGAATGTTCAGCTCAGAGCAAACCAGCTGAATTATACTTCTGGTAACACCACCAAGTGACATCTTGTTTACTGTGACTGCAATTGAGAAATTATGCTCAATATTACAGAATCCAGTGGATCCGCCTACTCCAGAGTGGCCAAAACTCGTCAGATTACCAGCTGCAGTATTAAATCTCCTAAACCCGAGCCCAAATTTACCGTCTGCAATAACCATGTCGGAGTAATCACCCACACCCATGAAAGCATCATGGATCTTGGGGCTGCTAAATATTCTTTTGACACTTTTCTGAGCATCATTGTCGATGTTGTTGTCTACAATGTTATAAGCCTTGTTATTTTTTGGACTATTGCTATTGCTACAACCCCTGCGACGTAAGCCATCGGTCTTCTTGGTCGGTGTATCTGGATTATCTTTCTCCTTGATTCTCAATTTCTTCTTGGGTTGCTTGAAGGAAGGAAATGTTGGAACATGTACATGACTTCCGAGGGGAGGCTTGGAAACAAGTGAATGAGGTGGAGGAGTGGATCCACCATTAGCAAGGGCAGCATAATAGCGTGCCAAGGCACGAGCCGAGCAATGCCCATTGGCAGCAGGAATCACGGCTCGCCGGATGTTTAGTGTGTTAAAGAGCACAGGAACGCCAGATGCGATCTCCGCTAAATTACCCTCCTGCAAGCTGGATGGCATTTCCGGCCTGCCATTGATTTCAAGGAGATTTTGTAGATCTTCTGTGTCCAGTGTGAGTGCTGCCAACCGAGACTCTACACCTGGAACGAAATCCAAAATTTAGTGAAGTTTCAGACAAATGGACATGGATATTTACTCTTTAGGCAAATAATTATATAAACAAGAGACAAAACAGGAATATGGAAAATTTTAGATGATAAAAATACAACAAAGCAATATTTTACAAGATGTCCTTTTCAACATAAACTTATCAAGCATCAGGCTGTTAAGATCTTCATAAAGATTAGAAGATCTTTAGGAGATCAAATATTTACAGATTCTCATTTGAGTTGTCTATAGGATCTGAATGTGTAGACTCTAGAAGGAATATAACAGATAAGGCTTCAAATGTTGGTTGTACTGGTATGTATCATCCAGTGTTTATTGGCCTGACCAAGGACTGGTGGCAGACTATGTTTCGATACCGATTGGTATTTATCCTATGTTTCGGTACCAATTGGTATTTATCTTTTTATTATCTTTAGTAATAGAGGTGCAGGTCAATAAACTGCCAAGTATACCACTACCATACTGGTCCCATGTCAAGACTGGTATCAGGCCTAGATTTAAACCTACACTAAAAATATGAATAATGTCGTCCACATAATAGGAAAGATTCTCAAGGGAAGATAATGAAAAAGATGCAACCTACTAGTCATTTGTGAAGGGTTTTATATGGAGGACTTCATACGGACTGGTCCTGCACCAATTACATATTCTTATTCAATAGAAGCAGACAATTAGATCCCAATTACAAAATTTTTGAAGGTGAGGATTTTAAGGTTTCAAGCACTAGATAACTTTTGCTTCTCAAGATCCGATGGAAACCAAAAGAAATTGAGGAAAAACTTGGCTGATTGTTTTCATTAACTAATATCTAAAGTTCTAAACACAGGCATTCTGCCTTTAGATAATACATAGCCATTGGCTACTGATTTTATTTTTAAAATCTAATGCAGAATAGCCTCTATTAAGTATAAATAAAGATAGTTACCAAGTTCTTTTTATGATATTGATGGTGTATTGAACTTCTTGAAAAGACTAGTGAAGTTAACTCACATATGCCCAAAATCACATGTGACTTAACTCCGGGCATCTTCTTCCTCTTCTCTAATCTCCTTCCTCTCCAATTATCTTCCTGAACTCTTCTTTTTTGTTTCTCCAAAGTTATTGTTGCTTCAATACCAATTTTCTAGAAGATTTGTCACGTTTATTCCCTTCCCTTAGATTATGAGTTCCAGCAATGAGTGCGAAAATTCTATTAAATCTTTCCATATATGTCCTACACTATGAAGATGAACAATAAGTTATTTTAAAATCATACATTTCATGTTAAAGATAATCTCGAAACAGTCAAACCTTTTAATATGACTTGACAACACAATCAATTAAAACATGTTCATCCACAAAATAAATGGGAAGCTTGAAAAGAATCTGTATATGCACATATTAGACCCAAATAGGTTATGTAATAGGTATTGTGTATAGGTATAAAAAATTATTAGAATTGAGGCAGGTTTGTTGATAAGTGAACATAAATAACTGGAACCAATGTGCTTCAACATGGATCTGTAGTTTATTGGATTAACTATTTCTTTATCATGCAAACTGAAGATTATGTTGTCATTTCTCATAATTGTAACTACAAGTGAAGCCACTGGGCATCACTTGTTTTTACAATAATCTCTATCTACCGTACCCAAGCACTAATGTCTGAGAGTTGCATATTTCATCAATTATTCCTTTTACATATTGTCAAGGTCTACCTGTGCCACCAAACTTGTCAATTATTAGACAACCTATTTCAACCAAAAAGAATAAAGGAAAATTTGTACATACCAGGAGGAATGCCAATATATAGTTCACCTTCAATATTGAGAGGGTGAATAAAAGCTTCTTCCAGTACTTCTTGAAATTTCTTTCCAGATGCATGCTGTTTCAAAAGATATTCATTATTACAATATTTAATACAAAACAAGATTAAAACTTCAGGTAAACAATAAAAGAAACAAAAAGAAAAATATGCCAATATCTGGTCAAGAATCTCAAGCTATTGTAGTGTATCAACCAAGGTTTGCAGTACTGTTTGGTACAATATGGTAGAAGTGGTAGCTTTCTGTTATGCAGACTAGGGACATGAAACCCTATGTCTGATAGAAGGTCTGTATCGTCCAATACAAGACCTCTAGCATCCAGTACACCCTGTATAGGACCTGTATCACCTCGTAACTGGTACAGGACGATACAGGTCCTGAACTGCTTGGTATAGGACGATACAGACCCTGTACTAAGTATTCTTTTTTGTTTTTTCATTTTTTCAAGCTCTTTCCAAAGCTTAATATGTATCGCCATACTAACACTCAGTACGCTGGTACAAGTTGGTATGATACCAGCCTGAAGCCTTGGTACCAACATTTTATTTTTCTTTCATAATAATACCTTTTGCACATTACATAATACAAGATGAACTTTTATTTTTGGTGAAAAACAGTACTCAACCTTCAGCTATATCAAATGTGGCAACATAAATTTTGCTAATTTTGTAATAACCAAAGATTAACAGTAGATACTTGTTTCAGTAAAGTAATATGTGGTAAAATACCTCTATTACACCACCACATAGCCAACCAAAAGACAAGTAGTGGTATAGTTGTTGGGAACTTGGTTCTGTCTCAGGAGCTGACTGAGCAATACGGTGTAGAGATTCCTCCCAGTCACAAAGTAGCAAAGGATTGGTCCTCATTACATCAGACATAGCATTGTGCAAACCGGATGAGTGGTTAAGAACATGATGAACCTAAAAAAGGAAAGGAAGTAAATGACAAATTGAGATAACAACATATTTTTTAGCTCACAAAAATCATTTTCAGGAATCTAATGTGCCCTTCACCTTTATCATATCTTTTTTGCTGGCACTAAACTCTGGCCAAATATTTGCTATGGTTTCATCAAGCTTCAATTTCCTGCAAAAAAAAATGATCTTCATTAAAGCTTCCATAACTAGAATATCGTTTGGATTTTTACAATGAGGATACTGATGGCACATGCCAAATGCCAAGCTCCATAAATGTTGCATAGGATCATGTGTCTACAAACAAAAAATGTCTTTCAGAAGGCTATCACCATAATTAATTTTTTCATGCTTAACAAAGCATTTCCACAATTAAAAATATCTTTCAGAAGGCTATCACCATAATTAATTTTTTCATGCTTAACAAAGCATTTCCACGATTCTAAAGTGTAATAGGCTATGTCCTACATCATACAAAGGGATGCTTAGACTTCAATAAGATCATGTACAAAGACTAGTAGAAATGATAATCTACAATTTCATCATTTTATGTGTGTGTGTGTGTATGTGCGCGCGCACGTGCAGGACATGAAATTCCCCAATTCCCGTTCATAGGCTAAAAATGTGGTGCCAAAAAGTAAATGGACCAGAAATAAAGCAGGACATGACTCCATAAGTGGTAGTCAAGGAATCAAATCCAGCTTATAGAATTAGCTAAAATAAAGAGTAGCACTGGACCCATTATGGATCCTATCCTATGAAAAATGTTCTGACTTGATGCTAGCAGAAAGAAATGTAAGCAAGCAGGTATAGTTGGAACATAAAGTAGATCATGAAGTATAGTTGATAGCAAATTTGTGCAAGTTAGGTTGACAAAGATCTATATTGATTTGGTCTAGCATTGCACTAGGTCACAGAAGATAACTTTAGACAAAATATTTGGTTTGATGTTGTCACTTCGTTTTGAATGACCACTTGAGCAATATGCAACAAATGTCCTTTCTTGAAATCCCACCATATTATCAACACAATCACCATTAAAATAACTATTACAGTTTCTAACAAAACTACACTAGAATCCTAGATACCATTCAGTACTGAAAGTAAAATATATGATAATGTCATACCCCATATCCACAAGCCAATGTACGATCCCAGCAGTGATTCCTTTTGTTACTGAGAAGACAGGAAATAAGGTGTCAGGTTGAACAGGTCGAGGATCATATCTACCAAGCATGCCAGCAGCAGTATCTATTAAGACCTTTCCATCTTTGTATGCACACACCTGAAGATGTCAGACATTGTGTTTCAGGTAAGTAAATGAAACAAAGATGACTTGGATTACTAGACATCAGAGATCTTCTGCAGCAGAACAAAGGATATAAAAGAAATCATTAAGCTGAACCGATCATGAAATTATATCTGTGTATCATTGCCTGGAGACAATCTTGTATCACCAAATTTTTATAGAGTTCCCCAGTTTCTAAAGCAATCTATTAAGAGTAAAACAACAGACAGCATGATAGATAGAATATCTCAAGAACTTAGTCTATAATCCGAAAATATGTCTAGTCAAGTCCCTAGATAGTAAGAAAACCTTCATATACATAACAATTTTATTGCTTGCACGCTTGCTGCATAGTTTATGTACTAGCCATTCAGTATTTATACTTTTCATATTTGTAAATCATGTTCAAGAATGCACATTATTTTCACAGACTTGTGAAAATTGAGAACTTATTGAGCATGATATTTTACTTCTAAACAACCAACAAGCAACTTCAAAGTTCAAACCATCTAAATGTTTCATCTAAACATGAAACATTTGAAGAAGTTGTAGATCCAAACAACTACCATTTTCTCCAGCCATCTATACCTGGCAATCTTCCACATGTGCCTTATTCCTCAAAAGAATAATTATCCAACAACTCCTAATGATATGTTTCATATCTCAACGAATCTTCTACCTTATTTACAATCTATCCATCTATGCTATCACATCTTAATTCACATAACAAACTCATTAAGATACTTAACATCCATCATAGTCATGCCATTGCCACCATAATTCGAATGTCAATACCATCTGCTCCTCTTCTGTGAAAAAACACTTAATCCAACAGGTGAGAATGGATATTAGCATCTTCTTGTTATCGGTTGCCTTCATTCTTCTTTCAAACAAACTGAGTTTTCCAAATCAAACTATTTGATCAAAGGTCTCCTCCATCCATCAAAATTATGTCCAAATTAAACAATCATGATACATCGATTAGATTGTGTTGGGCATGATTTTAATGTTTTTTTACTTCAGTTTCTTCCAATATAAAGAATTCTTTTTCTGATTCAGTACTCAGGGTCATCTCAATGTCCATGATTGTCAATTACTAATGTTCAATGTAAAATGAAAGTTCCTAGAGACATAGGACATGAAAGTTTGCCATTCTAAAACTGTCAAGAAAATTTAAGAAAAAGAGGTTTGATTGCTGAAACAAGCAAATATCCAACAATGATTACAACTTCTGATAATCCAAGGCTTAATCTTTAACAAGTAACTCATAGCAAATAGAAATCACATCTTCAAAAGGTATTAAGAAAGAATATCAGATAGCAAGAGAAATGAATGTGTCAAATGAAAAAGAATTGTTATCACTGCCGTTAGCTGAAGGAATTCCAACCCATTAAACCTCTAAAGTTACATTTATGTAAGCCAATCAGAAGGGAGAAAAGAAAATAACATTTTTTTTATTTTTTAGTCAAGAAGAAGCAGATTAATTAAGTACACTAAACCTACTTGTATCCCAAGTATTTTCTCATTTCCCAGCTCAACCAGGAGCTGCCTCAACTTGGCCTCCACATCAGAGTGAATTGGTGAATCATAAATCCATTGGGTATCCAACGCTGGCTCAGTCCTGATGCTTCTGATGCCCATAATTTCACATAAAGTGGAATTAGAGAAAGAAACAAGATATATAATATAACAATCCTAAGATAAGAAAATGAAATGGAGTTTAACAGTGACAACATGCAACCGAGATACTCACCCTAGTAGTGTTGACTCAGCAAATGGTTTCATGATGTCCAAATAAACAATACGAACATCAAGTGTAGAAGAAAGCCCTGAAAAAGCATCGTTTTCATCTGTAATGCATTCTCATATAATATCTAAGGGAGAGATGAGTCCAAACAGACCTCGAAGAAGATTTAGCACCCTTATAAATATAACTGCATCACCTGGAAAAGCATCAACCTGGAGAAGGCAAAGTTTCAATTTTGCAACATGAATATGGTCTCTTGATTTCTTTAAAGGGAATTTTGCCTAATTTCACAAAGAATTCAAGCTTGCCTAAATGCATACATATGTCGGCATGTATAATTTGTGTAGTATATAAATCCCTAAATAACTACTAGGAGTATACATATGAAAAGAAAATTCATATACATAGATATATAGATTTATGCATACACAAGATTATATATATGTAAAGCATACGACTTATTCCTGTTAGCTTCCATGAAATAAATTATCAAAAAGAACTTATAAATAGCTCTTTGGAAAAAGTACTGAACTTACAGGGTTAAAATGCTGAACTTCCTTTTTGTTCAATTTCATCTTTTCTTGAATAAACTTCATATTCTTCTCTCTTTGATCAGCCAAAGATTTCACATTTTCCTTCATAGAAGAATGCATGGGATTATTTACTTGATCTATGAATCTCACTTGAATCTTCCAAAATGAAAAGAAAAATATAAACCATCAATCTTGAAGCAGACAGCAATTAAACTCACAAGTGCTTCACTTGCTGGTGTGGAATTGCGAAAAAATACTGATGCAATGTCCATAGCCTGGTCAGGCATGTCAAGGCGCAATTTAAGTCCCATCTCTGTGAAGGCTGCCAATAAAGCTACATGGTCCCCCTGCCATAGAACATTTTATGCTGTAATAAAGATTATTTTAAAGAATAGATAGAGACTGTTACTTTCCTGATAACAGACATATGATGACAAAAGTATAGTAGTGCATATTTGAACTTTTAACATCTTCAATAATGCATCTTTAAAAATCCTACAAGGTAGTAGCAGCTGAAAAATGCAGTAAATCTAGTTCTATAGGGAATTTTTAACTGCAACTGCATAACATCCAAATGGACAAAATATATTTATGCATGTATACCTAAGTGTAAACATATCTTAGATGTATATATAAACAAAATTTTAAATGCCAGTTGAACTAGTATGTACAAATCGGTATTTATTGGTTCACTACACATACGTATGATCAAGCAATAGTATAGCTCAACATAGGTAGAACATCATTCATTGAAATTTTTATTTGGTACTTACCTCAGCACATGCCAAAAACATTTTTGCTAGTGCCTGTTTCATAGAGCTTGATATCAACTTAGTAAGGCCAAAGTCAAGCAGAATTGGACGATGGGGGGGTTCCTTGCTCACAAGAAAATTTCCTACAAAAAAAGGCCACCAAGAATTGATATGTCATCACTTTAGCAGATACATGATCAACAATAAGTTATTATTATTATAGGAAAAGGGAAGAGAAATGCCTACATAGATAGAACTTCCATGCCAAGCTATACCAAGATTCAAAATTTTAGAGTAGAAGTGGCACCAACCACTGATAATAGCTCAGTTCGCTTATTTGTATAGAAGCATGGCAATGGATATAGGTTCGCTGGAATGAACTAGCAGCACGATTATATTTTATTAAATTCCATAGTAACAGATAAATTTGTCATTGCCCGCATTCTTCTTATACAAGGTTCAATTGCATCCTATGTATATAAATTTACTGGAGTTTAGTTATTTTTCCCTAGATTAAAGGAAGACATATAAGAAATTGGCAATATTTACCAATTAGCAGAAATTTGACTGTCAGCTATATCTGCTAGCAAAATAGCATGTGACCCACTTCTCAGTTCAAAATACTCGAAAGAAAAAAGAAGTAAAATGGCCACAAGGAAGCATACCTGGATGTGGGTCACCATTGAAAAACCCATCAACATATATTTGATGAGCATATGCACGTGTAATTTCTTCAACAAGCTTTTGCTTGTCCACACCATATTCATCCAGTGATGCCTTGTCATTTAAACGAATGCCATCCATGTATTCCAGAATGAGGACCCTCTCAGATGACTGCTATTAGCAATTTAAGGAACAAATTTTGTGAATAAAATAGAAAATATCAGAAGGCATTGTTTAACTGATAAAAGTTATTGAAGCGAAAAATCTGAATCATAGGACTCCACCTGAATAACTTCTGGGATCAGTACATCTACTCTGTTCACAGAATTTATGTCATCATGCTCACTGTTTACTCGTAGGTTCTTGTAGACTTTTCTAGTGTTTTCTACAAAGAAAAATAAGATGATTGTCAATAAACCTGTGCTTGCAGTTTTGCTACTAAGAAGTGAAGGACTGCTGTAGCTTAAAATAATAATTATATTGTCAAGGTATCAATAGATGGAAGGGATGAAAAACAAACTTCTAGAATGAACATATCAAACTAACCTGCTTCTTGATTGAAATCAAGTTCTTTAGGTGCCTCCTTACACCATTCATCTATCATAGGGTTGAAGTCATATTGTGGCTCTGCCCAGGCTATCCAGTCAACTATTGATTTTGCATTCTTTAAATCCTGAAGATCAGTTTTGATAATGTAATTACTAGATGACTCTAATTTAATGGTAATCTTGTCAAGACTCAAATTATAAACCTCTAAGATGACTTCTTTGATGCCCTCATGTTGAACTTTAACAACCACCTCTTGCCGATCTCTTAGAGTTGCACGATGAACTTGTGCCAGCTGCATTTAACTAATTTTAAAAAATCTACAGGATATTTTGAGAATTAACTTCTACAAAAAATTCAAAGTGCACATGACTGGGCAAGGAAACACTTATGGTCATACTAGCAAAGACAAAATATAAGCACGTAAAACACAAGTTACTTCTGGATCAATATATTTATAACTTAGTCCGGTGATCTTACAGATGCAGTAGCAAGGGGTGCCTCGACAAAATGAGAGAAAATATCATTCACAGATTTTCCCAGCTCCTTCTCTATAGTTTGGCTAACCTGAATAAACAACATACATGTCAGAATCATAGATGGCAGTACCAATTTTCACATCTGAACTTTCTGTGAAATGCATAAGTTAACTGTAAAGAAATGATGTTTATTCACTAAGAATGTTGGTTAAGTTGTTCATTTGATTTGCAAATGCACTTGCTGGTATATATACTGTGCAGTTTACATGTGACAAAATGTATATTTACGTACTAAAGCATATGCATATTCACTGAAACATTTCCCAGTGTCACTAGTCCCCGGATCCACTTAAACAGAATTATGCACAACCAAGTCAATTGAGTACTCTCTGGAACTGAAGCATACATCATTTCACCTTAGTCTTTCATTAGAAAAGAATTAACCAGTAATCAGCAATTGAATGATAATCAAGCATGGCAGCTACATAGTGTGTTACGAGAATGATCGGTACTGATGGAAATAAAATGTAAAGCAAGAAAAAGTTATAAACTAATTCTTGCATTTATTTACACCCAAACTATCGTCATTGCTTGTGTAAAAGTATATAGGTATTGACGAAATCATTCACATTGGACAAGTTACCTCTTTCAATGGCCGAGGAGGAAGAGAGTCCTGCAGCTGTTTGAGAAGATATATATAAGCCTCTGGAAGAACATCTGCTCGGGTAGATAAATATTGACCAAGTTTTACCCACAGACCTTCCATCTCGATCATCAAATTGAGAACACGTTTAGCATTTCGCTCATGGGTTCGCTGCCATAAGGCTTCCTTTTTGCTTTTACTAAACCATTTCTCTCTTTTCTGCACGGCCTATAATACTAGAAAATCTGAGTAATTTTTCTTGCTAAAATGGATGAAAAACAAGAATCAATTTCAGATGATAATCTGGTGGCCGAGCACACCTTGTAATCGAGGTATATCACCAATGCTAAAGTGAATACTTTCAGGCGCCTTTTGTAAATGTTTCCCCATCCCATTAGGTTTTGAAAGACACAGAAGGTGCACAAGTAGATGATCTTGGTACCTCTTGACTATGAATTTAAATGAACACCACTGATTTTTGCACTCCTACAGAAACACAACCAATAATACAGCAGTAATTATATACATTCATTGGTCCAAGCGAAGGTACATCGTAATTAGTTGGGAAGTCCTTCAGATTAGCTACTTTAAGATGGCCTTCTCGTGCAAGAATCTGTTGAGCTCTCTATCTGTATTGTATTTACCCTTTACTTCCTCTTGTGAAAGTCTTTGTGGCAAACACATGTATACATCAAAGGGAAGGAACTTTGGATATGTCAGGAGCCAAAAGAGGAAAAACAACAACAACGCGGATCGAAATATGCATAATTAGCACAAACACAAAAGCAATAAAAGAATCATCACCCAAGTAAAGCAACCACAACAAGAAGATTCCGGTGAACAGCTCAAGACGCAGAGACATCAAAACCATGGCACAGACCATCTTAAACAAATTCATTTCACCCAATTACTAGCCAGCAAACTTCAATAATGACGAACAACAAACAAATCGGATAGCGAAAACCACAATCGATACGAAGCCGGACAAAGACGAATTAAATCCTGAACATAATCGGCAAAATACGACCGGCCGAATTCCTCAACCGCAATCAGTTTCGCACAGAACGATCAGAACCCGGAGAAATCCAAACAACACCACCAACAGCAAAGACAAACATCAAACCTTGGATCGCAGGGATTCCTCGCCGAAGAGCTCGAACACATGAATTGGGAGACGGAGAGGGGACGATCGGCCGAGGGCAGGATCCGAGGACGACGGTGCCGGAGACCTTCACGGAGATGGGGACGCCTAACACGATGGACCGCAGGGAACGAGGTGTGGACCGAGGAACGCATCATATATGAGGACACTGTCGACCCGTGTGGGCCCGTATTGGTAGAAGATCTCGACCGTTCGTTCTTCCGGTCGTGAGATCTCGTCCCTCGGCGCCTTCCTACTCCCCTCGCTTGGGTCCCCCGCTCGCGGTTTGTTTCGTTCCCTCTTTACTTTTTCTTTCTACCCACTTTTACCCGTCAACGTACCCATAATGATATTGGACCGATATATATCCATCTTGGGGCCCACCATAATGCGTCCGATAACAGAGAATGGAAGGATTGGCCGGTAGGAATTGTGCTGTTCTTTTTCTTTTGATCTAGAAAACACCACGTGGTCCAGGCAAACACTCACCTAAACAAAAGCATATATATCGTTGGCTAAACGCACCTATCGGCTTACCTGCCTCACTTACCCTGAGAGGCTGCCGGACGCACCTGGTGGGCCCGATGGATCCGTCAACCACGAATCGGGTTCAAACGTTTGCCTTGGACGCCAAGTTTCGAGGGACCGAGAGCTTCCTGTGGGGCCCGCACCATCAACCAGGGAAGTTGATGTGATCATGACCATTTGATGTGATCATGCGGTTTCCGTGAAGTTGATGTCCATGATTTGAAGAGGCTATGAAGACACAACGTTAGCGGTCTTTTGTCCCCAAGTTTCTGATTTGCCAATCAAACTTGATGTCTTGCTTTTTCTTTCTTTTTTTTTGTCTTTATACGTCAAAAGTCAACTAGCAAGGAAGAATCTAATTCCAGTCACCTAAAACAATTATCTCAAATATACTACTTTGATCTCCTTTCAGCAATTGCCACTCTAAAATCATGTGAACAAGAAATGCATCTGCAGTTTCAAGATTTGGCAGCATATTTTTCGTAGGAGAAACAGAAAGAACAAACTGTGATTGGACAAAAGCTGTAGAACTTTGCCCATGTATCAGTAAAAAGCTTACAAACTATGGATAACTCTTCATGGAATTCAAATGGAGGATTGAAATGCTTAACCTCAACACTGTTTTGGTGTTTGTTAGTCACAGAGTCTATCGCAAACACTGTCAGTCTATATCAAGCATGAATACTATAAACAAGAACGATTTAGAAAAAAAATCAGTTTTTATTTGATAATTCAAAAAATCTAGTAGCAAAGTCGTCGGTTTCCATGTTAAAGAATCAAAATTTTTCACCATCACCAGAACACTGGATTGATACTGATTTCTTACACTAGACTGTTCCCAAACTTCTACTGCATCAATCTAGCATGGGTGGAATTAGAAAAAATTACTGCCGTCCACACGCTAGCCGTATTGCGATTGGAATGAGGCTGTCATTGCAGCAATCTGTTATTTGTTAGAGATGAGGTAAATCCACTTGCAGAATTTCTTTCCATGCTTCATAGAACATCCATGTGATCAATGAGATGGTCTTTGCAGCAAAATGTTACTTGTTAGAGGTGAGGTAAGTCCACTTGCAGAATTTCTTTCCATGCTTCATAGAACATCCATGTGATCAATGAGATGGTCTTTGCAGCAAAATGTTACTTGTTAGAGGTGAGGTAAGTCCACTTGCAGAATTTCTTTCCATGCTTCATAGAACATCCATGTGATCAATGAGATGGTCTTTGCAGCAAAATGTTACTTGTTAGAGGTGAGGTAAGTCCACTTGCAGAATTTCTTTCCATGCTTCATAGAACATCCATGTGATCAATGAGATGGTCTTTGCAGCAAAATGTTACTTGTTAGAGGTGAGGTAAGTCCACTTGCAGAATTTCTTTCCATGCTTCATAGAACATCCATGTGATCAATGAGATGGTCTTTGCAGCAAAATGTTACTTGTTAGAGGTGAGGTAAGTCCACTTGCAGAATTTCTTTCCATGCTTCATAGAACATCCATGTGATCAATGAGATGGTCTTTGCAGCAAAATGTTACTTGTTAGAGGTGAGGTAAGTCCACTTGCAGAATTTCTTTCCATGCTTCATAGAACATCCATGTGATCAATGAGATGGTCTTTGCAGCAAAATGTTACTTGTTAGAGGTGAGGTAAGTCCACTTGCAGAATTTCTTTCCATGCTTCATAGAACATCCATGTGATCAATGAGATGGTCTTTGCAGCAAAATGTTACTTGTTAGAGGTGAGGTAAGTCCACTTGCAGAATTTCTTTCCATGCTTCATAGAACATCCATGTGATCAATGAGATGGTCTTTGCAGCAAAATGTTACTTGTTAGAGGTGAGGTAAGTCCACTTGCAGAATTTCTTTCCATGCTTCATAGAACATCCATGTGATCAATGAGATGGTCTTTGCAGCAAAATGTTACTTGTTAGAGGTGAGGTAAGTCCACTTGCAGAATTTCTTTCCATGCTTCATAGAACATCCATGTGATCAATGAGATGGTCTTTGCAGCAAAATGTTACTTGTTAGAGGTGAGGTAAGTCCACTTGCAGAATTTCGTAAGTCCACTTGCAGAATTTCTTTCCATGCTTCATAGAACATCCATGCCATCAGAATGAGGCAGTCTTTGCAGCAATCTGTTACTTGTTAGAGGTGTGGTAAGTCCACTTGCAGAATTTCTTTCCATGCTTCATAGAACATCCATGTGATGCCTGACGAAGGCATGACTTTCAAACTGCTCGCCCCCCATCCTCGATAGAGACCCATCAGGCCCTCCTCACGGATGATCTCCGACAATGCCGCTGCCATGTTGGCCGGACACTTCCCTTGGAGGGATCCAACCATCAACCTCTTTCTTGCAACTTCCAGGGGAAAGCTGATGGTGCTTGCAGTTAAACCTAATGACAATGAAGAAATTATTGCAGTCACCTAAATGTATACACCCTTAACATTACCAGTCACAAAAATCTAGCGATTAAGAGTACACACATTTCCTTTGTGGAACAAAAAATGCATTGGAGTTTTCAGTAGTTAGCATGCCACATAAAACACCGGAAATTGTCATGCAAAATGAAATATGTGGTTATTGTTACCGTAGATTTTAGAAACCTTTTGTTTGTTACCCATTTAGTGAACAATTCAAACAAAATATCCAAGTAAACCAACAGCTTTTAAACACTCACCAGAAAGAGCCCCAATAACCAGAAGCTCTGCTTGATTCAAAGATTTCTTCTGCTTCGCTTGGCAGTAAGAATTCTTCATGGTCTCATACATGAAATAGTAACATGTGCTGTATGGAAGCATGCCAATTAATGTTGGTGATAAGCCAGCATACAAACCGCCAAGGCCATCATTCTTGTATATCTTACTGAAAGCAAGGGTGATGCTGGGATAGGCTTCTTGGTTCACAGTCAAACGATCCTATAGCAGTATGATGCAAAGCAAGATGAGAGGATTTGAAATAAATCTTGTATATAACATTCAAGTTGATGTTAAAATGAACGAAATAGAATAAAAAGTATAGTCACCTACAGCACTATTCTACATTTTCACCATTACCTGAAAGAGCATCACATTCGATTAAATCCATATCCACAATACTACCAAAGGGAATAAAGTTGGCTTTTTCTATTCATGCTGGGCTTAGCACCTGCTTCTGCCACTCTATCCAAGTGCAAAAGCAAATGGCCTCACCAAATGGTCCAAATCATTCAAGACATAGTTTCAACTCCCTGAACCACCAAGGCGTCCACAGGAAAGCTAGCCAAGAGGGTTTTTTCTCATCATGCTGAATTGGCCACAGTTAGTACAGTAATTTAGCTTAATTGTCAAAAGAAGATATAAGTAGGGAAGTTATCATTCTCTCCTAAAACATCCAGGACTTTTTAAGTTTAAAAGAAACTTCTCCATAATCCAACACTACTAAAGTGAGAAACTTCACCAATCTACATAATGAATATGCTGATTAGCTTAAGTAGTTGAAATTAGGTGATCTGACATTAAACATCCTCACTCCCTGAAAAACACAAGGCAGAGTTTACCACAGACTTTATTCTGTCTTTTGTGCAGATTAAGTTAGATTTGGCAGTACAGGATATTTTACAATAATGTGACTATTTTTTCAGAATTTATCAGGCACTGAGATTCAGAACAGAATTTGGACCCCTATATTTTAGCCTTTTGTCCAGTGTTATCTGATGAAGATAGAAGAGAATCGAACATGGAAGTCAGCACAAGAAAATGGAACTACCATTTTCTCACTAAATGCACAGAAATTACCACATTCTAATACTCTTTTGCCTTATGGTTAGCCATGAAAGGGAATCATTGACACAGGAA
The DNA here is from genome assembly GCA_004837865.1 of Musa balbisiana. NCBI lineage: Eukaryota > Viridiplantae > Streptophyta > Magnoliopsida > Zingiberales > Musaceae > Musa > Musa balbisiana. The sequence goes on along the minus strand of CM017193.1, from coordinate 4,168,688 downwards.
AGATCAATAAAAGGAATGCTGTTCTATCACATTGTACTTTCCTTTTTCTGTTAGAGAGCTTTAGTAAAGATTGTTTGCAGCAGCAGTATATCATCTATGGGTTAAAAGGAACAATAGATTATTTGAGTAGCAGATGAACAGTTAAAAAGATCATTTCAAAGTATTCATCCTGAAGTTCTGAGTCTTCTGACAATATCCAAACTTGATGTAGAAAACACTGTAAAAACTTTAAGCATTGTACCTGAACTAAGTAACGCCTTTTTGTGGTTTGTAAATTTTATTCTTACCGATTTTTTAACAGCAATACAGGTTGTGTATTCTGTACATGATTTTTTTCCCAAATGAAATGGTTTTTCTTATTAATTAATTATTATATATATATGATGAATAGAAAAATGAGAATGACATACAAAGTTATGGAAAACAAATTTAAGCGAATATTCTGATGCAAATGATTGAAAAATAGTTGTCAGTGACATTGAGGACTTATGGATCTTAGTTAAGTACTTAACCTATATAGTCATTATTATAGGGCGACAAATCAAAGATCATCAGTTTTGACATCATGATCTAATACCTTGAGAACTTCAAGAGGATGGCAGATGATTGTGCTTATAATGCCAGCAGCAGCACCACCAACAGCAACTGGAGAGATGCATAGAAAGGATAAATCTACATTGATATGGCCAATTGGCACCTTTGGGCTTCCGTGCTCCTTCCATTTCTCTTGTACAGATATCATAGTTCGTTTTACACACTCAAATGTACCAAGCTCGATAGCCTGAGTAGGTATGATGCGGAGCATGTTTACAGTGTTTCCTGCCCAAAGTCCTTGCCAGCCATGCTCTTCAATGATCTCTAGAAAACTGCCAGTAATGTGCTTGGATCCAACTCCAACAACCATCCTTGTCCTGCAACAAATTATTTATACAATTAGTAATATGCCAAAAAATGCATAAACAAAGCCATGGTTGTCAAGGCCTCTTATCTTGAAAAGTTAAGTACCCTACTAATCATATCAAAGTAAACATCAATAACAAACAGAAACAAACAAGAAGTTCATGAGGTCAACTCTCAGTAGCAGTAAAGAAAAACTCATTAATTATAAGGGATAGAGACAAATTTAACAGCTCAAAGTGCAAACAGCTGAACTTGTCATAGCTTGGGCAAGAGTCAAGAATGAATCAAGTGATAATGGCAAATTCGTCTTGATGTCAAGTACTGCCAAGAATTTGTCAAACATGTAAATATCTAACCAGAAATAAAAGGAAGAATAAAAAAATATTGTGCAGCTAAAAGTGATGGAGGATGTGGCTTGATGGTATAATACTTGTTATTTTTATCCATGTGTGCTTAAGAGACCTACAGATCTGATAGTTGAAAAAAGTGAAATGATTACCATTAGTGGTATAAGGAGAGATAGAAGAAGAGCTAAAAGATTTTAAAGAAACCATAAATAAAGATTTAACTATTGTTAATTTAACTAAATATATGATCTTTTATAAATCTCAATGACGGCAAAAGATTCATGTAGTTGACCCAAATAATTGGGATTTATGACTTTGTTGTTGTTATTATTATTGTTGTTGTCTTGATCAAGCTGAATCATAGTGATGCAACAGATGTGTTTCACCATTTTTATTCATCTTGCGGATCAGTTAGTCATGTACCATAAATGTATGTTCAAACAGATTCGGACATCAAAAACAGCTTCTCAAGCATTGATATAACCAGAGGTAATTATAAGTATAATCACAGATAGGACCATCACCAAATACACCCCTTGTCATCATTGGTTTGACTCACTACCAAGATACAAAAATTAAAGACTCGAGCAGCAATTTGATTTCAGACCTCATCCCTCGTTATGATGCACAACTTTTTTGGACTAATTTGAGTTTACAAAACACCTCACAAGCCTCTCTAGATGCCACCTGGCTAGGTAAGAGTGAAGATGGGAACTGGGTCTGGATCATCTTTTTGATGTTCTAATTGCATGTTTTCTCTCCTTTCAATCTAAGGCTAATTTAATACCCATCATACACATAATATAATGTTATTCTTTCTTCAGCCATCACAAGGTTTTGATGTATGCTTACCAAATTAAACATTTCATTCATTTTTTATCAAAACAAATATTTGGAGATTTGGTAAATCAAAATAGAAACCAAAAAGCTTACATGTCTTTGGATATAGATTAGAACGGGATGTAAGCTGCTTTGTAGCTCCCACAAATCAAAACAAACTTAATCAAAAGTAGAAGATATAGCTCAAGCATGACATTTGTCGAACTGACAATAAATGTCATTAAATTAAAATCGAATTCTAATAATCAACTTTTATAATAACAGATCAAAGCTAGCATAACATCAAGTATGATGCAAGTTAGAAAAGCATGTCAATCTTAGATGCAGCCGCGGTTGGATCCCGGTGTCAAGAAAATCTTCTCTCAGAATAGCACATCTATTGACATACTTGAACAAGCTGAATCATTTCTGTAGATGATATGATGCTTCGATTATAATGCATAATTGAATTTCAAAATGGCACTGATGCTCTCACAATATTAAACCATTTCAAAGTCCACAGGGGAGAACCAATTCACAAAGTTCACATACATATATATATATATATATATATATATAATATATATATATATGTTTATATATATATATGTATATATATATGTATATATATGCATATACATATACATATGCATATACATATACATATACATATATATACATATACATATGCATATACATATACATATATATATATATATATATATATATATATATATATATACATATATATATATATATATTAGTCACGGCACCAGCTAATGCTCCACTGACAAATTCACACAGTTCTCTCCTCCTAAATGAGTTCTGCAGCAAAGCATGCAACACCAATTACATCAGCAAGCCAGGTAAATCTCTCATTGGCATTCAGAGTTTGCAGTTCAAGAGAAGTTGTTATCAATCTATGGACACACAGTGGCATCAGTTGCACCTCATAGATTCCTTACGGTTGGCGAGTGATAAAACAGATCCTAACAATAACAAATGTGAACTTGTACACCACTGGATTCTACTTCGACCAGAGCAAAACTAAAAAAGGAGCATTGAAGCAGATGAAGTAACAGCAACTGTGTTCTGTTCTGGGAACAGAGACGAGAATCAGTAGTATTTAAGTTAGACATAAAAACAAGCACAAAGCATACAAAAGAAAAGAATCCATGATCGGTAGATTGCAAAGGTCGAATCTTTGAGAACAGATATCAAGAGTCAATGAATCGGGGCATACCTACTTGGTACGGAACGAAATTAAAAGGTAGAACTCAAAACTGACCAAGGAAGGACACCTTTTTTTTTTCCCGACAACCATTATAATAACACCAGCAAACTGATATATATTTTGAGGAAAAAACAAAAAAAACAACAAAGGTACGATCTTTACTGCCAGATCGAATGTCAAGGTATATACTCATCAAAAAAGAGAACCGAAACCTCGCATAATGAGCTGAAAGGAATCACAAAAAGATGAAAAATTCTTGACCGTTATGAGAAAGAAAGGAAACAATATCCGTCAAGTTGGGAGGTAAACCAACCGATTCCAGATCAATGAGAACCACCAAATAAAACAATCGCCAGAGAAGAAGAGAATCCATCACATACAACGGAGGAAAAGGAAATCAACCTTGATCGCTCCCGTGACATCGGGGAACCGGAAACGGAGTTCGACGGCGGCGGGGGCGCACTTTTCGGCGTCGAGCTCCCTGGGCACCGCCATGTCCAAACCGTACGCATCCGCCAATCCCAGCAACAACACCTCCCGCTTTCTCTTCTGCGATTCCGCCTCGCAATCCATTTCATCCAACGGCTCTCCCACCCCCAATAATTAATGCGAAACCCAAGAGGAACGGAGGCCAGACTTTATAGACCCCATCAAACACTTCCGGCTTCGAGGAAAGCACCAAGGAAGCGAGGGACGAGGGCGAGGGATCGGAAAAGGAAGCAAAGAAACGTGAGAAAAAAGGGTTTTTGACCCTTTTCTTGTTCATTTCTTTGATCGAGAAAGCGGTTTTGGATCGTTTTGTCGGATATTTATTTGCTTTTTTGACTCGATTTTTGTCCAAAAATTTCAATTTTGGTCTTCGTCGCATGCGCCATGGGCGATGAACGCTATCGAGAAATACTTCTTCCCACCCGTTGAAACAGTACTCGACCACATACCTCTCATGTGATTTCGCCGAAGATGTGGGTCCTACATTTTTTACCATGTGCAATAAACAATTAACGATCGGCGGGGTTTGCAAATCACGTATGCTATATATTACGGTTTAGGGTTGCCTTCTAACGTACATTTAGATAATTATAATTTAAGCTATTATATTACATTGGTCAAAATTAAAATAAAAATAAAACATAATGATCCAGAATGAAATGATATATATATATATATATATATATATATATATATATATATATATATATATATATATATATATATTGGATGGACCAGAAAGAGACTCATAATAATAATACGGTGGTCCTCAAACTTCCAAAACTTCATCTTTGCTACTATCACCCAAGGTTCATCGTATTGTATCATACCGACATTTCGATCAGGGCTCGATACGATACAGTACCGGTGTACCGAGCGGTACACCCTGGTATATCGAACAATTTTATATTTTTTTTCATATTGTAACAGTGCTACAGTATAGTACTGTAGCACTGTAACGGTACAGGGCAATCTGTGTACCGGTATCCTGTCGGACCGGTACGTACCGCCCGTATCGGGCGGTACGTTTCGATACGACAAACCTTGCTATCACCTACTCTCTTTTTTTTAAAATTATTAAATCAATAAATTATATTTTCGTGCTTGAAAAAGAAAATGGTTGGAGCCAAAAAAATATAAATAAAAATATAATCCTATAGAATAATAGTATTTGTATGTGTCTTTCATAGGATAGATAGTAAAAAGAAGAGGAGCTAATTTATTTATTTCCTTATCTCGGACCTTTAATTCTCTCGTCCTCTTAGTTTGCAGTCCTAATTGACATCATATAAGTAATGATATGATTATCCAAAATAATGCCCCTAATTTTAGGTTGAGAAAGAAATGTAAATAAGTAAAATTAAAGCACAACCGAATAAAGTCATTTTTGCGTTGGGTTAACTAAAAACACTATCAATGAAAATCTTGTGATGCAGGAAGTTTGATCACAAAACATGTATGAATGTCTTTTATATGACTATAAGATCATGTGGCATTTTATGATATAAGTTAATTTTCTCATGTATTTTATCGTTTCTATTATTTTCGAGCAACATAATAAGATTCAACAAATTGATTGGTAAACAAGCATTTAGGTTTATATTGTTTTCTTGAGATATTGGAAGAAACTAATCCTCTATGTAAACATGATAAGCCAAACTTAATTTCATTATCATCAATTAGGTTTGACTCTCTATTCTTTTTATTATCAAATCTTCCTTATTAATGGTTTTCATGCACTTTAGTACGTGGTGGTACAAAATAGTGTTCATTGAATCGAGCTGCCATGGTTGCTGCAAAGCTCAACGAGCAGTATTGAGCCACAGACTAAGGTGATTGATCTTCCCACTGCTCTTACGCGCAGTCCCTCACCTCCTCCTCCTCCTCCACTTTCGCACCAAATCCATGCTTCCGTCCCTCGCAGACCATGTCAAATTTGTAGAGTATCAGAACCATGGCAAGAGAGGAGACGAGGACGAGGACGGGGCCCAGTATCCACAGCAGCACCGGGAGCGCCGCGTAGAAGAGCCGGTTGCCCACCGTGTTGAGGGCGAAGCTTCTCTCCAGGAGATCGCACACGTAGTCGGGTGTCACCGGGCAGGCGGCGTCGGGGTCGCAGGGGGTGGTGTTGATGAGGAAGTTGGCCTGGCTGACGAACCTTATGGAGAGGGAGTAGCAGAAGAAGGCGAAGAGGAAGAGGAGGAGGAGGGTGACGTACTTGAGGGAGACCATGAACTCCCCGTGGGCGCCCAATACCGAATCGTTCAGCGGCTTCTTGACGCTGTAGGTGCTGCTGATGACGGCCGCGAGGCCGGAGCAGAGGAGGATGGAGGTGGTGGCCATCAGACTCGTCCCCATTATGGTGTTCCTTATCGTTTGCACCGCCAGAATGTTCTTCTTCTCATTATCCTATCATACCACTCACACCATTAATCCACAAAGACCATTAATATTTCCTCCGCAAAGCCTTCATCATTCAATCATAAATCAAATGATGTTCGTGACACTCACAGAAAGAGCTACTCACGTAAAGTCTGCCATGCATGCAATTCTAGACTATCTCTGCTTTCTTCTTTTCAGTTTATACCTACATTTCTCTCTCTCTCTCTCTCTCTCTCTCTATAGTTTGAGGACATAATTAACCACAGATTAAGATAAAACTAGGCAATTAATCACAACTAATGGTAGTAGAGAGGTTTTATATGATGCAGGTCGAACACAGTTTGAGGGAGAGGAGAGGAGAGGAGAGGAGAAACGCCGGCTGGCGGTGGTACTGTTACCTTGATAATGGCAAGCACCCAGAAACGCCGGCCAGCGGAGTTTATCCCTATTATAGTGCTTAGCGGCTGCGACCGGACCTTGTGCCACAGCCACAAGTGGTAGATGAGGGGGAAGAGAAGGCCGACGGGCACCAGCACAGCATCCAAATAGCTCTTTCTCCACTCCATGTTAGCTTCTGCCCCCACCCTCCGCCTCTCTGCCGCTTCTGCTTCAACGAAGGCATGTGTTTATAGAGGAGGCCGATGGAGCAAATGCAAGTTAACGTGGCGACACTTCCACACCACCGAGACGTCATCGTCATGGCCGACAGCAGCAAAATTAGTCAAGACCGATCTTTACCGAGCAAGCATGCATCCGAAAAGAAGCCATCAAATGCTTTGTTTTGCCTGTCACGTAATGCTCTACAACTCTTTTCCCTGTTATCCTCCCCTCATCAGATCACAAGAGTTGGACACTACTTTTGCAACTCCTCCTTTTCCTTTCTCTAATCGCAAAGAAACTCGGAAGAAAAATCTGCATTTTTCACATGGAGGATGCTGGAAAATCCTAAAAATAATCCAGCAAAATAATCATTCAATCTAAAACATATATTGTGAGTGTGAGTGGATCATGTGTTCTACTTGTGGTCAACCGAAGAACCCTAGAAATAATCATTATACTTTGCATTTAATTTTGTTTTCTTCAGATGCTGAAAAGAAAACTTCATTAAAGTCACCTTCTCATGACATTTGCAAATATATCCTTTTAAGAACATAATAAGACTGATATAGTTTCAATATCTTCATATAAAAGAACCCAACCCAACCATGAAAATGGTTGCCTTTCATAGTTTATTTTAGTTGACTTTATTAATTAAGGTGGTTTAATATGCACACACATCTACTTAATCTTCCATCATGGAAGATGATGCCATTGCTCTCCACTAGTGTGAGGTTGGTGTCCTTTTCATTTAGCATTGTTTTTAGGGTTCAAAGTCTAGAAAAGGGAATCCACTATGGATTCATTCCCTCAAGCATAGGTAATTTTCACAAAGCTAATGCTCGACACCCAAATCAAAAGAGTGATCTTGTTGAGTCACCAAGACACCTTATGGGGGTATATGTGATCCTAATACTAAAAGTATTCTTCTTTCAAGTAGGTTTATGACTTTTACATGCTCCCATAGCCCTCATTGAATTGGTATACAAATTTAATGGGATTTTGCCTTTAATGAAGTCCCCAATGGTTTGTCACTACAAGAATATATTCTACACACTTGAATTGGTTTTTACATCATTATTTACCTTTACAAAGCTTGAAATAGTAGCATCCACCTAAGGTTTCTAGATACATCTAGAAGTTTAATGAATTTTATACAAGCAAGCAACTACATATAAACATGTATGCATGGTTCCTAAAGCTTAAACTTCTCTCTCTCTCTCTCTTTCTCCATTTATGATCTCTAGATGTTGATGAGCATATAAAATTAAAGAACTCTTCCACCATTGTTCTTCAAAGTTAGGCCACTAGACAGCTCTAATCCTTAGCTTCTTGCCTTATGTTCTTATTAATGTGACATCAAAACGGAATATCATATGCTCAAATCATCTCTAAATCACAAACAAGGTGGAGATTAGTGGTGACTAATCGAATGCTAGTGGTGCACCTCACCAAATGCTAAAAAGTGGAATCTATCCCAAATAGCCAAACTAAAAGTATATCTCACCTAATTAAAGTAAATATAAATTGATCATTTCCCATCTTCTTTCTTGACCTAAAATATTAAGTTAATTTGCTAGTTTATCAACCAACCAAAGATGATCGATCTAGAAAACATTAGTTCAGTTAAAATAATACCACCTAATTGTTTAACCTCGAGCACCATTTTGGACATGTCGATGCTTAATCAAGTGCTTTGTAGGCATTACTTTGGATGTTCCTTTGGATCAGCCACTGAGACCGACAACAAATAGCATCAAAAGACTGTACTTCAAAAAGTAGATTGAATCATATTAGAATTAAGACCTTAAAATGGACACTAAAATCACTATAAACAAGTCAAAATTATTATCATATATATACAAGTTTAACTTATTATGATCCAATCTTATTTTATATTTTTAATTCAACTAAGTTAATGTTTACATACCCACTCAATTCCGAAAGGTTTGGAATGCACGAAGACAAAAAGGAGAATGGGATTGGTAGACACTATGACATCGATTGTGGCCATTAAACACTCGATTTGCAAAAGAGAGCAAACATTTGACCTAGAAATTGGTCGATCTTCTATGTTTAGGTAGCAAGAACAAAGACATGGCCATGTCAACGAGCATATGCCAATCAAATTGGCAAGTCTTTTTGTTCCATGAAGTAGTGCCATTGGTGGGAAAGAAGCTAAATCTTTTATATGCCTAAGAGGTGGTATTCATGCATGTTTATGTTTTGGTGATATGGAATGATGATTCGAGAAGTAGCTTTATCTCCTAGTGGTGAAGTGTGATTCCCACAATGTGATGAGGTGACAAGATGTAGTGGTGAAAGGACACCTTTTATGAGCTAAGGAAAACACATGGTAACCTAATTTATTGGTTGCATGATGTGTCAAGCATGAAGTTTGTGGAAGTACACATACTACAATTATATTTTCTTAGGGATAGAAGTGTCAAATTCAATTAATAAATTATAAGTGCAATTCAAATTAATATATATATATATATATATATTTATCTCTCTCTCTCTCTCTCTCTCTAACATCTTTCTAATGGTTTGAGTTAACTACTATAAGTAGAATACTTGTCTAGGTTAAGCCATTGAATTACAAAGTGAGAGACTTCGTATTGGTAACACGAATTGACCTCTATTATTTCATTAACTTTGAATCATTAACTCAAAATACATAAGTTTAAATTTATAATAATACATACGTGAGATTCTTATTAGTCAATCTAAATCTTTAGACGCTCGACTAAACTGATATATTAACTTGGATAAAATTTGACTCAATATAATACATATCGCTAACATGCATAAAATTTAAATACATAACCTCCACCATCTTTATTATTTTTTTATTAATGCCATTGAATCTAATAATTTAAATAAGTTGATTACATATAATTTGATTTATATTTTTAAGAAAGCAAGTAAAATGTAGAGCTTGTACTATATAAACACACACCATCATATATGGATCTGGCTTCACATTTAGCTTGGATTGGGTTTTGGGTCAGGAGTAATCTTCATCTACTCTTCTTCTTCTTCTTCTTCTTCTTCTTCTTCTTCTTCTTCTACCTGCAACTCCTGGCATGTCAGTTATCCCCTTCCTGATGTCAGGCATTACACTACCTTTTTCCGCAGAATCACAACACTTGAATGATAGGAAGAACATCAAACTAATTGTTTGAAAGGTGCTGTGTGCAGTATGACAACTCAAAGTATATAGATGAACCATCCTTGGGCTCAAGTTCTTGCAGTTGACAACATAGAACAATGAGGGTTGGCCACTGAGATCATGACTGCTGCTTTGAGCTTTTGTGCATGGCTTCATGGATTGAAAAGTCTTCCTTGTTCCTGAGACCAAAATGTTGATGTGATTTGGAAGAAGAAGAGGTGGTGGGTTGGTGTGGCTTCTCATTGGACTTATGATTGAATTTGAATTGCCTGATTCTAGCTGATGATTGGTGGGTATGATGACTGACTGTCAGGTTGCAAATGATTTATGTCAGTTCCATTGAATCAAGAGGGAAGAACAAAAAGTTCTTCATGATCATCTGAGGTGCCTCAAAAGTATCAATGGTGTAGCAACTCAAGATGGCCTGCATGGAAGAGTGGATCTCAGAAAAGTTTCAGATCATGTAACATGACCCACCTTCTGCTTCATATTTTCTGCAGAAATCTGAAACTTCTTCTGATCAGTAGCTACCAAATCAGCTTTTAGCCTTCATCATGCAGCAAAATTCCTAGATGATTCTTTGCATGGGGATACCATTCACGGTAAAAGAAGTCAGCAGCAACAGTAGAACATTCAACCTTTGGCTGAGAGAGAAAAGAAAAATCAAAGAGGCCAAAATGTTGCAGTGCCCAAGAAAAGCTATCAGTGATAAACAACACCAGGAGATGATAGTTCAGATGATGTGCTCAGAACACTTGAGATGTGCAGCAAGCAGAAACAAAATATGGACACTGAAATCTTAGAGAGGTGTGTATGGAGGTGTCCACTTCTCTGACTCCTTTCACATGCAATCATACTGGCCGAGAAAGACCACTTGGCCTGTTATTATATTACCAAGATCTAATGAGGACATGTGCAGCAGAATCACTGATGCATATAAATTCTTGAGACCTATCTCATTGTAGTTTTCTCTTTATTTTTCTTGTTAAGTTGTCATTTCAAGCCATCTGTTCATTGACATGACTGCAATAACCATCCATGACAGCAGAGAAAAATGAAAAAGGAAAGAAGAAGTTGCAGGTTTTAATGTGTTTGTTCAGAGATTAGCAACTGTTTCTTTCCACAACAAAAAGGAGAAGAAGTTCTTGATCCCCTGTTAATTTCTTAGGCAGGACTCCATGACACTCTCTGTTGAGAAGAACACTCTGTGTAGGAAATCCAACTGAAATTAGATGAAGCCTTTGCTGAGTTTCTGAACCATAGAGAACTCCTTAGAATCCAAATGTGCCTTGCCAAGATCTTGTTCTTGATCAGAACTAAATACAAGACTTCAAATGAACCCTGTTCAGGTGTGTGATCAATATGCCAAACTGCATCCATCTCTCTTCTTTGTGCCCATTGACTCGATTCTGTTTTCCAACACATGTTAGATGATGAACACCAAGGTGTGTGACCCATATTCCTACTTTTCTCCTGAACTAAGATCCACAGTTTCAGATTCTCTCAAAGGATAAATGATAAATGAGTTTTGAAATTGAGATAATTAACTGCAAGCTTTGATTGTAGCGTGTATGATGTTTAACTTATGAAGAGTTAGAACAACATGCTGAATAGAAACAGATAAACAATCAGCATGTATTTAATTCCCAAACAGTTCAGAACAGTCAACATCCACAGAAAGTCCATTTTCATGTGCACCAAAAGTTCTAAAATAATGAAGAACTCAGATTGTTAGGTGAGGAACTGCCCATCATGTAGACTCATGGCTTGGATAAAATTGATCTCAATGGTGTTCTAAGACTACAGATTTGGTCCCATAAATATATGTAACTTATTTCACACACTCTGTTGATTCAAAAGGCATGAGATATTTGAATAGATCAGAATCTAATTGATCCACTATCAATCTGAAAAAGTCAATAATGACAGCTCTTTTCTAACCCATTTCCAGTAGACTAATAAGGTTGTTGTAGATTTGATTATTAGTGGTAATGATTAGTGAGCACAAAATTCCAAATTCAGCTTTTATCTACTTCCACCACTTTGTATCCTACTTAGAGAGTTTGTATTCCATCTTGGACATTGAGCTAATGTAAGAATCATGAACTTCATGATTAATATTTTTGCATGTTCAATCTATCTATATAGCATAAAGGATAAGAAAATCCATATAGTCGATCCCAAATAATTAGGACTTACGGCTTTGTTGTTGTTGTTGTCGTCGTCGTCGTAGCATAAACGGATGAGAAGATGAAAGGAAAGTAATTAAAATGAGAAGATTGAGAAGCTAAATTTTCCCATCAAATTAATTGCTGGACATGAAGCTGTATATGATAGATACATTCTTCCTAAACATAATCAAATTATTGATATTTTTATCAGTATTAGCATACACTTCACATGCAACTTGACACTGCTATAACTATCATATTCCTCAAGCGTTCAAACCCATTCAGAAAAGAATAAAAAATGGTACTAATAATCAGAGCAAGTTTAGCCCCATAGGAGACAGCAATTAGCTTTGATGAAGGCAGATGTAAAAGCAAACTGAGCACAAACAAAAAATGATGAGCCAAAAGATCAAACTAGCTAAAATTCAATTCCCACTAAGACAGCAAACTAAATTGTTCACCAAATATCATTTAGATCTTCTCTTTTGTTCAAGGATCAGAACAGTTAAAGATCATTGTTAGTTCTGACTATTTTACAGAATCATGGGCTAACAGTTGCTTCGACAAAAACAATTAATTAGAAAGTACAAATGTTTGCAGCATGTGAAGAACAGAAGAAGAACTATAGATTAAGAAGTAGCGACTAAATGTTCCCAACTAGTATATATTGTCGAGTCATTGGCATTGCTGCCACCACCTCCTTCGGAGAAGAAAGGCAAGCTCTTGCTGTCATTTCCTCTTCCAAACATCTCCGAGCCACCAAAGAAGTATTCCATGGATCAAAGGCAGGTAGGTTCCAAGACAACCGAGGGTGCAACACTGCAGCAGGTGCTAAAGAAGTGGAAGAAGCTCGCTGCTGCACCGAAGGACAACAGCAAGAAGAGCATTAAGTTCCTGAAGAAGACGCTCTCCTTCTCCAACGCCTGGGCGCAGTCCACCGATGTCCCCAAGGGGTTCCTTGCAGTATGCGTGGGAGAGGAGATGAAGAGGTTCGTCATCCCGACCGACTACCTGCATCACAAGGCCTTCCAAGTCCTGCTTAGAGAAGCGGAGGAGGAGTACGGGTTCCGACAGGAAGGTGTGCTGAGGATACCGTGCCAGGTTGCCGCATTCGAGAGGATACTGGAGATGGTGCAGAAGAAGAAGAAGAAGAAGGAAGGGTTCTGCTACATCAGTCCGGAGGTTGAGGCTGAGATGGCGATGTACCATCTCCCTCACAAAATGATGTGCAGATGAACAGTAGAATTCACAGGAAACAAGATCTCATTTGCTTGTTTTCTTGAACTCCTCCATGGAGCTTGTATTTGAGTAGCTTGAGTTGTAATAAACATGGAGTGCGTTGTAGTTTCCGAACAAGATAGGGGTTGGCACAAAGGAAGCGATGTGTGTATCATATGATGCTTTGCTGAGAGAACATGAATCATAATAGCACTAAATTTCTGCTCTTGAGCTCTTCATCATTACTGTATGTGTGTGTGAAGATGCAGCTGTAGATTTGTTTACATGGCATGTCCTCGAGACATGATGAACACTAAACAACACCACTTGGGACATCAATATGCTGCTCCAGTGAGATCAATCCTTGTCATTATTCTTGGCAAAAATCAACTCCTGTAAACACATCAACATGGATTTTAACCTATGACATGTCAGTGGATTCTTCTTCCCTCTCTCACACTCCAGTCAACACAGTCAAGAACCGAGAAGAAGAAGAAAAAGAAGAAGAAGAAGAAGACCAAAGAAATGTTCTTGCTGTCAATTTGAAGAACTTGGACTTCATAAAGGTGGATGAAGAATGCTCGACATGGGGATGAAGAGATCAAAAGTCTTCTTAATATTTCCAGATAGCGTGGTGATACTTGGAAGAATCTGGAGGGTGTGGAGGGAGGATTTGGTCTCACAGAAGCCCTCCAACACTCCCCCTCCTCTGGTCTACAGTTGGTGGTGGTATTCGTTTGGCTTCAAACAAGTACTGTTCAAGGTTCTTTCTGTGGGTGTTCTCAGGATACAATGGACCATCATCTGATGATGCTTTTGTCTGTATTAATGAGTTTGTGATGTTTAATCTGCTAATTTTCTGGTCTCTGTATTCAGTTTTCTGCATCATATTATTGTGCTAAAATAGGATTAGTTTGTTGCTTTGCAGTCCGACTGACCGATTAAGATTCGAGTCATGAAAACAATTGCAATGCTCACAAGAACCAAAATTGACTGGAGCCTCCTGCATTATTGAATCATGGCTTGTTGCCAAGTAAATAGATGATATATAAGTCTCCAGTGACTACCCAAAATGTTCTCTGCACTGACAAAGGGATGTATGGAACACATGGAAACTGCATCTTCAAGAATAAAGGAATGATTACTCTCTTTAAGAAGTAGAGCTTCTCGGAGAACCCTCGTGCAGACCATCATATATGGAGGAAAACCTGCAGCATCCAAATTGCACACAGAGAGAACCATCCAATCTATAAACAGTGTCATAGCAGTTTATCCAATAAATAGAGACAGATTAATTAGTCTTTAATTGTAAATGCAATTATTTTGATACTCCTGCAAAAATGTCGACAACCAAAGGCCAAGTTGACTGGCTTAGGTCTTGTGCAATCATAAAGTCGACAGTTTTCAACTCTTGCACAATTGGAAGGGGAGGGGAAAAGAAACAGTCATGGGGTGTGTAGACCTTCAAACTGTTCATGGGAAAAACTGAACATGTAAACCAGGAGCCAAATTTTGGCAAAGATCATCCACTCCAATACAACACGATGAATGTTTATAAGCATTGCGATTCGACAAATTAAGCCGCTCTGATTCTGCATCAGAACAAAAAATACTTGGAAAACCTTCTTGTTTTCCAGAGTCCTCGACCAGATCTAGGTGGTTCGAAAAGAATGAACAAATGGGATCTCACATCTCCATGACGACAGAAACAAAGATTCCTGTAGAACTAAACAAAATGGTGGAAACCATCATCCAAAAGGAAATCTTATAAGCTTCCAGTTGGGGAAAACTTTACACTGACGACATCTACAAGGGGCCGAGAGTTCTGGCCCTCCTTCAGAGTTCGTATGACAGCTCTAACAGCCAGCAGCCTTCAGGAAGTGGTCATATGGGCTTGAAGCCGGAAGCCTGAGGCACTGGGACTGGTATAATATCATATTGTTGCCACCAAACTGATTCTGTACGTCTACATTCAATTTCTCATCGAGGAAAGGATTGTTACTCTGCACCAATAAGCTCGACCTTTTAGTTTGACAGGCCAAAGTATGAACGTTTATTTTCTCAAAAAACAGATAAGAGCTATTAAAACAGACAGTGAACAAGACAGAAAAAGAAGTGAACAAAGTAATGGTCATAGATTATGCATAACAAAGCATGCAAAATTATCTAAGATGAATCTACAAAGATATCCTGGTAGTTCCCAAACGATAGAAACCTGTCTAAATCCAGAAACACAAATTTAAGATCATAAAGAAATAAAGTAATTTTCAAGGATTTGGTGTTAGCATGACATCAGAACTAAATGTCATGTGACAGCTAGAAGTTCTGTAGTTGCAAAGGTAACATCTCAAAGAAGCAAACCAGAAAGTATATAGCATCACCATTCTTTAAAATAATTTAAATCAGTGAAGCCAGAAAAAGAGAATAACAAGATAAATCATTATCATCAGTTCATCACTATCTGTCTAGGTTTCCATGTAAAGTTGTTCCATTCAATAGTTTATAAATCAATTTGTGGTAATACCTTTCCAGGTTGGTCAACATTGAAGCATGAGGACATCTTGTCTCCATTTTGATCAGTTGAGGAGACACCAAGCAAGATATCATGTTTTTGTTGAGCACCTGTAAGAACAGACATCTTCTGATGCTTTCCCATCACAAGAGCCTTGCAGTGACCAGCCATCTCTTTGAATGGTACGTCAGAGGTGGTTGACACTGAAAATCTTCCAACTTGTAATGTTGTATCCAGGACCTGCACAAACTAAATCATATAACCAACACAGTACTTTTTTCAAACAAACCTCATCTAGCATGTTAACAAGGGGGATGCAAAGAGCACAAGAGGCAAACTACGAGGAAAGAGGCTAGAAAAGCAAGAACCCATAACTTCAGCAAAAGAGCAGAAAAAATGAGATGTCACTATGGAATCATTATATTAGTTCTTTGCTAGTGATTAATATTAGAAGATGTCCTGCACCATTCGTTTTCAGTTTGGATATGCTTTCTAGGAGCATGCATGCGTGTGCACGTGCATGAACAAACAGAGAAATCAGGAGATTTGATGACATTATCAAATTTATGGAGTGAAAATATCTAAACATCACCCTCACTCTCTCCCACCACCCAAAAAGGTGAGCAATGAGATAGATTGATATAATTGAGGCCGCCATCAGAATGATCCCAAGTCTGTGGCAGGGAATAAACAGTGAGTTCTAATAGGCCTAAAGAACCTCCACAATAGAACCATGAAAATTTTTTATGCTACAAAAAGATTGGCAAGACAGTGAGAAATATAATTCAACATGAACTTACTAAAAAAGGTAAATCCAGACTCATGAGTTCAAAATGAACTTAGAAAGTGAACTACCATCATAAAAATTAAAGATACTAATCGGATATTGTGATATGGCACAAACACACATATGAAGTCAATTGATGCATCTACAAAATATCATTAAGCTGAGGAAGTGGGATTAAATCAAGTAACACTTAAACATAATGTTTTATAAGGATGAAGTATGCCCTCAGGAATTCAAGCTTTATATTTTTCCTAAATATTTTGCTCATATATGTAACAACAGACTCTTGTTCAGATAGTAAGGCTTTATCATTAAGGATAAATAAGGAAACTAGTGAGCAACTTCTGAAAGTAATCAGTTTAACCATGAAATTGAAAGAGAAGAGTCTACTAGTATCCAAAACTTATATAGATTTTGCATAACAAAGATTGCTTCTATTCAATATTCTTAAGTCATATGAGAAAGAGTTGGAAAATGCATAAATGGAAACCATACCATGTCTAAAAGCTGATCAACACTGAGAAGATTGGATGAGTTGCTGGTCAACTTTAATGAGTCTGCCACTGTTTCAAATGCTTCAGGAAAGACATCATCAACCAAAATAGTTGCAGGTGTGACCTGTAAAATTAAATCCATTTGTTTTGGTGATGGAACTTCCTATGTCCAGCAAAACTACAAGAGCATTACCTCTTGAGTGTTCTCCTTTTTAGACTCAAATGGCAATTGTCTAGATGTTTCCATGAACTGTGCCCCCAGTGGACAAATATCATCCGGCAAGAAGTCGCTTAGCAGTTGATTTCTTACCATGGATATTTCTGACTGCAGTAATGTGCAAAATTAAATGAGATACAGATGCTTGAAAGTTGAATGTATGGTCCTGCATATACGAGGATTAGTAATAGTACTTAGATAGGTTTATAAGGAAATTACATCTGATAAATCTCTTAAGCTGTTCATGATCTGTGAAACAATGAATTCTCTAGACTGGCTTTCTGTTAGTTCTACAGCTTGAAGAGATTTTAAGGCATTGTTATCATCCTCTTGTGACCCATAAACTCTTGAGCAATGATCAGGGGCAGCATTCACAGCTTGGAGTTTGCTGTCTTCAACCAGTTGGAGATACGGATCAACCTGGACAAGGACAACAATTTATGATGATTAAAAGATTTATAGCTAGAGTGCTTATTTTGGTGACAACTAAATCAGCATTTGTCCTGCAGACATTGGTTGGAGGAATTAAAATAACAGACCATCATGATATCAAATCTGCAGCTCCAGCATTGCCATTAGCTAATGTATTTGCTCACATTGACTGATGGGAAGTAGTTGGTCACAAGTATTACCATGATCTCATATTACAACAAGACTGTTTGTTTAAATGCATATTTTGCTAATCTTTTTTAAACAAATTAGTAATCAGGGTGAATATATGTGCCCTTAGTACATAAGAAGAAAGGTAAAAAGGCTATAAAAAGAGTGCAGCTGCTGATGTGCATACCGTTTTCTCATTAAGAGGTGATTTAACAATTGGAATAAGAGGCCCTATATTGAATGCTTTTGAAGAAAATATGAGCATAGCTGTTGCGAGAGTATATAGGGAACGTCGACGTGATGGTGGAAGTGGACCTACAAAAGATCATACACAAAAACAAAATCAACAAGTGAATTTTGCTAACAAAATACCATAAAAAGTACTATAAGATGGCTATTCAAAACCATGTACAGTTCATGTATCTAGACTAAATTATCTACACTTCTACAGTTCAAAACCAACAAGAACCAAATACAACAACCAGAATAGGTTCTCATTTCGTGCACTCTGAAGTCTAACACAAGAAAATAGGCATCATAGTCCCATCAAAATGAACTATACTTGCCACATGAACATCCTTAACAACTTATACTTATAATGGTCCAAGAACTCCTCAAAGCACTCAGACTCGAAGGAATGGACATAAAAATAAATTCACCCACATGCACTACTTTGAGTGGATGGATGCTAGACAACCACTTAATTTCTTGTGTGAAGACACTTCATAGTTGAAGATGAATCAAACTATTTTTGGTTACTGGTCTTGGAATATGTAACATGACACCACCATATAATTTGTTAAGACCTTGATTTCTCCACTGACACCTTCCTCTAAACCTGAAACTTTCAAATCAGCAATTGAATAACTAATTAAAGGTGGTAGCTCTCTCAACCGCCACAAGTTCAAAATTGTCTTCTTCTGGTTTTTCTTCTTTAGTACCTGCATTTTGTTGTTTAATTTTCCTACAATAGTAGGTTTGTTTACTTCAGCAGAGTTGGCAAATGAAGCTACAGCAGATACTTCAGTAGATTTGATTCTGGTTGTTCCTGCATTGATTACAATGGGTAGACAACCTGGAACTCTAACTAGCCACATAGTGCTAGATGACTAATGAGACTTGGGTCCAGTTACTAGAAAACCAGTTGGGTCAGTCGGTCGGACTGTACCAGCTGATATTTACCAGTCTGACTAGGTTCCAACATGCTGAATGGGCAAAACCGTCCAATGAAATTTCAGACCATGCTTACCACGCCTTATCATTACAATACCAGGCACACTGTCCAGTTTTAGGGGTTAAAATGGGGAACCAAGGTGCTAAGCCTACAATCCAGTCACGGTCATTGTGCACCCACAACACTTTCATCAACGGACCATTTGTCGCTTTAGTTTGCTTGTACATATGTTTGGCAATATGTTTTGTCTTGTTTTTATGTGTTTTTACTTGAAAACTATGAACAGGAATAATTTGTAGGGCTGCAGAGTGACCACTCACCAGAATGGGCAAAATTGCCACAAAATCACTTAGTTTTCATGTGCTATAGCCTATTTTTTGTAGACTATGGTGCAGTGCAAAACATTAGTCATCTCAACATCCTAGAACCACCAAGGTGGCACAGGGTAGGATGGGGGTTTGGGATAGTATTGGGTGTTGATTGGATTCATAAGTTCGCATGTAAAGCTTAGGAGAACTTACCAATATGCCCGACACCCGGTGAGTAGTCGTTTGTAGACTTACGACTGTTCATTTGTCTTTTAAAGTTCTTGCTTTCTTCTTTCTCTTTTCTCTCTTGCACCCCAAGTGTTTATTGAATTGCTTGCAAAGCTATTATCTTTGTGAGACGTTGAGACTTGTTTGTCGTTCATTTTTTAAATTAATCAATTTCCTCTTTTACAAGTCCTTCAGTACCTGAGTGAGGTTCCATATAGGCTGACCCTTTGTGGATGAATAATGCAAAGGTGCCTCACGATTTGGGCAATTTCAAATAAGTTCGTAACATTTGGTATCAGAGCGAATAAAAGCGATTCAAGAAAATAGTGAAAGTTTGCAATTTCACCATAGCAAAACACTATGACGAATCAAGCAAGACAAAGCAAGCCGAACCATTGCCCTAAGCAGCCGTAGGTGGGCTGCAAGTGCAAACTTGCTCTCAAGCTATTTGAGCCGATCAAGAGGAGCATGACAACAAAAATGACGATAAAAAAGTTGGCTATTCTTCGAGAGCAAAGGAAGTGCAATCCGGAGCGCCAACGGAAAAGAAAAGTCATGAGAGGCTTCTACCTGTGGAAACCCACCTAGATGTCCTCGAAGCAAATCTAGACGAACTTTACCAAGGCTAGGTAAGGCTCTTTAGGGTAGAAAACTTGCAAGAGGATGCAGAATCTCGAATTGACAAGGTCGAGTCTCGAGTCTATCAATTGATGAAAGATGCCAAAGACTCCGTGCAGCATCTAGATGATGTCGTGGTAGATCTCACAGACAGGATCATGTTGCTCATGAGGGCTCTTAATACGGGAGGGAACAATACTCGTATTGCTCCACCACAAAACTTGAGGGCACCTGAACAACATTGCTTAGGGGGTGCTAGGGATGCAAAGGAGCTCGAGAATTTTCTGTTTGATATAGAACAGTACTTTCAAGCAACGAGACCTAATTCTAAAGAAAAAAGAGTTTTGATAGCAACTATGTATTTGAATGGGGAAGCAAAGCTCTGGTGGCGAACACGGTGAGAAGAGATCTAACAAGGTCGTGCCTAGTTGACTTATGGGAGGACTTGAAGTTGAGATCTCAGTTCCTACCAAAGAACATTGAGTTTGTCATAAGAATAAAGCTGAGACAACTTCGCCAAAGCACTTCTATTCGATACTACATAAAGCAGTTTTTAACATTGATGTTGGACATACAAGACATGTCCAAAAAGGGCAAGTCGTTCAACTTCCTCGATAGCTTGAAGCCATAAGCACAACAGGAACTGAATCGAAGGAATGTTATCGATTAGGTCGAGACAATCATAACTACAGAAAGACTCACCGACTTTATTTCCTCGGAAGACTCTGGGAAGAAGAAACAATCTTTGGGAAATCGCCCATGTAAGTATTTCCCGAGGGAAGGAGTCTATAACCGAGCAAAAGAAAAAGAGTTTTTTACAAAAGGCAAGGTCCTAAAACTTGGTGAATGCTTCTTGTGCAGAGAACCGCATATAGTGAGGGAGTGCCCACAAAAGCATGCACTCAATGCGTTGACAACTTCAATCCATTGTCTAAGACCAGACAAGGGCAAGGCTGTCGCCCTTAGTTCAAGTGATTTAAAATTCAACAGCGATGATGAGGAGTCACAAGAACCTCGAATGGGAGCAATGCATTGAGTGCCCACAAAAGCACGCACTTAATACGTTGACAACTTCAATCCATTGTCCAAGACCAGACAAGGGCAAGGCCATCGCCTCAGTTCGAGTAGTTTAAAATCCAATAGCGACAATGAGTCGCAAGAACCTCAAATGGGAGCAATGCATTTGATGAATACATTACCGGGTCAAGTGGGGGAGAATATGGAGACAAAGTAATGAAAAACAAAGAGTAGTGAACTGATGTATGTGGACATCAAGCTCAATGGCTGAACTCATGCCATGGTAGACACTAGCACTAACCATAACTTCATCACTGATCGTGAAGCAAGGCGACTCGGGACAATGAGGAATCGCAAGGACCTCGAATGGGAGCAATGCATTTGTTGAATGCATTACGGGGTCAAGTGAGAGAGAATATGAAGATGAAGCAACGAAAAGCAAGAAGCGATGAATTGATGTACATGGACATCAAGCTCAATGGCCGAACTCGTGCCATGGTGGACACTAGCGTTAACCACAACTTCATCACCGATCATGAAGCAGGGCAACTCAGGCTGAACCTAGAGAAAAGCCCAAGTCGGAAGAAGGCTATAAACTTGGAGGCCAAGCAGATCTCCAAGTTGGCAAAGGGGGTCCCTATCAAAATGGAGACATGGAGCAAGGTTTTTAATTTTGAATAATACTGCCCCTACCGAGCGATACGTACCGGTCCACCAACAGACCAATACACGGACTGCCCACTACCGAGCAGTACCGTCGATTGGGGACTGAGGGAGAAGAAAGAAGAGAAGAAAGAAGAGGAAGAAGGGGAAGAAAGAATAGGGAGAAGAAGAGAACCTGGAGATCAACGTTGCTTCCCTCCTTGTATGTCGGCAACTTCTCATCCGCGCGGGAGAAGAGTCCTCGGCGTCACGAGGAGAAGAAAGGCGACATCGCGGCAAGAACGGTTTTTTTTATCGTTTTTCTATGACATCACCTCGGCAACGTCGCCTCGCGTGGGGAGAAGAGAGGCGACGTCACCTCGTTTTTCTGTGACATCGCCTCGGCGACATCACCCCGCATCGAGAGAAGAGAAGCGATGTTGCAAAAAAAAAGATTTTTTATACTTTTATATAGACTTCTAAGTGATCCTCGGAATGGAGTTCATGCACGTGATGAAGGTGTCAATGTCATTCCTAAACTCCACCCCTAGATGAAAGGTCATGTTATTCAAAATGTTGGGATCCAGTGATGCTTCTCCACAAGCCTCCACCCATAGACGAAAAATCAAATTGAAAGAATAAATTCGCTCATTGAGCAATATCTTCAGCACTACATGAGTGCCAACCAATGAGATTGGGTGAAGTTGTAAGACATATAACCCAATTCTCCTATAACTTGCAGTGGAGCTTTGGCATCCAACAAAATCCCCTTTGAGATCATTACAGGACAGTAGTTGTCAACTCCACACACATTGGCAATCGGTTATACTAAAAGTAGCCTGTCGACATATCACTTTGCAAATATATATATCGAGCGATATATCAAAATATACCGCTTGGTATACAGCATCGTACTATACCGAGCGAATCTCAAAACTCCGGTACGATACGAAATTTCAATCCTTGACGTGGAGCGAAAGCACAAACATGATAGCGATGTCATTGGACGACTTCTAAGTGATCCTCGGAATGGAGTTCATGCACGTGATGAAGGTGTCAATGTCATTCCTAAACTCCACCCCTAGATGAAAGGTCATGTTATTAATGTTGGGATCCAAGTGATGCTTCTCCACAAGCCTCCACCCATAGACGAAAAATCAAATTGAAAGAATAAATTCGCTCATTGAGCAATATCTTCAGCACTACATGAGTGCCAACCAATGAGATTGGGTGAAGTTGTAAGACATATAACCCAATTCTCCTATAACTTGCAGTGGAGCTTTGCATCCAACAAAATCCCCTTTGAGATCATTACAGGACAGTAGTTGTCAACTCCACACACATTGGCAATCGGTTATACTAAAAGTAGCCTGTCGACATATCACTTTGCAAAAGAATAGCATCGAAATACAAATATTACCTGGGTATACTTAAAGAAGGTGGCAAAAATGATGAAGAAGTGAGCTGATATAGGAAGGCAACAGAGTTCAAAGTTGGCGACTTAATGTTAGTGAAGCTCCAATTAGTATCACTCCAGTTCTTTAAGCACAAGGTGCACAAGAGATTGGTGCACAAGTATGAGGGGTCATTCTCAATCATAAGTAGGGTAGGCAATGTCTCATACAAGTTACAACTACCGGCATGGCTCAAGATTCACAATGTATTCTATACGAGCAACTTGAAAGCATACTGCTCAGATCCGCAAGATGCCTCCAAAGCCTTGTATGAAAAGTGAGTTGAAGTCATTTTAGTGGATTGCAAGACAAAGTTACCCAGTGAAGTGGAGAAGATTGAGTACTTAGTGAAGTGACGAAAGCTTATCAAAACAGAAGCCAGTTGGGAGCTCGAAGACGCCCTGCGACATGAAGAAGCAGTCATCAAAGCCTATCAGCAAGCATAAATGAGGGCAACAACTGTTTAAGCAGAGGAGAATGTCACGGATAATCGTCGCACACCGCAACAGCTTCGACAACAGACCATTCGTCACTTTAGTTTACTTAAAAACTATAAGCAAGAACAGTTTGCAGGGCTGCAAAGCTGCCGCTCACCAGAATAGGCAAAACTAACCCAAAATGCCTAGTTTCACATGCCATGACCTGTTTTCTACATGCTATGGTGCAGTACGGTGTGAAACATCAACCATCTCAGTACCCTAGAACCACTCGAGTGACATAGGGCTGGATAGGGGTTTGGGGTAGTGTCGGGAGTTAATTGGACTTACAAGTTCAAACGTAAAGCCTACAGGAACTTACCAATGTGCTCAATACCCAGTAAGCAATCATTTGTGAACTTGCAACTGTTTGTTTGCTGTTAAAAATCCTTATTTTATCCTTTCTTTATTTTCTCTCTTGCACACCAAGTGTTTACTGAATTGCTTGTAAAGCTACCCTCTTTGCGAGATGTTGAGACTTGCCCACTGCTCGTTTTCTGAATTAATTAATTTTCTCTTTTATAGGTCCTTTATGACCTGAGCGAGGTTCCAAATAAACTGACCCTTTGCGGATAAATAACATAAGGGTGCCTCATGACTTAGACAATTCCAACTAAGTTTGTGATAGTCTGATACTTTCATCTATTTTTTTATTTCCTTATAGCTAGTAATAGCTATCTTTTTTACTTTATTTTTCATCTTTATACTTTCCTCATGCTCTCACTCTCAAATTTTTTTCTCAAATTCTCTCTCCTTCGGGCATCTCTCGCTACTGTTGTTGCCAGTACTCCTCTTCCTTCACTGCTTCTGTTCTTCCTTTATCTCTTTTAAGTTTTCCTTGCTCATTGTAACAACGTGAGTTTAACCCCACATCTTTAAACAATGGCACATGCCATGTCAAGTCAATTACATCTATTTGTTTAAAAAAGGCAGATATGCTGAACCACAATAGGCAGCAACTTAGTTGAGGGTTAAATAACTATGAAGTTGACTAGCCTGGTATAAAAAAGCATGAAGGAATTTTTAGAAGCTTGAGCAAAGAAAAGTCAATTTCAAATGGCAGATCCTTATAAAATTTGGAGCAACTTCCTATTGCTTTGTGTTACATAACTTCAAAAATATCTGTATGCTATTGAGAACCTAAAGTTGATTTGAGTCGATGGATACTCCAAGTTCAAACCATAAGTGCACATGAAAACATAATCAGACCAACAAGTTATACACGCTCTTCTAGGAATATTAAGAAAAGAAATTGTATTAACAATGTTTTTTATATGAGACTTCATGTGGTATAGAGATAGGTTACACCAATTAGATTCAGCTACTCACTTTTCCACATAAATTACAAAAAGCAAACCATACCTGCTGCCATTGAAGTGCTTCTTAAAGAGAAAGCAAGCTGAAAACTCCGTGTAATAGAGTCAGGCATTGAGGTCTGAAAAAGTGGAAACAGAAAATAAACTAGGGAGAGCTAGACAATAAAAGTTCATGAACAGATAACAACTAAGTAGTTCAAAGCCAAATCATGAAATGTTTACAGTAATCCTGTTAAAGTGTAAAGTGATAGAAGAAGATATTTATGTGGCATCTAAAGCCCACAATTCATGATGGGAAGAGGAAAAAGAAGCTACAAGCATGGTGGAACTCATTTACAATGACAGTTAAAAATCAAAACCCACCTCTGGATTTCTAAAACTAGTTTCATATGGAAACATAAGGCCGTCAAATGACTATTTGATCATACTTTGCAGTGATACCATGAATTGTTTTATTTTCATAAAATTTACAGTTCTTCCTTTGATTCAATGATACATTATTAGATTTACTGATTAAACTTTGTAGAGAATTCTGCAATTTAGTGCCTAAAATATCGATGGAAGGAATTCTAAAATTGAAATGAAGAGCTTAAGAAACTGAAATTTAGGAATCCTTCAGGAGGCACGAGATAAATTGAATCATATCTGCAAAACTGGATTCTTTCTTTACTCCTAGGTCCTAACAATATCCAATACTGAATACTACATAACTCAGAAATCTAATATTTTTTGAAAAAAAGGAAATTTTGACACAGCATACAGGTTAAATAACAGGAACAAGTTGACATTATCAAAGAACTGAATCTTACTAAAATGGTAATACAAACACAATTGCTGACAAACAACATGCATGTTCAACCTAACAAGTTCCAGAGATAAAAGCATCCATCAGCTATCAAAACCTTGTAACATTTTCGAGTTGGGCAAAGTGGCAAACCATAGATGAAGCTCTATCGATCTATAATGCTTATCTAAGAGAATTACAAATAACTAATATGCCGAAGATGGTAACTTGTCTGAACAAGTACCAATTGTCTTACATAAGTGGTCTACAAAGTTAATTAGTAGGCAACAGTCAAAAGTCTCATCTAGAAGTCATT
Source organism: Musa balbisiana (assembly GCA_004837865.1). NCBI lineage: Eukaryota > Viridiplantae > Streptophyta > Magnoliopsida > Zingiberales > Musaceae > Musa > Musa balbisiana. Next base: position 4,142,413 of record CM017193.1, on the reverse strand, counting down.
AGACTGTAAGTTACAGTTTAACAGGTCAAATGCTCGAATTATAGCCCACTCAGAAGCACTACAATGTTTCTTGAGAGAGAAGTTTGATCATTATGGTGCAGGAAAATTTAGCATCATGATGGCTGTCAACAATTGGTTGAATCAATATCATCAACAAAATAAGGGGATTATTGAAGAGTCATGTCATTCACCCAAAAAGAGCAGAATAGGAAAAAAGTAACTTTTATGCCTTTTAAATGCAAAATTTCACATATATAGCAAGATGGAGGAGATAGAGAGGCAACCATTCAATTGCAACAAAATATTAAAAAATATGCCTACAGTTGGGGGAAGTTTTCACTTAGTTGTATGATAACTGCTTTGGACATCTATCTAGTAAGATACTGCATTCAACCAACTGTAGAAAAACATGAAGACTGTCAGATTATAGGAACTAAGAGAAGAAGCCTGAATTTCTGCTACAAAATTATGTATGTTGCAGTCCATTATCAGATTTTTGTCAACCTGTGATTGCTTAATCTAATCACAAATTTTCAATCTCTAGTAACTCCATGAACTCCTAGAGCATTATTCTTTGGCACATCTCAAACCTAACTTTGCCATGGCATCTAACCATTCAAAATTAAGGTCAATATATATAGACCTACAGCTTAAGTGAAGTCTCAAGTTGAAGTTGCAGGTTTGATAATACAAATTTAGGCTAATGTAGATGCAGACAAGTCCCCAAAATTTTCAGTTATACACATGAATCCACTGATCTTGTTTCTTATATGGAAGTCTCTATATATTTTTCTGTTGTGTTCACTAGTCCCTCTGTCTGCCTTTCTCTAAATATGGCCATACGTTGCCAAATATTAACCAACAACAGTCTAAAAGGGAAGTATAGAGAAGTTGCAAGGTAGAATCTGCATGCCAGCTCCTGAGTCAAAGTATTAAAATCCAAGATGTGAAAGATTACAACTAAAGGTACAATTGATAACCTTGGAAAGGGTAACTGGCTGCTGCTACTTTTCCCCATCTTTATTAGAAAATACTCAGATACATAAAATTCGGTACTACCTTGAAGCATGAGTTCATATCAAAAATTGCAAAAAATATATGGCACCAAGCAGTAATAGAAAGTTCAACTTAGTAGTGGCTGCAGATAATACAGCATTATATGGAATTTGATTACCTTTGCTCGAGAAAACAACAATGCTAGACTATAAGAATGAGCTATTGCTTCATAGTTATCTGGCATGTTTTCAGGGGACATGACCTGAGCCCAAATTGATGAAAGAAGTAGCACTATTTGGCGACGGCTCAATCTTAAAGGAACTGAGTCCTAAATACACCAAAAAAAAATCAATTTGTAGTAAGTGAACAATCCAAGAGCTAGTTCGTTTTAAGATGGTAGCTTACTAAACAATAGCTAAAAGACATCAACCTTATATGATTTGTTCAATATAACATTCTCTGCAATTACTAGTGGAGAGCCCTTCATGCTGCAAGTGCAGCTTTGAGATGACTGCAGCTTGAAAAGATTTGTCTCGTTGCCGCTATTATCTTGTGCGTCATAATTATATGGAACTCTGTTCATATTTTGTTGGTATGTTTTACCTGTTGAGGAGCACTTTTCCCATCTTAGTTTCTCAAACAGAGCAGCTGAAGACGAAAAGGCAGAAACTGTTCTAGAGAGTGTTCTCTGGAGATCAAAGTTCTTGAGTAACTCTGGAGTCACCGAACAAGGTTGGGGACATACAGATGAAGGAACAAGAACAACAGAGAATACACGGTGAGCACCAACACGTGTTTCATGATCAGGGTGAACCATTGCTAAGAGCAGTTGATGAAATAGAGTTTCAGGAAAAGCCTGTGATGAATGACCAGAGAATTAAATCTAAAATAACTGAGAAAATTACTCTAGCACATGTATTTTTGTCTGACCTTATTCTGATATGACAAATTTGGTACAGATGCAATTATCTGAGCAGTGCGATATACAGCAGACATGGTTGACCTAGCTATGGACACATTGGTTGATATATTTTCCAGCATTACAGCCATCATGTCAAGAACAGGCCCAGCATCACCAATCTGTTTAACAAAACAGCAAACACTTGGTCATGAAGAACTTCATGATTTCATGAAAAGGTCACCGCAAAGCCCAGTTGTGATAGATTTATAGTATTCAGCATATCAGACAAGCAATACCTTTTTCGATAATTGAATGATGCACTCATCTACTGCTGCTCGAAAATTGTTATTCCATTTGATGATGTCATCACCCAAGTTTTCACTACCAAGTGCACAGTGCATGGATTTTCGCAAATGTTTCACCATATCGCTTATTGCGCCTATAATTGCTACAGAAGCCTGAGCTTTCGACTGCTCAGCGAGACAACCAGTAACTTCAACTATACTCAATTGAATGTCAGGCTGTTTTAGAACAGCCTTATGCTCAAGATGCTTGACCAATATTGATATTAGCAGATGTGTATTTTGCCCTGCAAATTGATAACCAAATTCACCCATTAAAAGATCAGTAACAAAATATACATATGTTTACCTGGAAGAAAAGTACATTGACAGTCCTTAGTCCAAATTTTGGTGGGATCCTCATAAACTGGGCCACCGCACTGTATATATATATGTGTATATATATATATATATGTATATATATATATGTATGTATATATGTATATATATATGTATGTATATATGTATATATATATGTATGTATATATGTATATATATATATATATGTATATATGTATATATATATGTATATATGTATGTATATATATATATATGTATATATGTATGTATATATATATGTATATATGTATATATATGTATATATGTATGTATATATGTATATATATATATGTATATATACATATATACATATATATATACATATATATATATATGTTTACACATATGCATATGTATATACATATATATATATATATATATATATATATATATATGTATGCATATACATATGTATAAATATATATACACATACACATATGTATATATATGTGTATGTATATGTATATGTATATGTATATTCATACATATATATATATATATGAAAAATAAAATAAAATTCTTACCGGCCTTTTCCATCAATAACTGCATATCCAGTAAAATATACCGAGCAAGACCATTTTGCCGAGACCATGAACTATTATTATCAAAATATCGAAACAAAGACTCCAAAATGCGTCGTACAGTAGTGGCTTCCTTGGCTAGCTTTGCCATGTTATGCACACAAACCCTGGACCAAAAGTTGGGATTTCTTGTTTCATCCCTGTAAAGTGTATATGAGTATATTAGATAACTAAAAAGCATATAAATTTCGAAATGAGTAGAGATTATGTGTCAAATTCTTACGTAGTCAAATTAAGTTCTCCTCTATCATTTACAATGCTTTTCCAGGAAGGAACCCTTGCCATGACAAAGGGAGAAGGAGATACATGACCCTCAGTTTTAAGGACTTCCTGTACCCACCGGCTCTGCGTACCCTCTTCACTTTGTTGGCCATTCTCTGATTTCTTTTTGGGGACTCCATAGTTATCCAAGACTGCAGAAACAATCTACAGCAACAAAAATTTAAAGGAACAGAGTAAAGGTTTATCATTTTCTAGTGCTTACTAGATAAACATTTAAGGCCTTGAATAAAAATGTAATGACTTGAGTGGTGGCTACTTTTGAGCACTCGACAATTCAAACAAAGTTATTCAACGAAATTAAATTCAAATTTTAAGTGCAATTATGCTTAACATAACTGACCACTTTTACAAATTATTTTCCATGAGCTTGTCTTCAATACAAAATTTCATTTTATCTTAAGCAGTTCAAATTGCAAAATCATCTCTCCCTTTATGTTCCCCAAGTTCTTTATGGCACATGCCATGTGCAGATTACATATAATTTAAATTTTCTAGCAGAAAAGTCTCAATTAGATTTTTAAACTCTCAAATTTTCTTTTCATATTTTTACCAAAGTTTAAATCCTCAATCTAATACCAGCTCCAACACATTATTAGATAGACATAGTACTAGTATATTAGATGGTGCATGTCTATGACCTACCATCCGACAATACTGAAAAAATAATAAAAAATAAATATTGAAGTTACAAAGTTATGGTTACCATTGTATTTCTTAATATTCTAGTGGACTTTAAAAAATATAAAACAGTCTCATATTCAGAACATAGAGAAAAACATAAAAAATTTAAAGGTCCTGGGAGCAGGGTTTCAAATACCAGTCAAATTGGTTTTTACCAACAGTTATTTATCAATTTGAGCTAGAACCAATGGTGGACCAGATAGCCTGATACCTATCAATATTTCATTTTTTTCATTAATTGTAGTAATAATGGGTGGTACAAGTTGGTATTTCACCAAATATACAAGCTTCATACTTCTCTTATGAGGCGTCAAAATGGCATCAGACAAAGATCTTAAATCTTGCTTTGGAGTTTGATTTTTAGGTAAAGAGATGAAATAGTGACTAAGAAAATGAGTAGCCCAAGGATCAGTTCAAATAAATATACAGAAACAATCATCATCTTGATGTCCTTGTTTAGTTTAAATTGAACTAGGAAGAGGTTAAGCTACTTTAATATTTTTCTTGAAATTTTTATTTATTGTTTTCTTAGTTGGTTTGTGATCTCTTTTTAAGTAGAATTGCTGTTTATTAGTCCTACATTAGTTATACTAATCAAAAGAGCTTTAAATCTATAAGAAACTTAAGATATTCATGGAATTCCAGACTTTCATAAAATTTATTAGTGGGGAGGTCTTAAAGACCTATACAAATGCTCTCTCTGCTCTATCTATTTCGCTCTCTCCTCTGTTTGTTATAGAGTTGAAAGTAACTGATCTGCATGCAAAAAAAAGCCCAAAGACTTGATATCTTTCTTGTCTCTGATGCATGAATTTGTGATGTGACACTACCAGCTGTAAATTGCACTGTTCCACCCGTGATTTCCAAGGATTGAATATTTGCAATCTTTGAATTGATTGAAATCTGCAACTTATTTGTTTCTTTGCTTGGAAAAATTCCATGGCTTTGATAAGTGTTGTGGATGAATTTACACCTAAACCTTGATAACCAGCCTTAGATTAATCAATAATAGGATTACAAACAGAACCTTCCTAGAGGCCTATTTCCTGGCAAAGACCCATAAAAGTCAATCTTAAAAGTTAAAACGAGGTGGAAATTAGCCAAAAGTTCCTGTTTCTGATAGTACTTACTAAAAAAAACTTGTAGACTCTTCTTTCATAAGTTCCAATCAAAAGTTTATGCAATTGGCTTAGACAGTCATAAATTTCATGTTAGATGCATTCCCTTGAGAATCATTTTGACTGATCCAAGTTTTCTTCATACAAAACCTTGCCACACTAAAAGAAAACATAAAAACTAAATGGCAGTCATTACACCATAAAGAAATTAATCCAGTACCTTGGAAAACCACCATAAAGAAATTTCTGCTTAAATTTACCTTGATTAGAACTTAAAAGTACAGCAACAATTCTCAAAAGTAAGTGCTAGACAGTAGAACCTGCACATCCCAAAGATCCTCAAGCATTTTTAAAAGTTTTAATGATGACTATATTTATAATTGGACCAACGATCAAAACAAAAAACCTACTTTATATAAATGAAAAGGAAGCCTGAATTTATCACAAGTTATCTCTTCATCCCTGTTCCTGAGTTTCTATAGAACTTTAAGGCCTAATTCTTGCTTTCATTAATATTTGAGATTTGATCACAAAAATTATAAAGTAGTGGGGAAGTTACACTTAGCTTCATTAAATTTTTTCCACAGTAAAAGTAGTTCTTCAAAGCAGTAGAACAGAAACAGAGTTTAGTTGGTACCAAAACAATTCAGCACTAAACTCTAGCATCAAAAACTTCAGTCTTGGGCATTCTATAGTACCAAAAAGGAGTCAGTTTCGACATCGTGATCTGTATTACAACAACAACAAAGACATAATGTCCCAACTTGTCTATTGAAGCTAGGACATGATTAATTTAGTAATCTGTATTACAACAACAACAACAAAGTCGTAAAGTCCCAACTTGTATATTAAAGCTAGGACTTGTATTGTGTCAAGATATGGCCATTTTGGTTCTTAAAACCGTTTAAATTTCCTTTTGCATTTCAGATGATGTTTCAAAGAAAAAGGTAACTTTTTTCATGATTAATTTAGTGGCTGTTTTGATAGTAACTGTAGTCTTGTTTCCATTGGCATCATACTTGTGAGTTCTATGCTATGCATACATGGTCAAGAAATATTTGGAAAATCCTAGATTTTGTTGATAGAGAGAATTTTATGGGACTAAGAATTTCTAAAATAGAAAATTCCTGTGACTATAGTCCCATAACATTGTGAATTTCCTTAAGAGTCAAGAATATGGGTCCAGAAGCCAATACATATGGTTAATACACAGCTTTGATCTTTATGATTACTTTTGATTTATGAAATCAAGATTCATGTAGGCCTTCATCAAGCACTCTCTTTTCCTTCCATCTCTATTCTTTTTTTCTCTATTATCTTAATTCAATTTTCTATATTGTCATATTCTAAATTTTCTGCTGTGTTGTAGTGATATATCATAATTTTCTGTCCAAGATTGATTCTGTAGTGTAGATTATCTTACTTTCTTATTGTTATAATTAAAATAAAATATACCAACTGCCATAAAGTATTAAATTGATCTAAGATGTGAATTAATCTAGAGTAAAAAAATTCTTCATATATGCGCGTTCATTAGATTGCTCACAACCTTTTATTCTTTTCTTATTGAAACCTTACCATAGATTAAATTCTTGCATGCAGTTTTTGTGCGCAGGAAGTTATTGTCTAACAGATAATAATAACATCTAGCTGTTTTTTATACATCAATTCAATATTACTAAAGTCAATCAACTACTTCCCTTTTGGTTAAGGTATAGATGGGAGGCCAATCCTGATTTTTCCTTTGCACTAAACACTAGTTTAAGGAACATCATGGACCATGGTTAGTCTTATTTATTGTCTTAAAGGTAAATTTAAAGGAGCCATCTTGAGAGATGAAAGGATTGTAATACTTGTTTAAGATGGATATTAGAAGGCACAAAAGAGTATATATGTTTTATGTGAACAATCATTTGACAGGCATCTGCAATAATCGTGTTATTCTATGTATCCAGTTTATGAGAAACTAAAGCTTAATTCATTTACTAGGAACCTGCAAATAGCTTGCCTACTGTGTAGGCAACTTGACAACTGCAAAGGCTTTGTCTGAGACCATCAATGATTGAAATCCAAAAAGAATAACTTCCTCAAAGTTCAGATAACAACTCAACCAGGTGGAACTTAAATATAATCTCAAAAGGTTGGTTTAATCAGGTCTCACAATTAAATAATTCCTAAGACATGCAAAATATAATTTAAAGATGTAAACAATAAGGGATATAAATCCTGTATCAATTTTCAGTTCAATTGAAAATAGAAAAACATATAGGATAAACATGCTTACACTGTCAAATTCTGCTGAGATATGCGAAAATTCACCCATAAACCAGACCTATGTGTCATAACAAAGTGAAGAAACATAAGCAAATAAGCCATCCAAACTTCAATAGATGATCAGCAATATGTTAAGGAACTAATAAAAGAAACAGACACGTATACAAGAACAGTAAAAAGCTCTCATTCATCCGTCCTTTACCCATTTCACATGTGTAACTACTATCTATCTTCATTTAATGGAAAATAGTGGCATAAAGAACCCAACATTTCCTATAATGTAAATGGAGCATCTGGACCTTTTCTGATCCAAACTAAGAACTTGATAACATCTGGCATTACCTTCATTCTTATCAGGTGTAGTCAGATTTCCATGCTTATGACTTTTGCCAATCTAATTATCTGCATCCTTCTAGCTTTATGAGCTTTACATCATCTTCTACATAGTAGACAGTAAGGGGTTGCTAGACTACCTCTTTTTCAGAAATGTACCTTCAGATGTAAGATGTCTCCATTCTCCAATGACATTCCTTGGGTTTCCCATTATTATGCTTGCCATCAGCTGTCTCATCCAAATCCATGATAACACCAGCTGAATTCATAGACAGTGACAAATTCATCTACATCACTTTGCAAAGGCAATCTCTTCAGCTTGAAATTCGACATTGTGGAGTTAATTGTTAACATTCTTGTTTCTTCCAGTGTTATGCAGTTTCTCCAAACTAATTTCACTAGTAACAACTGCACTCATGAAGGAAGAAATAAACAGTTTTGAATCTCAGACCATTTCACTTATTGAAATGGTTAGACACTGAACAAGTATATACTGGTCCACAAATCGGTCTAATAATGGATCAGTAGCCAATGGGAAGCATGATTGTATGTATCAGAATTTGAATTCTTCATAGTAATTTCACCCTTATGTGACTTTATCTCAATGCCCTCTACTATTTTGGTTCAGCTGCTTCAGCATACCTTGCTTGTGCTCCTCTAGAATCAGCATACGATAACAATCAACACATTGTTCTCAACTCTTCACTTTCTTCAATTGCATGCACTTTTCCAATTATAATGGGTACCTTCTTCGTAGACTATCCTTATTTGTAAGGTACGAGAAAAGAATCAATAGCTCACTGCCTACAGTTCAAGCTAAACATTTTCATACTAGGATCAATTTGAAACATGAAAAGAGAAAAAGGAATGGGAATGGGAATGGAAATTATTGAATCTCATTTTTGATGTTTGGAATAAAGGTAACCTCATTCCACTTTTTATTACCATCAGGAATCTAGTTACCTCTAGAAACCAAATTCTGATTTCCAACACTCCTCAATTATCTTTTAAAGATGAAATTTTACCTCTTTTAGCAGACAATGACATATGCTTAAATTATTATAAAATTGAAATAATATAACCATAAAATAATATTAATATCATAATATATAGCTGAAGTATAACTATCACATAAAAAAGGTATCAATAAAAGTTAATATTGACAACCATAATAATAGAAAATATAAATAGAAAATGTAAAAATTTAATAATATAAAATATCATGAATATAAATAAAAATACAAATAGTAATAATGTAATATAAAAAGTAAAATAATAAAAATATAGACTGATATAAGTATCAAATGATAAAGAAGATAGCCTACAAAATAATTAGAAAGAATAAAAGAGTGTGAAATAATACGGATTTAGAATAATATAAATAATAAAAAACATAAATATAAAAATTAATACAAAAAACAAACTAACATGCCACAAAATAATATATTAACAAATTAATTATAAACATCTTTAATTTTATTATTAATTCTGGCATTAAAAATCAAACGTGCAAAAGAACTTGACTTTCCAATAACATTTCAAATGGATTTCTGTGTGATTCTGATTTCAACAATGAACAGAATGCCACCTTAAGGGAAGGCAACAGAGAAGTTCCAATTTAAAATAAGGCATGATATTAAATTACTAAAACAGAAGTACTAGGATATATACCAAAGACGAGAGAGCTTGCAAGCCTGCTGCTCGTAAATAGCATGCATTCTCATCCTCTCCCATTTCTTGAGCTAGACTGCACAATCTTGGAATCAGGCCTTCTAAATTGAACTGGTATGTACCATCCACCTAAAATAAAGGGTAGCATCAAGATCTTGGTTCTCTTACAAATAGGAAAATGTAGATCAAAAGGATATATCATTTACTATAACAAAATATGTGATCCCTGTCAACCAAGAAAAGAATTTACCTGGCTATTGACAAAGTCAAAAAGTGTATGGCATCCTATTATTTGCATTTCATCATGTCTTGATTGATCAAAAAGAGTGTGTATGATGCTCAATAAGCTACTTGCAAACAGTGGCCTGTAAGACATTATCTTCAGATTATAGGTCATACTTCAAACTCAATGTCCTTGATGCTTAACAAGATTATTTAAAATTAAATAAACAGACCAATGTAGATAAGATTCTCTAAAGTGAATCACATGACATAGTATCAGACAGATAACCAGTAGTAAAGTAATAAAACTCTCAAACAACTCAAACTTCTAATCTAACAGACAATTAATAAAGGTTATAAGAATAAATTCAGCAGATTAGGTTCTCTTTGAGAGAATAAAACTAGAGAAAGTAGAAAACATTTATATGCAAACGTTATATATAAAAGATTAAAATCATTCAAGACTTTTGTAACTAATTTCAGAAAAGTGGAATAACAAAGGGTTTAAATCAACTGCAGGAACTTTACAAAATTTACTTAAGAAAATTCCAGAAAATTGTGAGTGCAAATATAGTGAATTCAAATGGTTGATGACTAATGAAAATATGAGAAATAAAAGATCTTCAAACCAATGATCAGATACAGTGTAGGTACAATACCTAGAAAAAATTGGTGAAACCCTATTTAAGCAGCACAACACTTTTGGTAGCACAAACATTAATTTAGATTTATATCTATGTTCGTCAGAAGAAGAGATTAAGTAATTGCAATTTCACAATAAAAATCATTCTCTATTCTCTGGGTTTTGACAGAATGTGACATCACATTTTCTAAAATTGTTTACAAAATCCTTTGTTATACATTTTAAAGGCAATCATTCATGATAGACTCATAGTGAGGAGCACTACACTTACCCTAACTGTAATATTTTAACAGTTCTATATCACCACTCTGGTTTTGAGCAATACTCAAAACACTATTATCAATCCAGTTATTTGATCAAAACTGAAAATTATAAACTTAAAAGAAGTGAACATTAATGTCACCTTTATGGAAATGTTACTCATCAAAAGAAGACTGTCATATTATTGATATCTAAGTGCAAATGACAGTAATGTTCATTCTGAAATCTCTCAAGGACAATGAGTTCGTTTAAGGATTTTGGTATAGCTTTCTCCTCTTATTTGGCATATATGAAAATTTATTTGGCTACAAAAATATCTCCATAATACCTGAAAATATGAATCTAATAATTAGCACTATTTAGTTGGTTAAAATGAAGGATTTCAGTATCGCAGGCCCTTATCATGAGCCTATATGAACCTATAACTACTGAGGCACAGATCTTCTCATGTGTGCATCACTTTGCCCAGTATCAGTAATACCCATTGGTCAGCAATGCAACTAACAGGGGAAAATTAACAAAAACTATCAGAACTGCAATCCTATGGATTGATTAAAGGCAAATGGCATTGAGAAGAGAAAAAATAGTATGCAGTGATTGTGAATCTCACATTTGCTCCCTGCAAGCAAACAATAATTTCCAGTAAATACGCATCACAACTTTAACATAGCCGAAGTGTTCATTTCTCAGCTCTCTGTAACATCTCTGCTCCAAATAGTTTGTTATCTGCCAAAAAGGCTAGGAATAAGTAAACAGGGTAACTAGAATAAATAGGAATTGAGTGATAATTAAAAAACTAATACAGAAATAGAAACAAATGGAATCAGGAACTAAAATCACAAGCAACTCAAGTGTGACTGTATTACCACCTATATATTTTTAATGGACAATCAAGGGCATGATTATAAAAAAATAATAGAAACTTCCTACAAGGATCTGAGAAGTGAAACCAGTCTTAATCATCAATTGCACTGGTCATATTTGTTCCAAACAAAGAAGAATAAGAATAACCAGTTTACTCAAACACCAACACGAATAATTTGGCATCTCTTAGGAATCTGTTAACAAGACTCCTGTAATGTCAAACATCCAGAATGCTGCTTGAGGAAATTGACACTCTTTTTCTGCTGTTCATTACAGTGAAACTCTGGAAGTACCAGACTTTAAATGATCACCCATTGCTTTTGGTTCATAAACTAGTAGAATTCAGAAAAGAATCCAACATGGTATGAACCTCAAATAAATCACTGACACATTTCAGAGTGTTCATGCTTTATTCCATAACAATATTAAAGCAAGAAAAGGTGGTGCATAGGGTTAACAGTGTTCTCTAATCTGATATATGACCAAAAAAATTTACAATTATGATCAGAAGAACATTAGAAATAAATGTTGGAGTGTGAAAACACAAAATCAGATGCATAATCAGGAAGAAAGCATAAAAGGGTAAAAAAAGATAATTACAAGCGTAACCAACCATTGAAAATCCTTCGTTTACAAAAATCAATTTTAATATAACAATTCTTCAAAGCATATTGAGACTCCCTAAATATAGAACGGGACCCACTTTTAGGTTAGAGGGATCAGTATTTCTCATTTGATTTATGCTGATAATGTGTTGCTTGCCATTAAAGGTAACACTATGTCTTGTAAAAATGTTGTGAAAGCCCTTGATCAATTTTGTATGTTAACCAATCTTAGGATGAACAAAGATAATCTGAAGTTCATTTTTCACTAGTTATGTACTGCCGATTCTAAACACATGACATGTAAGCCTCTAGGCATTAAAGTGGGAGGGCAGCCAATGAAGTATCTAGGGGCTTACACCACTTTAGGAAGATTTATTGATAGATATCAGCAAATAATGGCTGATAGAGCAACACAAAAAATTCAAGGCTGGTACAATATGTTAATTCCACAAGCTGGAAAGTTTGCCCTAATTAATTTTGTGGTCAATGCCATAACCATGCATTGAACTCATAAGTTATGGAGAAGGTTTTGAAGAGGATGGACAAGTTGTTGAGGGAATTCTTTTGGAACTCGTAGAGCTGATACCAATAAGATTCCTCTGATTAGTTGAAATAGAATTGTTAGCCCAAAGGATTTAGGCAATTTGGGAATTCAGGAATCAGGAAACACATGTTTAAAAAGACTATTGGGGCTAAAAGGTTAATTCCTATATTGAACCATGAAAAATCTCCATGGATTCAAGTACAAAATGCCAAGTATGGCATGTTGAAGCCTTGGATAAAGCCTCTAGGATTACTTGACAATGTTAAGAAGTGGCAAAGGAAATTTGTGGGTAATGAAATACAACCAAATTTCCATCTGACCCTTGGATTTGTAATTACCCCATTTCGCTTGGCCGACCTTTACTAATGTGAGTGAAATGGCATGGTTTCAGCAGGTGGATGAGCTTATATACAGAATAGAAAATGGAAGGACACTGTAAACAGATTGTTTCATCTCTTACTTGTTAACCAGATCCTCAAAATTCATATAGAGCAAGAACCCAGTGAGGATTTCTGGATCTGGACCCAATCTGATCTGTGTATCAAATGATCAAAAGAAGAACTTTTGCGCTCAGGAGGAGACATGGCCTGGTTGGAAGGGAATGTGGCAGTCGGATTCTCCACCCAAAGCAAAATTTCCTTGTTGAAATTATTATGGCATAAACTCCCCACATCTGAATGGATGACAAGGTTTAATCACTCTCCCCTTTCGGCAACATGTTCTCTGATTCCATTAGACATGTATCTGGCAGAACTGTAAAAGTACCATTTTCACAACCACTGGGACATGCAATTCATTTGGTGTAAAGCCTCGGCCTTCATCAAGGACTACACCTCTCAACAAATTCATTTTGAGGGTTATTGCAATGAGAATCTGGTTGTAGGCAAAGTTAGAAATGAAGCAACAGAAAATTTTATTGGATGTGATGGGTCCTTATATGCTGATATTGATTGTGCAGTTGTTGGATATGTTATCAGTAATGCAAACAGGGGCTTGGTGGCTGCAGGTTCCACCAGCAGCAAGGCACAGAACGTTAAACAGGCTGAATGCAAAGCAATTCTTGAGGCACTTATTAGAGCGGAAAAGGAGCATCTAGAAAACATTTGTGTCAAGTCTGATGTTTGGAGATCACTCAACACATCAACAATATCAAGCCTTGGCCCTGGAAGCTTAAGGCTATAGGCAATGACATCAAAAGGATTGTTTCTTCAGTAAACATGATCACTGTTGTTCACATCCCTCGAGATCTTAATATTTTGTCGCATAAATTTGAGAAGCTTGGTAGCAGATTTCAGTATTAATGCAATTGGGGTGCTGAAGCTCCTGATTTTTTGTACTCAGGTGCTTTTGCTGTCCTCCTGGATTAAAATTGAGAGAATTTAATTAGACTTTTCTCCTTAAAAAAATAAAGATCAGGTACCTCGAATTTCTTCTAACTTAATTAGGGCTTTCAACCAACTGGACAATATTTACCTTCAGCCCTCTCAGCTGAGCTATCTTTTTCCAATAAAATTTAGCAATTATATGACTCATCTAGGATGACTTATTTCAATCATGTTTCCCCCTTCTAATTAGACTTCTAAATCAACTATAACATGGCCCAGAATATGACAAAAATTTCTACAAAAATAAGAAAACAATAGCAAAACTAGACTAACCCTGCTACAACAACTGAAATCTATATTGTACTGTAGTGGATTCAACAAAAACTAACTACATTCAAATTGGACTGTGACTAAATCATAATACATCAACATCCTTTATTCCTTGTTTTGTTTAAGTTTCCATAAAATCCAAAAAGGGCCCCAAGTGCATCTCCTGATTGCCCAAAATATAGAATGAAAGAATATCTACAAGGACATACCAAACAAAAAGGAAGAAAATGTACCTTTGGAATGCGAAGTGGATTTCTAGAAGTATATTCACATAACTTGCCAATTTTTCGATCATTTGGTTCTTCATCCTGCAAGCCAGTATTTGTTTTTAGGCCTTTATGAACACTAGCTTAAAACTGCTTCGGTGGAATTTAGCAAAGAAAAAAACCTGCGATATAATTATTCCATAGATATAACTACTCAGTAAACTTGTACGTAAAATATAATCTCATAAGCTTTGAGAGACTTTATTCTAAGTTCTAAGTTCTAACATATTTTTTATGTTGACACAAGTCACACAAGTATAATAACATGGCATAGGTATCACTATTCTGTAATGGCAATATCTATAAACTAGATATGGAAGAATATATAGATATAGACAAGGGAAAGAACACACATGATTACTCAATCAACACAAAAATGTGCTTCTGTTTTTATATGAGATTATTCTGTTAAGCATGTCCGTCAGACAGTTCAGCGTGCTTGTGCAGAAGTGTGTTTGAGGATCTAACTGGTCTGTGGGTTAACATCTCTAAGTCAAACATCTAGTTCCCCAAAGCTTGCAATTCTAGCACGAAGCATGAGACTTGTAGTGTTTTTGGTATAAAGGAGGCGATGTGGCCTTTCAAATACCTAGGGACATTCATTGGTTTTGGGAGACTACATGAGAGATACCAATCTCTTTTGGCGGAAAGGGCCTTAGGAAGAATAAAGGGCTAGTACAATGGTTATCTAACTCAAACCGATAGAATGATCTTGATCAAGTCTGTCCTTAATGCCCACCCTACCCACACCCTTCTCAGGAGTTGGATATCTGAGAAAATTCTTTTTTGTATGTCAAAGTTTTCTAGGGACTTTCTTTTGAATGATAAATTGGATTCCAAGAGATTCCATCTTATTAGCTGGAAACAGCTTGTAAGGACAAAAAGGAAGATGGACCTGCCGACCTGGTATCCTAGACCTTTCTATTGTTAAAAAGGCTATTTGTGCCAAAAGGATCCTACCTCTTCTTAATAAGGATCACTGTCTTTGGGTCAGAGTCTTACACTCTAAATACGGTGTCCCCCACCCGTGGAGTGACTTAGCTCATTCCAGACCTTCAAGGTCTATTAGGATTTAGGAGTATCCATAATATGCTTAGAGAAGTGAGAATGGGTTTTTAAATCATTATTAGGAATGGGTTCAAGACTTCAGTGTGAGCTGACACTTGGATTAATAACATTCACATTAACTTTTGGCCTACTTTTTGTGAATATGGATTTGGTGTTGCAGTGTTCATCTGAGTGATTTAATTTCTGAAGGTGTTTGGAATGTAAGTAGACTTGCATTGCTCTTTGGTCCTTTACTGATGAACTGTGTTTTGGGTAGTTATTTCTCTGCATCCCCCATTGATGACAAGTGGGTTTGGACAGAAAACCCTGATGGGGTGTTGATGGTGAAAGCTGCATATAAGGCTTTACCAAACCCTATGTGTGACAAGGAAGTTAGTTGGCCGGGCTCGAAGGTTATTTGGCATTTGAGCGTGGCTCCTAAAGTTAAATCATTCCTGTGGAAATTGTCCTGGAATAAATTACCTACTTCTAGTTGGTTGTCTCCTCTTTTTCAGTTTCAATTGGACTTTTGTTTTATCTGTCAGTTAAATGAGGATTCGCCCAAACATATTTTTTTGGAATGCCGCCTTGCTGTGGAATTATGGTCTTTTGTCCAACAGCATCCCCTTGCTTCTTTTATCTTTATGGATTCCTGATTGTGTGGGGATTGGCTCCTTAAGGCAGCACATATGGACAAAGCTTCAAAGGAGTGGGTTTTATCAGTTATTGCTTTTGGATTGTGGTTCCTTTGGTTAGCGGCAACGAAGCCAAGTATAGCAACCGTCAGGTCAACCCTACTTCTGTGTTACACAAGGTTTGGGCCAATGCATGGGATTACTACACTTGTGGGCAAAAACCTGAGGGGAGCACGCAGACGACTGTTGGGAGTAGGCAACCCCAACAGATGAATTTTGATTACATATTATAAACTGGTGGTTCTTTTGTGGTGCAGGATGCTCAGGCAGGATGGGATATATCATCAAACCTAAGGACAACTTGATCCTCGGCCACAGTGGCAAATGTTGCCAGGCGGAGTCAGCGGTTATGGTTGAATGCCTGGCTCTCCTCTTGGGTGTTCGCAAGGCAGTGGAGCTCAGCATGATTAGAATTCTGACCAGAACATATGCAAATTGAATATGCCAATATGTCCCAGGAAGTGCTGTACTCTGTGTGTGATCAGAGATCTCATTTCTGATGTCATTTCTTCCTGTAAAGCTTTTGAACAATTCCATTTAGTGCATGTTAATAGAACAGGAAATCAATTGGCTGATAAAGCAGCCAAGCTTGGGAGATCACTAGGATCTCCGTTTTTATGGGATGGTGCCGATCCCAGATCTGTTCAGCTCTTACTGGGTGAGTGAGTAATAAAGTTTTGGTTTCAAAAGAGAAAAACTTTATTGATTTTTGAGGCAATAGCTGTTTGAGATGCTAAAGAAAGAAAGAGGGACCGGTTTCTTATGCTAAGTAATTGACTGTAGTGACCATGTCAAATGTGTCTCCAGCATGCACCCATGCCAATTGCTCATATACCATGAATTGCACAACTAACATAGATCATAACACATAGCAAGAACTATTTTTGTGTAAAATTATACGAAAAATCTATTTTGGTTTGATCTGTGGAGGTTGATAGAAACTGATGGTTCAGCTATGCATATAATCACTGCAGGTAGGTAACATTTTATAGATGACAATATTATTGTAAGAAAACAGGGACAAGTGATCCCAAAATAGGACGCCTGATACTAGTCTACAAAGAGTAAATTCAAGAAGGAAAGACCACATCTTGGAAGGTATAGAGCAAGAGAGATGAGACAAATCATCCTCAATATGTGATCATAGATGTTTGCACGTAATAATCCTAACAATAAATACAGGAATTGCAGAGTTCTCTTTTACCTTCTAATTCAGGTTTCTTTTTTCTATCACATAAAGCATTGTAGGCTGGAAATGTTCGAGGGAGGAAGTAGATAATTTCAGTGCTTCAAAGGATAATAAATATTATAACAAAATGAAACATGTTACAGCAGACATACCAATGTTAAGATTCCATTTAATGTACAACTCAAATATTAAACAGGAAACATCCAAAGTGTCACTTCACAAGTTCGAATTTCAAAATTCAGGATCAAATCAAATGAGATGAAATGTGAAGGCCACAAGAATAACCTGAGAGTGGGGGAAAATATCAGCTAGCAACTTCTTGTACCGCCTCACTGGTTGTCTAGATCTTGCTCTCAGTGAGGGGCAGAAAAAGCACAGATTCCCGCATGCAGGCAAAACCTTCCTTGACATCAACCCCATCTTGTACACTATAAGCAATAGAAAATAATTTCAAGGTCGTGCCTTTCCAATTCTTCAACTCAGTGAAGATCAAACTTTTTCACTATCCGAAATCACAAGTTCCGGTCTTCCAACTTAAACGGCATTGCCTAACCGCATTGTCTACCTACGATAGAAATCCAGTTTTTGACCTACGAAGATGAAACCAACACATTCGTTCCCGATTAATAGCCAGGACAAATCGAGCTAAAATTAAATAGAAAAGACATTGAAATGCCCATGTTCGAGCCAAAGAAAAATGACTGTTCTCCAGAAAATTGGGACAAAGATAATGCAGAAAGAACATTCGTCTCCGGAAGCAAATTAGGGTTTTGTTTTTCCTCGATCTAAAAGAACCATTCTGTACCTCATAAAAGGGAACAGATTAGGATAGGATCACAATATTCGACCAGGATTGAGAGGAGAAGATCGCGGAAGATGGCGGAAACCCTTAAAGGAATCCGACTACGAAGACGCCGGATCTCTGATCTCCTCCTCCGACTCCTCGAGAGACGAAAAGAGAAGGCAGCGATCCCCTCTCTCTCTCTCTCTCTCCCTCTCTCTCTCTCTCTCTCTCCTCCGTCACATTCCCCTGCCTTCCTCTACCCCGGAGTACGTTTCCGTCCAATAATAACGATCGCAATAGAGAGAGAGTCGCGGACTCGGTCCGCACAGCTGCAGCGGCACCAGCCGAGCTGTCGCGGCCTTCTCTGTGTCGGCCGCGGTCAACGCCGGCTTTATGTACCTTTATGCCCTTTCCCATTTCTGGATTCAGTAACCGGGCCCCACCCGCTCATGGGAGCTTTGCATGATTGGGTAATCATTTTTGAGTCGATTTTATTTTCCATAAAAGTCTTATATTATACACTGCTCATTAAAATTACTTGGATAATTCTCCATTGACATGCTAAACTATAATTAAGTTGCTGCTTGATCTCTCTGGTGATAGAGAGATTAGCCCCGTAGATGATCAATTAATTGGTTGAATCTTGGATTAGCTACCTTAATACTTAGTAAATGATAGATTCTTGATTGATTTAGTATAGTCAAAATTGTACTAATCTTTGACGACTAGTCAACGTTTGCTTTAATGTCTGAACGAGTCTTGGGTTGGTCCCCTTAATTCTCTATCAAACGATCGACAGTTAATTGATCTAATATCATTTAAAATTACTCTAGTAAAAAATATTTCTTCAAATTAACGTGTATTTAGAACACATATAGGACAATTCAAATTCCTAAATATATTTCATCATGAAATATTTTAAAGAGTTTGATTCATCTGCTGTGCTCGCGTTCCGTAACGTACAACGTAATATTCCTTTTGCTCCGTTAAACATAATTTTATAGCATCGTTTTGGTGGTGATAGAACATGACGACGCTTATCAGACTTGGACTTATCTAGGGATTAGTCCAACTTGTATTTTTGTTTTAGTTTATATTTTTAATTTTTTTTCTTCAATGGATTGACAGATCAATGCTAATGGTGTCACAAAGAACTTCTACATTAGCGACTCTCCTCCGAAGAGTCGGATCCTCATAAGTCGCTGATGGATATCCTGATCTCGAGATCACTCCATTCATTCATTGTTGTCTCATGTAAGTCCACATGCCTCTAGAAATTGCTCAAAAATATAGTTATCATCAAACCTTGCAAGAATGTTGTTCACCTCAGCTTATGATTCTCTACTTCAAATTCGTCCATTCGACTCCAAATATAGTTGTCATCAAACATTGCAAATCACTTACTATCAACTGGGCTCGATCGGCTCGATATTTTCTTTATTGGGCCAAAATAAAATGGCCCAAATTAGACTGTCTCTATATATACCGCTGCCTGCTTTCGCTCGGCTTCGAAACCCTAATCGAAGCTGTCTTTCCACTCTCGTAGCTCTTCTTCCGCCGCTGCAATGCCGCCCAAGTTCGATCCGACACAGGTTGTCGACGTCTACGTCCGGGTCACCGGAGGCGAGGTCGGCGCTGCCAGCTCCCTGGCGCCTAAGATCGGGCCACTAGGGCTCTCCCCGAAGAAGATCGGCGAGGACATTGCCAAGGAGACAGCGAAGGAGTGGAAGGGTCTCCGCGTCACCGTCAAGCTAACCGTCCAGAACCGGCAGGCCAAGGTCACCGTCGTCCCCTCCGCGGCCGCCCTCGTCATCAAGGCTCTCAAGGAGCCCGAGCGCGACCGGAAGAAGACCAAGAACATTAAGCACAACGGCAACATCTCCCTCGACGACGTTGTCGAGATCGCCCGGGTTATGCGGCCCAGGTCCATGGCCAAGGATCTATCTGGCACCATCAAGGAGATCCTCGGCACCTGCGTCTCCGTCGGTTGTACCGTCGACGGGAAGGACCCCAAAGACCTGCAGACGGAGATTGGCGACGGCGACGTCGAGGTTCCTCTCGAGTGAGCTTCGTGACCGTCACTATTATCAGTTTAGGTTTTCTCTGCGTCAAAACTTCTCTTTTTTGCTTCAGTCGGTAACTTTCTTATTCCGAGACTCTGGATTTGTGGGTGGAGTTCGAATGCGATATAATAGCTTTATGAATCATGGATCTGTTTATGTATGGGTAAACATCCGCTCTTTTTGCAATCAAAATTTGATTTTGGTAAAGAATTCTGGGAATTGTTCGTGGCTTTGGCTGATTTGAGATAAAGTATGATATTTGCTTAAAGGGAAAATCTCTTACCTGTCTCCTTTATCGGCATTTCCTGCTTAATTAAATCTGCAAAATTTCAACTTTTGTTCTGCTGTGTTGCAGTCTGCTCTTTAGGAAACTGCAGTGTGACATTGCTTCACCACTAGTTAGACAAAACTGAAATGCAGAGTTTTGAGGAGGGTTAGAAGATCATTTTGGATAACTTCAACTCATTTGGTTTTGCATAGGCTTGAGTTTTATGTTTCTTCCCTGTGGCCCATGCAATCTCTCTCTCTCTCTCTCTCTCTCTCTCTCTCTCTCTCTCTCTCTCTCTCTCTCTCTCTCTCTCTCTCTCTCTCTCTCTCTCTCTCTCTCTCTCTCTCTCTCTCTCTCTCTCTCTCTCTCTCTCTCTCTCTCTCTCTCTCTCTCTCTCTCTCTCTCTCTCTCTCTCTCTCTCTCTCTCTCTCTCTCTCTCTCTCTCTCTCTCTCTCTCTCTCTCTCTCTCTCTCTCTCTCTCTCTCTCTCTCTCTCTCTCTCTCTCTCTCTCTCTCTCTCTCTCTCTCTCTCTCTCTCTCTCTCTCTCTCTCTCTCTCTCTCTCTCTCTCTCTCTCTCTCTCTCTCTCTCTCTCTCTCTCTCTCTCTCTCTCTCTCTCTCTCTCTCTCTCTCTCTCTCTCTCTCTCTCTCTCTCTCTCTCTCTCTCTCTCTCTCTCTCTCTCTCTCTCTCTCTCTCTCTCTCTCTCTCTCTCTCTCTCTCTCTCTCTCTCTCTCTCTCTCTCTCTCTCTCGGTGGTGATAGCAACATGACGACGCTTATCAGACTTGGACTTATCTAGGGATTAGTCCAACTTGTATTTTTGTTTTAGTTTATATTTTTAATTTTTTTTCTTCAATGGATGACAGATCAATGCTAATGTGTCACAAAGAACTTCTCAATTAGCGACTCTCCTCCGAAGAGTCGGATCCTCATAAGTCGTGTGGATATCCTGATCTCGAGATCACTCCATTCATCATTGTTGTCTATGTAAGTCCACATGCCTCTAGAAATTGCTCAAAAATATAGTTATCATCAAACCTTGCAAGAATGTTGTTCACCTCAGCTTATGATTCTCTACTTCAAATTCGTCCATCGACTCCAAATATAGTTGTCATCAACACATTGCAAATCAATTACTATCAACGGGCTGATCGGCTCGATATTTCTTATTGGGCCAAAATAAAATGGCCCAAATTAGACTGTCTCTATATATACCGCTGCCTGCTTTCGCTCGGCTTCGAAACCCTAACAGGAGACAGCGAAGGAGTGGAAGGGTCTCCGCGTCACCGTCAAGCTAACCGTCCAGAACCGGCAGGCCAAGGTCACCGTCGTCCCCTCCGCGGCCGCCCTCGTCATCAAGGCTCTCAAGGAGCCCGAGCGCGACCGGAAGAAGACCAAGAACATTAAGCACAACGGCAACATCTCCCTCGACGACGTTGTCGAGATCGCCCGGGTTATGCGGCCCAGGTCCATGGCCAAGGATCTATCTGGCACCATCAAGGAGATCCTCGGCACCTGCGTCTCCGTCGGTTGTACCGTCGACGGGAAGGACCCCAAAGACCTGCAGACGGAGATTGGCGACGGCGACGTCGAGGTTCCTCTCGAGTGAGCTTCGTGACCGTCACTATTATCAGTTTAGGTTTTCTCTGCGTCAAAACTTCTCTTTTTTGCTTCAGTCGGTAACTTTCTTATTCCGAGACTCTGGATTTGTGGGTGGAGTTCGAATGCGATATAATAGCTTTATGAATCATGGATCTGTTTATGTATGGGTAAACATCCGCTCTTTTTGCAATCAAAATTTGATTTTGGTAAAGAATTCTGGGAATTGTTCGTGGCTTTGGCTGATTTGAGATAAAGTATGATATTTGCTTAAAGGGAAAATCTCTTACCTGTCTCCTTTATCGGCATTTCCTGCTTAATTAAATCTGCAAAATTTCAACTTTTGTTCTGCTGTGTTGCAGTCTGCTCTTTAGGAAACTGCAGTGTGACATTGCTTCACCACTAGTTAGACAAAACTGAAATGCAGAGTTTTGAGGAGGGTTAGAAGATCATTTTGGATAACTTCAACTCATTTGGTTTTGCATAGGCTTGAGTTTTATGTTTCTTCCCTGTGGCCCATGCAAAAGTTGCTTCCCAAATCCAGTTAATGGTGTTTAAGATTTCTATTCATTTTATTGAGCCTAGATTGCATATTAAAAATTGTAATCTATTGGTATTTTGAAACCTGGTCACCCAGGTTGCAAAAGGAGCAATCTTACCCTTCTTTTGAAAGGGGAAGTAGTCTAGTTTTAGAAATTGTACTAATGAAAAGAGAATATTTTATGTTAATTTAGCTTTTGCACACAGTATATCAAAAAGTTGTTGATGAACCTGCTCCCTCTAGCAGCAGGCTAAGGATTGGTTAATGCTCCTTTCTCTATCAACTCTTCAACATCTTTCGTACCTACACCACTCATGACCACTTCACATTTGGGATAATCAACAAAGTGGCCTAATTTGAATTATCAGTTTTGCCTGCCCAAGACCACAGCCCAGCTGAAGCATAACAGATCCTTCATCCCAAAACTCTCCCCATCTTGCCTCACAATAACCACACAGTGACCAGCCCCCTTCCTTTTTCTTTCATCTCTCTCTTTTCTGAAGTTGGATGCTTCTTTGTGCATAAGGGACATGTTGAACATCACAAAGTATGATTACTAGCGCGGGTGTCAAAAAGGTTTATGAAATGAAAGGGTCTTGGATTAATAGACATCCCGATTAATCTCGGTGGGCAAAACTTAGATGGACTTGTAAAGTTATGACGAGTGAATTACTATCAATTTTAGTTTAATCATTTTGATTAGTTGTTTAGATCAAACAATGTTGATGGGCTAGTTAGCCTATCAGACCCTGATCGTAATATTTGATATTAAAATCGATCTAATATTTGTAAAGCTATGACGAGTGAATTATTATCAATTTTAGTTTAATCATTTTGATTAGTTGTTTAGATCAAACAATGTTGATGGGCTAGTTAGCCTATCAGATCCTGATCGTAATATTTGATATTAAAATCGATCTAATATTTAGGCACGGTGAGGGGGCTCGAGTAAGAAAAGATTACTCGTGAATAGAGTCAAAGGACTTATCACACCATATTAAGGTTTGATCTGAGTTAATGAGAACGTCAAGTTCTTAGTAGTGAATAAGAAAAGATTATAATATTTTCGATTGTTTTCATATCAAAAGTGAATAATTTTAAGATTGACTTATAAGGATCGGATGGATATATTATTGTTAAGTTTAAATATTTTGATTGATGATTTAAGCCAAATAAAATTGATGATTTAATTGGCTCTCATCAAATGACACTATCATGAAGCTCATCAGGAAAGATCTTTGCCCATGCAGCCTCAGTTCGAGCCTTGACAATCTAAACTAGAACTTATTCTTCTGCCAGTCCACTCATGTCTACTTCTAAGGCATCTGCACCTAGGGCTATTACTGGAGAGCTAAAAACTTGCATCCAATGGTAAACTTCCATCTTTCACATACTTCCACTGGCCAGGGAACCCATCAAACAATGTACCATGATTGGATGCAAATTCTTTCTAATATTTGAGTTCTATTTCCTGCCAAAACATGATCTTCTCTTTTCTTAATTTAACTATGATACAAGAGCTGCTAACCTTAAACAACACAAAGTCCTGCTTAATGACCCAAAAACTCATAAAAAAACATTAACAAAAGAGTACATGGACAACAGAGTAGAGGAACTTCACCATCCTGACAGGAAAACTTGAACAGAAGCAGATGTTAGTGAACCAAATAACATATGGAAGTCAACAAACCAATACTTTGGAGTGCAATGCTTTAAACATGCTGAAAGAAGTTTGTCCACAAACTGCTATCTAGATATTGATGTACAAACTCAGAGAAATTTAGGCTTGTGTTCTATTTCTTCAGACAAAGTTAGCAAGACGTCAACTGCTGCACTGACAAGCTTTTTCTCTTCTATATGCAGATATCTACTATATACTTGTTAAATCGGTATAGAATTTGAAACCTTCAGTAAACAAAGCCATATATTGGTTTTTGGTAGTGAATGACATAATAAACCTTCATGTATCTTTCTAGATCCTTTACTGATAGGAGTCTACTAGTGAATGACATTATACTAAAGAAAACAATTAAATATATGAGAATACCAAGAAATCTTTTATTGACCCTGACTTTTAGTATTAGAATGACATGGATTTAGAAATTGCAGTAGTAAGAAAGGAACAAAAGTCGTAATTCATGGGAGAGGTTGGAAAGTTGCTTTCTTCTGCAAGGCATGCCTTTTGTATTTGTTCATGTCGGCAGTAATAGCACCCAAGTTTGACAAGATTGAGGTGACTGATTTATGCAAGAAAGTTTACTCATGCCTAGCAAAAGAACAAAAGATGGAGTTGGAAGAAGCCACCCAATGATGACCCATTCAAGTTGGAGGCAGACCTCCCCGAGAAGTTTGATCCCTCTGGTGACTAAATTATCTTCATCTGGTCAGAAGTCCTTAGTGGATGACCTCAACTCATCTGAATAAGTTGACATGTTCATGCCAAGCATCTCCAAGTCCTTTTGACACAGGAACTTGTCCTCAGCATCAGGTCTTCACAGGACAAAATTGTGGGAAATTGAATGGGAAAAGTATCATTTTGTTTGGACTAGTACTACATGAACATATTATTCAACTCCTACAAAGGGTTACTGGTCAAGAGGAATTTAACTCTCCTTTTGTAATTGTTGTGAGTTACAAAGTAATTGCATGGTCGTATATCCTTGCTAAATCAACTCTACATGCCTTGATTTTTATTGAAATCAAAGCCTGAAGAAGACATGTCTCATTTCAATCCTACATCCTCAATGCATAACAATGTCAATTAATTTATATTGTTGCTTGTTGATTGGGTTTTCAGTTGCCAATTTTCAAATAATATGAGACTGACTAATGCTTGCTTGCAATGTCAACTCTCTACCTATTGCCAGTTTATCCAAGTCAAATATATAACTAAGGTTGGCTCAATGTCATATCAATCCGATCCAAGACATTCATTAAAATCGTGCGTTGACTGAGATACAGAGTCAACATCATGTGGAGCAAATAAGAACAAATTTGACCAGTGTGTGGATTAAGAAAACTACAACCTTAGTGAATCCATAATAATAGCCTAATTGTTCACCGATCCGAACCTGATTTGTGTTATGTCATATCGATCAAGTCGGGTTCGATACATGAAATTGAGGAGTTGAGAGCATAAAATTTCCCAGAAGATAATGAATAATAAATTTAAATATTTCGATTAAAACACTCATCTAATACTGAAAGTATCGACCGTTACATTAAGCAAAGCCATTTGTAACAGGCGGTATATTTACATAACAGCACCGCTAATTAGTGATCGTAGCAGTGTCATATAACGGTGATGAATAGGGACAAAAAACAGGAAACAAGTATTATTATTATTATTATTATTATTATTATTAAGCTGGAAAATAAAGCGAAAGGGAAAGCAGGCGACGACTTGCTCTCCGACCCTGTGGTCCTCGTCTCCCACCACTCTCTTCTCCTCCTCTTAATCTCTACATAAAAGGCTACCCATTTCTCCTCCACCTTGCAGCCGATCGCGTCTCCTCTTTGGCGATCTCGTGCGCTGCACGATTCCCTCTCGATCGAGGTACGTGTTGCTCGAATCGGTGCTTGTTTTGCTCAGATCGAGCTTCCTCGTTCCCGCTTCTAGGTTTTCGGAATCGCTTGGTTCTTTGGCGACTATTTTGTCGCAGATATCGTAAAAGTCGCGTCTTTATTCTTTCTGTGAAGTAGATTGATCTGTATTTCTTATTCATGTTTCAGATTGGATATTATAGGTGTCGACGAGCTGCTAGTGATGGATTCTTAAGACTGTTTTGAGGGGCTTTTAGTTTTCTTGGGATGGTTGAGAAGTCCAGTTTTTAGAGGTAAGATCGAGTGGTTTATAGCATTTTTTGAAGATAAGTTGGGCCGTTTGATCGTTGGTTCGGAAATAGATGGCTGATGGTTCTAAATTTGCTGGGTTTATGGTTGGTGGTGGCGGTGGCGGTGGCGCAAATGGTGTCGGAAATGGGTTCTATGACATGGGATTCTACCGGAAGCTCGATGAAGGCTCCAACATGTCTATTGACAGTGTTGGAAGCCTGCAAACGAGCACCGGTGGTGGATCCGCTCCCATGTCTGTTGAGAATAGCAGTGTGGGATCAAACTCGAGAACTGGAATACTGCGGCATACTGCACTCCGCCTGTTCCCAGGTGCCAACTTCTCGGTGGGGCACAGTGTGCTTCGACATGGCAGAGTGTCTCATGCTATGAATGAGGATGCGTTGGCTCAGGCCTTGATGGACCCACGGTACCCCACGGAATCTCTCGAGAACTATGATGAGTGGACCATTGATCTCAGGAAGCTAAATATGGGGGTGGCCTTTGCTCAGGGTGCTTTTGGTAAGCTTTACAGAGGAACTTATGATGGAGAAGATGTTGCTATTAAGTTGTTAGAAAGGCCTGAGAATGACCCTGAGAGGGTGCAGTTAATGGAGCAACAATTCGGGCAAGAGGTTATGATGCTGGCAAATCTCAAGCACCCGAATATTGTCAGGTTCATTGGAGCATGCAGAAAGCCCATGGTGTGGTGTATTGTGACGGAATATGCAAAAGGTGGATCGGTGCGGCAATTTCTCATGAAAAGGCATAACAGATCGGTGCCTCTGAAGCTGGCTGTCAAACAAGCACTGGACATTGCTAGGGGTATGGAGTATGTGCATGGGTTGGGATTCATACATAGAGATCTGAAGTCTGACAATCTTCTTATATCTGCGGACAAATCAATTAAGATTGCTGATTTTGGAGTTGCACGTATTGAGGTCAAGACCGAGGGGATGACACCAGAAACTGGAACTTATCGTTGGATGGCTCCGTACGTGAACTTGTGTCCTTTATGCTTTTAACAACTTGAAATTTCTTGAAGTGCTTCTTATAAGACAGTTTTATTCTAGTAATTCATTCATATCCTAGGCTGCTGACACTTAATTTGTCAGGTCATTTTCTGTCTAGATGCACTGTCAAGAAATTGCCCTTCATCTTTTAGAGTGTCTGACTTTGCTATCACCCAAAATTAGTTCAACCATATAGTCATTACACATTTTAAAGAAAATATTGCACTTTGTATGTTTCTATAGAAAAGGCCATACCACCTCCAAGAGATGAACCATACTAGCATAAGAAAAAAATCTATTGAAGTAGGCAACTTCTATCTTATGCTTTTGTGAATGATTCCTGGCACTTTGTGGCAAATGTTTCTCTTAGCTCAGTCATGGACAATGCATAGCTATGTTTCATATCCGGTGGTTATTGATTATACCTATCCTCAGTTTCCAACATGCAAGTCATATTAATGATTAATGATGTTATATAGGGCTGCTAAGCATGTCTACTCTTGTCATGTCAAGTAAATATATGGAAACATTGTTTCAGTGTCGCATGAATCTGCTATATGAATGAAGTCCAAAACTATTGGACTCATACCCGAATTGGTTAAATAAAATAATAATTCTAAAGCTTAGACCATGGTCTAGTAGTATTAACATGCCATTGGGATGTAGATGGATCAACAATGAAGACAACACATGAACCATAGCAGATTAATAAAGCTTTCATATTAATTATGATATATTGACAAATTGGTCAATTTTGTGCTAACAACTTTGTTGCAGTGATTTAAAAGCGTTAGGCGCCAAAAGATGCCAAAGTCCTATAATGCTTGAAGCGCTAGGCACTCCCGAATATTATAATTAAAATAATATATAACTAAATAGAAATATGTTAAACATGTTTATGAAGACTTATATTAGAATTAAATTGCTTTGTACACTTGTCATTAATTCTAAAACCTAATATATAATTTCAAAACAATAAGATTAGAGATTCAACAATCTATTGTTAATAGTATATTATTTATTGTTAATAATAGTTAAGAGAGGAGAAAAAAATTGTTAATAGTAGCAGAGGGAGAGAAAAAAACAAGAGAGAAGTGTCAATAATGGGGAAGGCGATGGCAGTGGTGATGGAGGAAGCTATGGCTGATAGTCGCGGTAGCGGAGGAAGCTGCGAATGGCAGATGCAACAGCAACGAAAGCTATGAACAGCAGCAGTTGTAGCGACGGCACCAACGGAAGCTACGAATGGCGATGTTGTGGACGGAGGAAGCTTTCGAAGTGTATGTTAGTCGCGAAGGAAGCTGCAGTCCTCTCCCTCGATGGTAGAAGGAACTGCCAACGGCAATGGAAAGAAGCTACGAACGAAGGCTAAGTCGTCGGAACCATCTATCGGTGATAGAGGAGGCCTCAGTCCATTATGTCTGCGATGGAGGTAATGGCAGAAAGCATCGACGGCGGAGGCAAGAGCGCTCGCTAGGGTTGATCACTCAAGGTCGTGCCTGTGTGCTGGGGTGGCTTTTGCAGGGAAGAAAGGGGATCGCTCGGGGTTGAATTAGACTTAAAAATCTAGTTTGGTTCAAGAATTTGAACCGCGCGCTTGCCCGAGGCACCCAGCACCTGGGTTCGGGCAAGTGCCTAGGCGGCACCTCATTGAAGCGCACTGCTTGGTTCACTATCGAGGTGCTCGGGTCTCACCTCGCCCGAGTGCCTAGGTGAGCGCCCGAGCGCCCATTTAAATCACTGTTTTGTTGCATATTTATTATTAGACCATTAGCAAGTTTATGATTCAATTATACTTGCACATATTAATCATTTTCTAGCTCCTGGTTTTAGGATGGTATATATACATACATGTACCTACATACATATAGATACACAAAAAAATTTGTTGAAGCATCTGATTGTTAATTTTATAGATGTAGCCATCATGTGTCCTTGCATGTTCATATGAACTGTCATTACAATGGGGATTGTTTTAGACTTATTGATTAATAATTCATATACTCTTTCCTCTGATGAGCTTGCTTATTGCTTTTATGTGGTGCTTTCATGTGATCAATGAAGTTTATTTGGATTCATCATAGTCTGCAGACACATTTATTACACATGAATGCTTATAGGCATCTTTGTTAGATTAAATATGTTGTTTGAATTTCCGTTCCATTTTTTATCGCTGATGTGTGTAAATAGATTGGAAGTTGTAGATTGGTGCTCTTTGATTTTGTTTGGTTGCCTTTTCATTCAGAATTCCATTTTGTATAGGAAAGTTACAGTCTTGGTGACAGCTCATTGTAATTCTTATAAAATATTTGTCTGATGATCAATTTGTTTTAAGTGTTTGAGAATTTGGATTCTATTTCGACTCCCAACCTAGTCACACTTATAAAATTATTTGTTTTCGTTAAGTATGCAAATATTTGCAAGGGTTTAAGCTTTTTTCTTCTCATGCTACTGCTAATGTTGTGCAGAAAATTTGAAAATTTAATGCAGCGACTATCTTTGCTGTTTATATTATTGTTCTTTTACTGCACTTGCATCTTCTAAAGGATCACTGAGAATATTTTTCCTTAAGGTCATTCTTTCTTTTCATTAATTTTCTTTATTGTCTGTATGCAATTTATCAGGTGGTGTAATGGTTTCTTGGTTGATCAAAAGATGTGTAGACATCGCCCCTCTGAAATTAAGATTTTTTAATAGCAGGAATAGCATCTTTTTAATAACACAACTGAGTTGGAGCATGTCCTAAGCTGTCCTATCATAGCATATCCTGATAAATTGACATCACAAGATGTTGTAGACAACAAAGTGAAAGTAAAGGGGAGTGATAGGCATTAAGTGTTTACACCATAACAGTGAATGAACTTTAGCAGATTGAAAAGGCTGCTTATTGCAACATTATGGATGTTTTTTATCACCTACTGCTTAATACCTGGAAAACCATGAAACGGGGAAAAGAAACATTTAGTCTTTTATTAGACCTGAATCATAGGGATCTTTGTCTGAACTGAAGGTCTCTTTATGCTCTTGTAGGTCCATCTAAGAGGTCTTACCTTGACTTCATAGTTCTCACGACTTCTGGTATTATAATAAATTATTATGCTGTCTTCATGGCAACAATGCTTTATGCTAATCATTTATATGTCAAACACTTGATTTTTTTAGAGTAGTCCAAGGGTGTTCTGGTGTTAAAAATCTATGTGAGCAAGGTTTTAATTATCATTGTGGTGCCAGTTTTAACAATGCGTCAGATAGGTAAGGTACCAAGATATCAGGTAGCATACTTGGTCTATACTTCTCAATATTGTTGAAGAAAATAAAATTGAGTGGTATACTTAGTTGTATTGAGATGTATGATCCATTGTCTAGTTGGACAGGTATCTGGTTGGTATATAACAGTCTAATTGTATTTTAAACCATGCAGGAAAGTATGTCATGCCCGTAGAGATCAACAATGAGGATTTTGTTTTGTTGAGAATGATTTCCCTGCCAATAGAATTGAATGAGGAAAAATGGAGGCAATGCTTAGCTTCCTGCAAGATAATTCGCCAAAGTTGGGGTTTGCTTGCAGAACAACACAGAGAAACCAGAATCATCTGCTAGTATTTTAGATGCAAACATTTCAACAATTGATCTCTGTTGGAGGATCAAGTAGGCTTAAACAGTACAACTGGTAGAAGAAAACTTTTGAATAGCCAGCTTATTGAAAGAGCATTTGAACACGTTTTGATAGAATATCCATTTTGATTGTTTGATACTCGTCTTCAGAAAACAATTTTCTCTAGGATCACAGACAGATCAATTTCATATAGTCTGAGCTGTCATGTATGGGACTTCACAATTCTAAGAAATAAAAGCAACATATGAAAAACTAAGATTGTACACATGGCTTGTCACTAATTGATTGATCGTAACTTAATTCTATTACTTGTTTAAAATTTCATTAAAAGAACCAGACACAATATTTACTTTGCCTAGACCTGGACCTGGACCTGGACCTCCCTTGTCAAGGATGTCGGGGTCTGGATAATAAACAGAACCCATAATCACTTTTGGATCTGTGTCTGCTGTCAATGTTATCCTTACGTAATCAAATCTTAAGCTCTACTAGAAAGAGGGAATTACATCAGGAGATACTGAAAAAGTTTGAGAAGTGCTCTAGAGATACAGATGAGTCTCAAAAGATACCTGAGCCATTTTTGATTTGGAGATAACAAAAATAGTCAAAGAGGACAATTGAGTTTATGGACAGTTCTGAAATAAACTGCACGGGAATTGTTTAGGGGTGTCCAGTAGCTGACGAGATGGTTTAAGGGTTTTAATCGGGTTGTTCTATGGTTCTTTGGGGTGAATGATGATTAATTGGTGAGATGAAAGAGTATAAATTTGATAGTGAGGACAACTTTTTCTTTCAACTTATCCTTTTGCTAGCAGAAAGGAGAATATCTCTTTCCTTATTTCTTGCTAACTATGCTCCATGTATATATATACTCCTAGAAAGTCTACCTAATGCCATTGTTCAAACTTCAAACCAGCCAAAGCTTTGGATTTTTCCAGGACCACAACAGTCAAAGTTGTATAGTAGTAAAGCACTGAAATACTACCACAGATATGATGGTCTTCTTGTATTAACACTGGTGTGATTCTATTGGCTTCATAACAAGGATATGCATCTGATACCTAAGCTAGTATTTGGTCAATTTTTTTTAAAATAATCCAAATATATGATGATCCGAAGGTAAATACTTTGTCTAGAATATTTGGGGGATAATTTTAAGGTAACTATGAATCTCGGTTAATACCATAAGGATATGTACTAATTTCATTGATCTGGTTCTCATACTAATTACATTGATCTTATTGTAGATCCAATTTATGAATTATCAAAAGCTACCTTTTATATTTCCATCTCATTGTTTCTTTCAACTAATTTGTTTCATTTTTTTTGTTTCTTTTAGTGCTTGCACATAATTGTTTGCTGCTGAATTTGTCTGTTGACCACACCTTTTTGTTCTCAGAGAGATGATCCAGCACAGACCTTACAATCAGAAGGTTGACGTTTATAGCTTTGGCATAGTTCTCTGGGAGCTTATAACAGGGATGCTTCCATTTCAGAATATGACAGCTGTTCAGGCAGCATTTGCTGTTGTGAACAGGGGAGTACGACCAATTATACCACAAGATTGCCTCCCTGCACTCGGCGAGATCATGACGCGCTGCTGGGATGCTAACCCCGACGTGCGTCCTTCCTTCACCGAAATCATCAGTCTGCTTGAAGGTGCCCAAGAAGATATTGTGCATACTGTTCGTAAAGCACGCTTCCGATGTTGCATACAACCAATGACCACTGACTGAGAAGGGCAGCCAGGGAAGGTGACTAGTGCTTGCTTCATGCGTGGAAGGTACCCTCTGGACTACAGTTGAATGAATCATAGGAAGTCGTCGAAATGTTGGTTTTGGTTGATTCACCGTTATAACGCTACCAAGTAAAATAGGTGATCTCCATCTTGGTCTGATCATGATAGTTCACCTTTCTTTTTGTATAGGCACAAATGAAAGTATTAGTTTAAGGTGCACGTCACGTCTAGATTGCCTGCTTGACTCAGTGTTGTGACTTCTAAATCAGGTTAGTTTCCATATGCTGTACTGTTGAAACAAGAAACAAGATTGCCCTTATCTTTGTGTATTCTCTAGTTTTTACCAACAATGTATCTTTGGTTTGTGTGAGCCATAAGGATGCAATAGGCTGAGGCTTTTAGGATCGTAATTGATATAATATTCCTCCGATCGAATGCAATGAAAACCAATATGGAGACTCTGTATTTGCCATTGTTTGTTCTATCTTTAACCAGGCTAAGTATGAAATCTATGCAGGGAAGGTTTTGGAGATATGTGCATACACATTCATTTTTATTACCACAGCAAAGTGGATTGGGACAAATGAAACGCCAAAGTAGGGATAAAACAGTGTGGTAGTAACATTGGGATAAGACGAATGCACGTTGCTGTGTGTGTCGTTAATGCCTCTCGAGAGATGCTCACTGGAAGAATACTGATTCCCATGGAATAATCTCTTTTGGGTGCGATATGTAACGAGAAACCAAAGCTCAATGTTATATGTTCTATCTGAGGAGGTCGTCCCAGAAGAGGTAGTAGCGAAGATACCACGAGGACAGCAACAAGAAGGCAGTCAGATCCATTGTGATGGGCATCGTCGACTCGTCCTGCTATTACGACAAAGAAAGATGCACACCACAAAGCAATGCGGTAGGAGAAGTATCATTTCAACATCTCCACCGGACTACCAGAAAAGAAAAGTGTTGGGTAAGCACATTTCTCCGTTAGGGGAACCAAATCAAGTATTCACCTCTACCATCTCAACTGCCTTTTGAGATCCTTCTCCAATGAGGGGACAATATCGTAGAGGATCCCATCCAAATATATATATATATATATATATATATATATATATATATATATATTGAGGTCCATTCAGAAGGAATAAAATCACATATTTCCATATTAATTAAGGGATACTAAAAGCCTTATAAGCAGTCACCTCTATCCTCTTAGGATCCACCCCCAACGAGAAATCGTAGAGGGCCGTCGGGACAATTTGTCTAAAGCTCTTCTAGCTCGCGCTGCTGAGCGAGACAAATGATGACATCTAGTCTTTTGCCTCATGCGTTTATAAAAAAAGAGTTTTTTTTTTTTTTTGTAAGGGCTAATTACATCATGATTTTTAGATTTATAAAATTTATATTAAAATTTATAGAATTATGAAAGTGAAATATTTGACTTCATTTATCATAACATCTTTAGTTTTATCGACGGAAATATAAAAACGATGAATAAAAAAATAATATCAATGTCTCAGTTATGTTTTTGATGATAACGGACGACGTCGATTGTGGCGGAAATGACATCGTTGGGGGCTATTGTGAATAAGGAGGAAGAGCGATGATGAGAGGTGAAGCAAATGGAGAGGAAGAGGACGATGCAGATGTCGATACTTTACATTTGCGTTGATGTTGATGCAGTTATCGAGCGACACTAGTAGAGCAATGTCGCCCTTGCCCATATCGTTATCGATATTGGTGCATATGCAAAGCGACACCACTTTGCATCTGCATTTGTATCGGTGTCAATGCAGATGTAAAGCAACACTCTACATCTGTGTTGACACCAATGCTGATGTCCATCAACCCCTTTGTTGTTTTATATTTGAGTCGACATCGACACCAATACAAATGTAGAATATCGACATCAATGCAAACGTCGACATCTACATCGTCCTCATCTTCCTCTCCCTTTATCTCACTTATCGTCGACGCTCTTACTCCTCATCCATAACAGTCATTTGCGACCCCCAACGACATCTTTATTTGCTACTATCGAAAACGTAATTAGAATATTGAAATTACTTTTCTACCTATCGTTTTCGTACTTTCATCAATAAAATCGACAATGTTAAAATAAATAGAGTTAGATATTTCACATTCATAATTATAAAAGATTCGAATATAAATTTTAAAATCTAAAAATCAAAATACTAAAAAAATTAATATTTAATTACCCCTCCCGAAGGCCACCGAAATGACAACAGCGGCAACAACCAAAAGAAAGCGTTTTCCTCGAGTGGAAGAGACGTCAAACTCGAATTGCTGCACTCAACCGACGTGCTACGCTCTTTTACATGGATGCTGAGTTCACAAATGGCTGATGACTCAGTGGCACGTGTGACACAGCAAAGGGAACACCAAGCTTCGCATCCACTGTCCTATTATGGCGCCATGATTCAGATTTTAATTGGACTGACTCTTGCATGAAAGCCGGAAAATGACAACACAGAGAAACCATTGAGGGAAAAAAAAAGGAAAAAAAAAAAAAAGAAGTGAGGAGGGTTGCCACTAAGGCTATTTTGAGACCTCATAATGATCAAATGAGTCATACAGAACCCACTACATGTTTAACTTTAACCCTACTTTTAATTCGCGTTCTTTTTTGTTTGTTACAATTATCATTCTCTTTTGTATGCAAAGTCAAGATTGAGACAGACTAAGCTACAAGCAATGACGTACCGATCATTTTTGCTATGATGGAAACATTAATGGTTGAAATCAAACGCAACATGACGGAGAAGAACAGTGATGGCCGTGCATTATTACATTACTGGTTGTGCGACGCAGTGGGAATTTGAAGTGCGATCATTCATGGCCAGCACAAAAAAAAAAGTGTCAGGCAACTGATCCAACGAGAACATCAACAGAGTCGTACCTGTAATCTGCAGATTCCAGACCCCTCATGGTAGAACTCTAATCCATCTCAAACAACAGCATAGAACAATGCCAACTGCAGAACCCCAGGGAATATGATGTGCTCATCAACAAACGATAAAGTATATGAAAAGAGTGCAACCCATCCAACATGAGTGAGACATGATGCTATCCACCAGAGACATTATCAGACAACAAATTTTCTTTTCAGGACATTGATTGAGACATAATTATCATAAATATAAATATATCATTTGCAAACAATTAAGCAACCATCCAAAACGAAAAGCTCATAACATCAACTTTTCAACCATCTAAAATGAAAAGTTCATAACAACAACTTTCCAACTTTTAGCTCTTTTACCTTCTAAGAAACAACAGTTCATTTGTAATCTGAGGTATCAATCCAATAGCCATGCTCGATCAGCATGTACAACATCTATTATTTACATGACCGTCAGTAAAAGAGTTCTTCATTATTAATTAGACGACTGCAGCCAACCAATTAGGTTAGGGCTCCTGTCGATGGAACTATGGTTAGCACCAAAGAGACCACATGAACTCATGGAACAAATTGGGCACTTGTCTAAACTCATTGTAGGCATATTGATGGGTGGAGAATAATGACCTCACTACACGGATAACCACTAGTTTCTACCAGATTTTTTGTTTAGGATACATGAATGACCAATTTGGGAGAACATGAAACCAAGATTAAAGAACAGATAGCAAGAGAAACAATACACTGTACAAAGAAAGAAGAGAACATGGGGAAGACATAAATGCTATATACAATTCAGAACTGACGCTACAAGAGGATCCTTTGAGAAAAAGAAAATGATAGTTTTGCGATGCAACAAGTATAAAGGAACAATAACATACACACTAACTTATGAACAAGGTTCAGGCGCTGAAGCAGTCAGTAGAACTAAATTTATATCAGTCTCATATCGAGAAACATCAAAGAGATTTCGGAAATAAATGATTTTTGAGTTTTAGCACTCAGTTTACTGTTTCAGTGACGAATACCAACAGAGTTCAGTTCAGCAGTGAATAACGTATCAAATTTGACCATTTTATTAGCGGAGAGACAGTATCTGATGAGGGAAAAGAGACGAATTTGGTAATAAGCATAACTATGCGAGCACGAGAAGTCACCAAAGACTTGTCAGACAAAGGACATTGGCATTATGCCAATTAAGGACTCACAAGAATTTAACATCAGAGTAAATCAAGGATTCGAGAAATTTTATGATATAAGATAGGTTCATGACAGGGAACAGTTATCATGAAGGACAGTTGGCAGTAGACTTTGCAAGAAACGAGCGGACTCTGTTTGGTACAAAAGACAGGAGGAGGAGGAATTGTACCATTGTTCTTCATAATAGACCTAAGGGAATTATGGAAAGCTTGAAGCATCACAAAAAGAGTTCAAAAATTCACCAACTCTGGAAATTGACCGTCATCTTAGGTAGACATTATAAAGGCCTGAATTAAGTTCTCTGCTGACCGCTTCTGATCAGGAGTACCAGATATCCGGGCAATGCGTTCAAAACGGGATGCCTTTGAGTCAACAATTTCTATATGAGCTCCTGATATCTGCAACGATCAAATAAAACAGAATCTAATCAAACAATTCAAGCCACAAGGCATTACAGTTCCTCTATGAAAAAAATTGACTTTTCATATTAAAACGTTTGACAATTTCACTAGTTATAGGCAAGAAAAACATAACAATTATGTCAGACCATGCAATTACATATATATTATACGATTTTCACAGTCCATGAACTAAATCTTTCAAAATTTCATCTAACATATGCCATAAGTATCAACACTGACAACTCACAGAATATAATTTTCGTCTATTATACCAGCTAACATGTTGCACAAGCAATGCCAAACCATATGCCACAAGTACCAACTCTTACGGCTCACAGAATGTAATCATCATCTGACATACCAGCTATCATGTCGTGCAAGCAATATCAAATTATGCAACCATAATTTCCTGTTGGCTGGACATACGACAGCATGCCACATTGTGGAAACAGATATATATAATTTTCTACTCTGTAATAAGAATAGGAACCTTTTTCTTTGAGGGACAGAGAACTTAAGTACAAATAGAATAAAACTTTAAAGGAGTCAAACTGAGCCACTTGGGTCAGTCTGTTCCACCTTTTAAAATATAACTTACAGCAAAATACTCATATTATGCAAAAGGTTTAACTCTTGTATCACCTTCTTGTGGGCCAATCACCAAAGACAAAGAGCCATAACTAGAAATTCATTCCTACAGTGCCAAACTTAGTTTCCTATATATAGTTCTTCAGATGTATGACGGTATAGAATTGAGCAAACAACAACGAAAATTGAAGTTCACATATCAGAACTGAATGTTAATAGATACGGGAATCTAACCCAAGGTTTTAAAGATCAGTCATGTACTGGTGTCTGTAATCCATCAGACTGATAAGATAACGGAATATCAAGTAGCACACCAACCTATACTGCTTGGTACCATGATAAAAATTAAAATGAACTATATATCAAAATGATATCAAAATATATGTTATCAAACACGTATCACCTGGTATGCATCAATATGACCGGAATTTAAAAAATTTGTACTGACCAAGGAAAAACTAAACCATTATATGACCTGTAAAGTGATGATGAACTTCTAAACAATCCAGTAACACAAAGCACAGCTATCATAGTGACCAAAACTTTCAAAACCTACCTTTCTGATGTTGTCAACATTTGTGCCACCTTTACCCATAACTTTAGCCAAGGCATTTGCAGGAATCACTACCTCAATATAAGTTGGAAATCTACAGCAAAAGAAAAGGTCAGCAAAAAACTAAATAACAAACAAGACACCTTGCATATGTATAAAAAAAAGGTGCATCATTTTCATAAAAAAAATCTTTAATTACAAGAATATAATAGGACAAATGAATTACTAGTTCCGAATCATAGTGAAATTAAATGGAAAGTATATTCCTTAGAAGACTTCATAACTGTCGTAGAATTTTACAGATGATAAACACCAAAGTTAAAGTTGAGAATTCCAATGGATAAAAAAAGCATACCCTCCGTACGTATTTGATGAAAATGAAGAAAGAGGCCCAAAAGCATTCTCTCCAGCCTTGACAAAGAACATAAAATGTCATCAGAATATAACTTTAGCAAAAACATTAAAATCCATAATGATGTTACTTATCATGGTTTAAAGGGTAGAAAACTCCATAATAACTTCACCAGTTACGATGAAGGCAAACTAGTTCATAGAAACACTGTGCAAAGAAACAACCTGTACCTGCAACGAGCTGTAACCATACAAATTATTGCCAGAGAATATTCCCATCCCACTCTCAGTTTCAGCTCTTTGGCCATAGCTCAAAGGTGCAAGTGGTGGAATAGTAGGCAATACTGGAGGCACAGACACACTGCTAGAATGAAGAGTATCAACAGGAGGAACCTTCTGATTGCTGTCCTTCTGAGCATTCTGATTACCATCCTTGTCTTTTAAAGCGTCTTCTCTAAGCCTTAAAATAATCTGCACGAGTGCGTCACGCAACTTACCTACCTCTCCAGATACCTGAATGCCCATTTAAAGAGAAGAAAAAGGCATGAGAACAAATAACAAATCAAGTGAAACTTAATTTTAAGGACATGAATGAACCTCCACAAGCTCTTCATCAGATGCAGCACGTTTGGGTTTTTCACCCTTTGAGATATAAATATTCGCCTTTGTACTTTTGCGCATATCATTTATAATTGAACCACTCTTGCCAATAAGACAGCCAATGACTTTTGAAGGAACAAGAAGGCGAATATTAACACTGTCATCATCTTGATCATTAATCTTTTCTTGAAGCAGCAAAACAGCTTCAACTGCAGCGGACTTCACATCATTGGAAGACTGCACAGTTATAATTCATACATCACATACAATAGATAACTATTAGCCATAACCAAGAGAACCATGAAAATAAAAGGACAGTTCTAACCTCTTTAGATGTGATGGTGATAGTACACTCATCAGTATCATCCCTAGTATCATCAACGTTGATTTTTGCTCCACTGGATTGCCTTATGCTCTTTATAGTATTTCCTTGCTTGCCGATGACACGTCCAACTTTGTCAAATGGGCACAGAACTCGTAAGACCAGGTCCTCTGAACGTGCTGGACCACCATATCCAGGGACAACAGGAAGAGTAGATGGATACATTGGCCACACATTAGAAGCATCTATAAATCCAGGAATCTCAGATGCTTGATGAGTTGCAGCTATGACTTGTGGCAAAGATCCAGGAGGTAATATGGTGTCTGCAGTGGGATAGAGACTACCAGCTGGAATTATGGGAACATCTGAGGGAATCAATATGTGGGGAAGATCAGGAACTGAGCTATCGAGTGGTATCTCTTCTTTTGGTGAAAATTTATACATGATAGCAGAAACTGTAGTTAGCGCTCTTTTAATTGCTTCAGCATCACCAGTAATCTGCACATACACAGATGAAAAGATGCTGCCACAGTAAGCATGTATATTCTTGAAAAAATGCATAATAACATGAAATATAGTCACTGCAAACATCCAAGCCTTCTCATCAGTTGGTGGATCAGGCTTGATAACACTCAAAATTAAGAATACTACATTAGAACTTTGACAAAAATCATGATAAGATAACACAGGACTTATGAAGTCGATGTAAGTTCTTATTCATGTTGTGTTCAAGGATAAGAAAGATGTCCAAAGCCATGCAGGCAAAAGGATATTTCTTATTGGTCGCAATTGAAGCTCATGCAACTATGACCAGCCTTCTGGATAGAATCTTGAATGGACAAGGACAGATTTATATTGGGCTTAATCAAAGTTAAAATTAAATGAATAAAAGTAGAGGATAAAACTATTTGGATAGAAAAACAAAATGTTAAGGCTTCCAATTAACAGAATGTGAAATATTGAAAGATCACCTTGTAAGAAACCTGAAAACCTAAAAATTCAGTGTCACCATCAAAATGTGGATATCGGTGAGACTGTCTTCTAGCTGACATACAAAATCTCAAACTACAACCATAGTCCTATTTGTGAATATTTGTTCAACACAGATCCTGGACAGATGCAAGAATTCAGGCTACATAGGTCCTGAATTCCATTAAAATGGAAAGAACTAGAGGCAGGAAGCTGACAAGCTTTTGTGGTTGCAGATAAAAAAAAAATCATAAACATAAATAAGCCGATGAGAAATATCACTACCTTTTAAAAAATAAACATGGTTTTGGTAAAACTCAAGCACATTAGTTTGCCATTAATAAATGTTAAGTTTATATCTCAATCTTGTTGTAACAGAAGTCCAGAAGAAACTTAAAATTTGAAAACATTGCAAGTACAATTAGCCTGGTGACTGAACTTCCTAAATGGAACAGAGGCCAAAATGATGTTATCATGCTTCCTAGATGCTCACTGCCAAAAAGAGATGGATGCACACAGGAGTGATGGCAGACTAATAAGTTCAACAAAATGCCAAGTGTTGATACTTCTACAAGAGGATAATGTTTGGAGAAGGTCAGCACTAGTACAATTAACTTTTATCTGATGCTTCCACATCATTTGACATAGAGTTGATTAACAAATAGCTGGCCAACTCTGCTGTAATTTTAGGCCAGACATAAATGATAATTGCATTGATACAATATGTACTGTGCTACTGAAGGGGAGGCAACCTAATGTCACAGATTCAACAACATAGTTTAACAAAAAAGGTACATTCAAAATATAATTCTAGTAGCAAACAACATTGCACTACCCTCAAGGAACAAATCACTTGTAATTTTTCAGAAGACAAAACCATCTTAAGGTCACTACTCAACCTCCCATAGCTAGTTGTATTAATTACCTGAAGAAAGTTGTCAAAACTCATTGCACAAGAATGCGTGGCATCAGAGGGATCCTTTGGAGTAATTTTGATGTTTGCATTGGTCTTGGATCTCAGTTTCTTGATGATAGACCCAGACTTACCTATGATATTTGCAGCTTGGCTTGCTGGCACTAGGATATAAACCCCTTCCTTCTGTTTATTTTCAAACTCATTAGAGTTATCTAAAGCATTTACTATAGCATCATGAATCTTAAGCAAGGCATCCTGGGCAGGGCAAAGTGGTCGCAGGATATCTTCATCAACATCAACAGGATTCTTGTCCTTAACATAGCAGTAAATAGTAATAACCCTCTTATCCGCACCAGGAAAAGGATCAACAATTTTGATTTTAGCATTTGTCTCTTGTCTAATGGAGTTTATAATTTTACCACTCTTTCCAATCACACTCCCGATAACACCAAGTGGGCATAGGATACGATATACAACCAATTCACTGTCCCTGGTACCATCATTGTTGACAAATCTTTTCTTCTGCTGCCTACCATCACTGTCATTATCCCTCTGCTGACGCTTTCCAATTTCAACCATGACTTGGAAACAGAAATCAGTCTGTGAACATACAAGATCTTGAGTTTGCATTATAAACCATAAGACTATGAAGATACTTTACCGATGGAATAGCACACAAGATTAAAAGACTACAAAGAGAAAGAACCACCAAGCAGTTCAGAAAAAGATAACCAACTATACAGCTGAAAGAGACTACAAAGTTGAAAAGATGAAAGTTCACAAAGAGTTTAAAGAAAATTAGAAAAAACACATTGTTCAAACATGCTCAGTACTCAAGTGG
The DNA here is from genome assembly GCA_004837865.1 of Musa balbisiana. NCBI lineage: Eukaryota > Viridiplantae > Streptophyta > Magnoliopsida > Zingiberales > Musaceae > Musa > Musa balbisiana. The sequence goes on along the minus strand of CM017193.1, from coordinate 4,099,793 downwards.
TCAGCAAGCAACAGACAAATTTGAATAGTTTGATAAACAGCGATCAAATTACATGATTAATTGGAAGATAGTTATCCACGTTACAAACATATATTAACCAATCTACTACTGTATTTAATAAACTAATGCAGTAACAGATCAAAAACAGAGGTGAACTTCGTTAATATTGACACCCTCATAAAAAATGAACTATCGCAACTCAAGAAATGAAGTTAACCACCACACTGACGTTTCTATATGCATTTAGCCTTCGTTAATAATGTGACATGCTATTTGTTGAATTAAAACACTATTCCAGTAAATTAAAATATCCAATGGACAAAACAGAGGCAAAATGTCCATCAGTGTTCGCAATCTCAAATATTACATGAATGTGGTTAATAGATATAGAAGTAGGAAACGTTGACATTCATGATTCTAAAATATCATGCATGTGTTCAGTACATACAGAAGTAGGAATTGAAGGAAAGAGGATAATATAAGAATCAAGAATGGTGGTGATATAAATAAAAAAAAGGATGTTCATCCCGTGAGAAAATGAGAAAACATATAAAAAATCTCAAGACTGCTGCACCATAAAGTAAGGTCAATTCTCAATAAAATCAAAATCGATATTCGCTTGCAGAAGAGATGGTTGAGATATGACGACTAAATAGCTTCCACCGACGTTCTGATAACCAGAAAAAGGCCCCGAATCGAGCAATAAAGATCAACAAAAACCAAGATAAAAACATCTTGGATCGGTAACAAGAACAGAAGAGGAAATCACACGATGAAAGCACACCGTAATCTGGAACGAAAACCCTAACCGTGGGCATCAATGAATCGCCGTCAACATGAACTAAAATATCCTAACCCTAGGTGATGATTCGGGCGAAGGGGTTGGCGTACCTGCGAATGGAAACCCTAACCCTTGGCAGCGGCGGGAGAAGGGACAGCGCGCGATTGGCCGGGTTCGGGATGACTTAAACCGGTGCGGGGTAGTGCATGTTCTTGTGGCTGTAGGTGGTGTGCCGGTATATTCTATTATGTCATCAAACTGTGGAAAGCATGTATCGGGCAATCTTCCGTTATTATACGAAATAACTGTCACGTGGGTGCAATTCAATGACTGTTACTTCCGTTCTCATACAAAATAACGGTTACTATCGGAGTGTTGCAATGACTGTTAGTTGCTATAAAGAGACCTTGCAGTGGTGGGACCCGCTCTCCCGTGTGGGCAGCCGAGCCGAGCCGCGGTTACTCGCCCGCGATCTGCCCACGGAACAGAGCTCGACGGACTCCGGTCGCTCCACGCCCCGCTTGCGTCCGTCGATGGGGCGGCGATGCCCGCAACCCTACCAAGAAGTGGACGAATCTTGGCCAAACACCACGGTGGTGGCGAAGGGATTGGAGAAGATGAAGATGAAGATGAAGAAGACGAAGGCCGTCCCTATCCCGACCCTCCGGTACTTCACTTTCCCCTCGTCCGCCCCTTCTGCCTTCCACTTGCCCCTTTAGATTGGTAGTACTTGAAACCCTGATTCCCTGCCATATTCACCCGTCTTGACTTGTCAAATTTGAATCTTTACTGTTCTTTGCTGGTAAAAATCGAATCTTTAGTATACCTCCTTTTTGATAGACTGTTTTTTACCCTTCCTCCGACTATATTATTCTATCTGCAAGAACGATCGGTGGGCTAATTACATATTATTCCGCGTACGAAAAGTAAAATATTCAGGTCTATTTATTTTAACTATCTTCGTTTTATTAATAAAAATATAAAAATAAAAGATAAAATAATAAATTTAATATTTTGATGGTGACGGACAGGGGGAGAGGAGGTGGATGGGGCAGAGGCGACCGTGAGGGCTCTGGTTGACGATGATAGCAGGAGGGGTGAGCGCGAGGGGGAGAGAAGGTGGATGGGGCGGAGGCGATTATGAGGGATATGGCCAACGATGATAGCAGCGACAACGATAGGGGTGAGCACGAGAGGGAGAAGAGGCAACGACCAGGGCTCTCACGATCGCCTCCGCCTTATCCACCTCCTTGAGGGGTGAGCATGAGGGGGAGAGGAGGTGGACGGGGTGGGGGTGATCGTGAGGGCTCTGGCCGGCGACGACAGCAGCAACAGTGGGAGGGGTGAGCATGACGGGGAGAGGAGGCGACGACTAGAGCCCTCACGGTCGCTTTGTCCCGTCCACCTCCCTGACATCCCCCACGCTTATCTCCGTCGCTTTTTACCAAGTTAAGCAGCGGCGACAGCGAGGTGAGCACGAGGGGGAAGAGCAAGGCGGAGGCACTGCTGTAAAGGGTTGCGACAACGTGCTAGGCGGCAATGGGGGAGAGGAGGCGGAGGGCGGCGGTGAGGGCGTCGAGGGGGGAAAGGCCGCTCCACAACTATATCGACGTCAGCTCCAGCGTCATCACCGTCTAGCACCACCGGTTAAATTTACCTTTTTCCTTCTTGTTTTCGTATTTTTGTTGATAAAAACTAAAGTAGTGAAATTAAATGGACCTAGATGTTTCACCTTCGTAACTATAAAGATGTCAATATAATTTTTTTAAGTATAAAAACAGGAATACTAAAGATGACTAATTAGAGAGGATAATTTGTAAGTAACTCTAATCGGTGAGGTAATCTTATTGAATACTTCCTACTTGAGTTACTTTTGTTGGATTAAATAATCTTAGTCAATGGTTATGGGTTGTGGTTTGCCAGTCTTGTGTTAGGGCTTCCTCCGAGCCATATAATTGACCAAGGTAAAGCCCTAGTGGAAGCTGTAGCCCAAGTGTTCTCATGCTTCTCTCGTCATTAATGCCTCTGACAGATTATGAAGAGGATTCAATCTACAGCATACTTCTTCCTGATTACTTGAAGAAAATAACTGGTCAATTATAAGCACTTGGCTACTGAAGGTGAGGATTTGTATGAGATGCTAGTTCTTAATGTCCTTGTATGACTTTTTCCTGAATGAGAGGACGTTTTAGCTCTATATGATTTTACCAAGTTCTCTTTTTAGCAGACTGCAGTTATCGGGATGCTTACAATTTTGACAATGGATCACCAACCAGCATTTCTCTGTGTTCACGAATGTATCCAATCTTGTAGGTATGACAATTTTTTCATGTAATTTAAGTGTAACCTCTATATGAGGAAGAACCAAGTGGAAGCTGATCTCTGTTGATCATGAAAATGATATCTTACTTGTTGGTGATGAACTTGGGAGAATCTGTTAACTTCCTTTTCTATATGATTACAGCGAATCTGTTAGCTGTTTTCAGAGCATTCAAATTTTATCAGCGGCATCGATCCACCATACAATCTTGGAAATGGCAATGCCTGGAGAGGCCAATTTGATGAGGTCTCATTTACATTCTGGCATCACAGAAATGTCAGTCCAGTATCAATAAGTGATGATATCATTCCGATTAACCAAGGTTACTCTTGCAACCGTGACCGGTTTCAAGTCACAAAAACAACACATTGATTTATATCAAAGTCTCATGCAATGAATCAATCTTCATCCTTGGATGCGAACAGTTGGGCTTTTTGCAGTCACTTTTGGGGAGGTTTCAGATTTTCTTCTCATACAGGTGATCCTTATCACAATCTTGTTTTTGTTATGATGCAACCATATGTTGTAATCTTAGAAAAAATGACCAAAATTGAATTAATATATCATATTTGTAGCCAAGAACCTTTGTCTACAATGTTTGATAGAATTGTTATTTTTAATAAAATATGTTTATATCTTTTTCTACATTTTTTCTCATGAAATACTAATTGTCTCACATCTTCTAATTTTTCATGAATAAAATCACCACTCTTTTTTCTTTAATGCTTTAGAAATTTTCTTAACTAGAAGCACAGTGTCTCTGAATCTAACATTTTCAACATCTTCATTCCCAAGTTTCCATCTACTTCCAGTGAAACCAAACAGAAACTCAGTCATGTCTCAGTGATGATTTCTTCATCAATATATTATGTATTATGACCTAATGACGAAGAAACTATCAGTTACATCTCCCCACAATAAAACACATGTCCTACTAGAAGGAATGATTAGTGATTAGCACATGAGGCTCTTGCTTTGGTGAGATTTGAGGATCATGACTCATGCCAAGCAATCGGCCATCATATACTCATGAAATTCCATGTACTGCGAGATACAACTTCGCCAACTACGGCTGACAGGCCAAGATCAACAAGACAAGTCTAGTACTGTATTGAATTTTCAACCCTTGTGCAATCAACTCAACTTTTCATTAAATGATGACTGAGGACTTTGACATCAAGGCAATGTCTTAACATTTATCTTCCAGGATCTTTTTGCTGACATATCCAGGTTGCAGCTCCATTGCATACAGCTTCTGGTTCTTTTCCCCTTCTGCAACATGCATTCTCCAGTAGAAGACATGAACTATGATGGCCAGATAGGTTATAAACTGTTGACCTTATGATTCTGACATGAGCAATGCAATCATGGCATCAGCAGACTCTGGACCATCATTATTTACACTTGGAATTATATGTTCGGGAGTGACCAATCTAACAAACTCTTTCAGCTCTGTGAAGCTGCAATGTTCACTGTATGGAACTTCATACCTGCAAAGAGGCAAGACCACCAAAAAGATGTTACATAGACTACACTTTATATACATATTTTACCTTTATGAAATCCTTTTATGGAAAGTGTTTCTACATGTGAACCTTGTGGCAAGTGTGCTAAAACAATGTTGGAATCAAATTTGATGCGCTGAACATGAGACATGATATCCAAGACTTCAAACCTTCTAGTGTTGATTCAAGTTAATGGTGGCACACACACAAGTTTGCTCAACCTCTAGATTTCTTTAGTACAAGAAAATAATGAAACCCATCTGCAGAGTAAAAAGGCAAACCCATCATCCAAAACCAACTCATTTGTATGGATTAAGACAATTCCGTAATCTTGTCATTCCTGGTCTTAATCTCTTCTCAGTAGCATTTCTTATTGCACATAAGGATCCTTCTTAGTGTATAATAACAAGAAACAGAAGTTGCTTCTCTAAGACTTCTTTTTTAACAATTCTAGTCACACAGGTAGAACAAATTTGCCGGCTTGTACACCCAAAGAGCCTAAATACATTCCACTAGCTTGAACAAATAATTAGATTTCTAGAAATTAAGATGTGGGTATCTTCAGTTCAGTAGTAATGCAAAGTTGGGGAGTTCCAGAGAGATCATTTCTAATATAGTAATATTCTAACATGTCAACTAGTTAAATTTTTAGTGTCAAACAATGAAGCTCCTGTCAAGTAGCCAAAGGTTTAACAGTAATACTAGATCTTAAAGTCTTACCAACTTTTCCTCATGCAAAAAACATTTTCTGGGGCTCAAGTTTTGACATCAGTTGAAGTTTTCACTAATTGAACAAGCACTATAAGCTTCTAAATGGTAGAGAAATCTGGGTACAACCCTTTTAGCAGCTTTCAGAGAAAATATTATAAAGTTATCCTGATGGTTTGAAAATAATTTTGTCAATAGGAGCTTTCTTTTCACAAAATTGCTTGTACCTATCATTTCATTTTTCTTTTTACACTTCATGTTCTTAGATTCTCTCATCTCTTCCGCTGTCGCTGATATATTATCCAAGCAAAAAAGAATTGACACTCACGGTTCAGAAAATATTACCTGATCATGGTACCCTGCTGCCACCTTTTCCCAGGAGTCCTTTTTTTGCCTTTTCCACATGCCCAGCCAGTAGGTGAGAAAGCAACTATGAGATCATAGCGAGCCTGGGCAGCAACGAGAGACACTTATGTCAAACCATAAAACATTTCTCATTTTTCTGGTTTGACTTCATTAATATTTCTTCAGTATTCTAGCAGGCACAGATGAAAAAATTATGCCTTACAGAGTATTGATTGGATATGTATCTCATTCGTTTGAAGCTTGCTAGAGTCCACAAAGGAACAACATGAATGTGGCTCTCCATTTCGTTTGCTGTAAACCATTGCATTTCCTCCTCAGCGAGCTCCAAATGCCTCAACAATTGTAGCTTCGCGGCCCCAACGTATATTTTCTGTCTCAATATTCGAGCAACTTCTAAGTACAACCTCTCTTTTCCTGTTGCAGAGAAAAATTATGTTCCGAATACAATCACCCACATTGAAAATCATGAAAGACTGAGTGAGGCATTACCAATCGTGTAGCTACCAATTAAGAACAGAGTTTTCGGATTGAAAGCCTCTGCTTGAATTGCCTCAACTACAAACTGTACAACTGCCTCTTGTTTTGGAAAGTCATACTGCACCATTTGAAATTTAGTCAAGTTATATGGTATCGTAATGTATAAAACCAAAAAGAACCAAGCAAATGACATACTTGAGGGTTACAGTAGGTGGTGTCAAGGATAAGCGTATGAATATGACATGACTGCAATACAGCATTGTTGGCCATCTCTCTGGCAAAGCGGAAATCTCCCGTGTGTAAAACTGCCTAGTCAAGGTTTCATTAAATTGCCAAGCATCATATAACTTTCAAGAAAGACAAGCTAAAGCTTCTACTTGAAATATCACTCGAATAGTTGAATATTTCATACCTTGCCATTAGGTGGTTCAAAAAGGATTATTATTGACCCAGGACAGTGGTTTGCATCGAAGCATGTCATACCAACACCTGCAACAGTGATCTTTTGGTTCAGAGGTAAAATTTGCAGTCTGTCCCATGGCACACCAATCTTCATGTTGACCAAGTGTGCAGTGATTGAGGAGCAATAGATCTTTCCATGGTAGAAGTTTTTGTTGAGACCCTGGTAATCTGTTAAAAGTTTCTGATAAGTATCATGCAAATAATAAGATATACAATTTGCTAGAATTTTAGCAAGCTGGATCAGCTCTTTGGCATACAATTGCTCGGTTACTAAAAACTGGTTTGAACCACCTAAGACAGTTTACTTTTAACTAATCTAGTATGCTTAGCAATGCATTTGTGTGTGCACTTAAAAGCAGCAGTGACCATTACCAGATTTCATCATCATAGCATGTAATCCCATTTTGGTCAAGTATTCTACAAGTTACCAACACACAACATAGAATCAGTTGATTAAGTAAACATATAACTGATGTAATCTATACCTTTTCCTTTTCTATTTCGAACTTTATACAATGAGTAGATGCATCAAACTTCCACTTGAACCATTAATTTGGCAAGGGGAAGCAAATATCTGAAGAAGATAAGAGAAGGTAACTGACAAGCTACTAACTATTAACCAAACAAGCACTCCAGAAACATCTGCAAACTGCAGATTATTAGGCTGATGTACAATCAACATGTATCAACTACACAAAGAGGCTAAAGGATTATAACCAACTCACGATCCATATGGAAGTGTGTTAAAAACCAATGGGAACAATCTCCTCTTAAATATCGAAATGCATCCTGCAAATGAAATAGTCAAATAGTTAGCATTCAGCATACTAGAACACAATGGAAGAAGATTCAAGCACATTATATGCATTAAAAGTCAGGACTAATGAATAATCCATAAATTTTCAATTCTTTTATTAAAAAACTGTACCTTGACAATCGAGCATAATGGTAATACTCCATGTTATTATTAGATTGTAAAGTATGGACCCATTATTAAGAAATTGGACAATGATTAATAGAAAGCAACAATTAGCAAAGAAAACATAACTTCAAGCTCATCAGCAAATGACATGATGGGATTAAAAAAGAGGAAGAGGAAATGCAAAGACATAACCAAATTCACCAAGGATATTCTTATATATACCTATTTGTATCATTTATTACATCAGTTGTATAATTTCTCAAAAGTTCATTTTGTCCCACTTATTTCTCATGCTGATATCTTATTGAACTTGTTTATCATTTCCTGAGTCCTAATGCCAAAGGAGATGAGATTATTTTGAATACAAGCATGTCTTTCAAACATCAAAAATTCAATCCATAAACAAAAATATCTACCCGGCATCCTCATGCAAGACTACATGATGCAGACAGACCATGACAAAAGATTATTTAAGAGTATTTACAAAAGTGTAAAAATATATCATACCACTCGAAAAGGTGTCCCAGGTATGCAACACCATGGTGGAATCTCTCTAAATTTTCCCTTACTGACAGTGTTTCTAGTGGGCTTTCTCTTAGGAATTGAATCCTTGGTGATCCTCCCATTTAGTGGCTTGTTGTGATTACGAACACTATGCCCATCAACAACAGAACCTTGAAAGTACTCCGTAATCAACTTATTTCCAGAAAAATGTGGTTTTATGTTCTCTACAATTGCTGCACTGGAAATATTTTTGTCTGTGTCTGGAAGATGGTTCCTTCTTCGAAGCTCATTGAGTGCATGGACTATCTTCTTTCTAGGTCCAAGTGCATCTATACCTATACTGAGCAGATCCTGCAATAAAAAAATAACCAAAAAAATCACTATATTGTGTTTTCACTGCAATTAGGACAAGCCAGCGTGAGTTGTATCAGAACTTTACATAGACTGCAAAATTGTTAGAGCTGTAAACTAATTAATAAGTAGCTTGCCTAATGAACTTCAACAGTAATTTGATTTGTTCTGAGAAAAAAGCTGAAAAGTGGCTGTTTTTGCAACTTGGAATATTGATGAGCTTTATGTCCTGCCAAGATTATTTATTGGCAAGATCTCAATTCATCTAATAGTTTAACATCATTCAAGTGACTCATTGAACATGAATATTGGTCATTCTTATAATTCAATTACATAAGTAATATAGCTAACCTAACTAGAAAAAAGCAGCATTTGAGTTGATTAAGTTAACTAACTATCCTCATATTAGTAGAGTATTACATTCGTTAAAAGTACAAGCAGCTTGGTAAGAATATGCAAACTATGGAAAGGAGAAATTCAAGTGAATATACATCTCGTACCTCTTCCGTTAAACACTGAAGTGTTTCCCAATTAATCTCTTCCTTTACAAAAATATCTTTATACTTGGACAGCCCCAGAGATTGTAACCATTGAGTAACAGGGCTGATATCAACAACTCCTTCAGATGAATTTGACTTCATCTCAGAAATAGGATCAGCCACCTACATCATCACTTCTTGATCACTGACCACATATTTTAGACATACATACATACATATATATACATACACACACATGAGGAGATCTTCCATCTTACACCTTGAAGAGTTGACACAGATATATGATCTTATATCTACTTCATGAAAACATATTTTTATTTAATTCTTCATAAATATGTTATATACCAAACCAAGACAGGTAAATATGGAAGAACTCCAGAATGAACATCAAACTGAAAGCACTATGTTTTGTAGAGAACATCTAGAACAGAGAAAAATGATAATATTGGAGCAACAGTGAGCCCTTTTAGATCTTTTCTATGTGCCTCTAACAAAATCACACCACAGGAATCATGAGTATCCTCCAGAGGAAGATAATGTTTATGAGAAATCTCCAACTTAGTTTTCTAATAAAAGGCCATAACAGCAAACAACTAAAAATAACAATAACATTCATTGTCCTCAAACTTTTTTTATCACTAGGTTAACATGCAGTAAATTCTGACATGAGAAACATGTACTTGAGGTATTCAAGTTCTAAGAACACAACAATAACACCACCTGAAAGAGCTTATTATCCTAGGAGCAAAAAACTTGTATGTTCCTAATACATGCTTAATAGCACAATTCTGACAAGACTGGAACAGAAATTATAGACAACTTAATGAGACCAAAGAACAACTACTTTCCAATTTCATCTAGGTCTCTCTCCATGAAAACAGAACACAGAGAGAAAAAAATTGAAGACTAAATAACGAAGTAATTAAAGATTTACCTCCAAAGTTTCAACTTTATCCAGGCAATTATTAGTGTGAATCTGTCGCAGTTCATCACTTATATCAGTAATGTCCATCCCACATAGTGGACACTCCACTAAGCTACCTTGTTTCAATTCCGCCGTCTCACCATCAACCTCATTTGCTTCTAGTGAGGCTCCACCGTGTGAGGAACCTCCGTCGTCCATCTCGCAGCAGAGATTCATCAGTTCATTAAGCTGGGTGCCTGCATCGAAATCCTCCCAATCATCCACTCTCAAGCAACCACCTTCATCTATGTTAGAGACTGGCTTCGCTCTTGGTTCCAACAGCCTTGATTCTATCGACCTGGAATAGTAAGTGCCCTTAGAAATTCTTGAACCATCACCTTCATTTCCCCCACTTTTCACCACTTTCGGATCAACAGACGTCAGAAGAAAAGATTTTTCTTTCTCAACGCCACTTACACCATCAAATTGCACCACAGGATCGCGCTCAAAATGAATACGGCAATCAGATGTAGAGATAGAAGCTATCTCCAGTGACCCAGGACCAGAATCCAAGGAAGAGTTCCTCCTTTCCGCTCTCACGCGCTCCTCCCCCACGCACAACGTGCTGGGAACGCTAGTACAGAGAGCGATGTATTCCGCGTCTTCAAGATTCTCCTTACCTTGGGCGGAGGCGAGCTTCCGCGGCCGCTTCCTTGGGCGGGCGCCAGTGGAGGACTTCAGTGTTCGCAAGCTAGGATCTTTCATGGAAGACACGATCCGATTCTGGCCGATGGAGAATGCCTCGCTAGGGTTCTGAAAATCGTCGTCGTCTTCCTCTGACAGCGCCATGGTTAGGGTTAGGGTACGGAGGTTGGGCTTGGAGGCCATGTTGAGAGATCGAAAGAGGCGCCTTTGAGCTCCGATCTAATTTTAGATTTGAAAGAGAGGGAAAAGCGATGAAAGAGGGTCGCCGACTGCCATCAGCGACCGTCCATTAAAAGATGGACGGATTGAAATTGATCAAACTTTATGGGCTTTAGCCCATAGTAAATGCCCAACAAACACATACATGAAGTTCAACTCGGAAGACCATTAAGACTACTCTTTCTTCTTTTGAGGGAAAAGGTCCTAAGCTCCAAGCAGAAGAAGCGTCCGCGATTTCTCCCGAGGTACGCTTCTCAACCCTAATTTCTCCATCGAATCCCACAGCCTCCCTCCCCCAGATTCCAATATCCTTCTATTACTTGCGACGAATCCGATCCCTCGATCTCTCTTTTGCGAATCGAGAAACCGGGTTCTTCGCGGGGGGCTCGTCGAGATAGTGGAGACATCGATACGCCATGGCAGATTTCGCGCCCTGTTGAATGGCTCTTGCTCCTTAATCTGCTTCTTTTATTCTGTGATCGAGAATAGTTAGCTACTTTAACGTCTTGATCCCTACAATTTAGAAAGTTACATGTGTATCCTTATATTACGAAAGTAAAATATTTTGGTTTATTTACCTTAACATTATCATTTTTACTAATAGAAACACGAAAACAAAGATCAAAAAAATAATTTTTACGTTTCAGTCAGTGGTGACGGATGGTGTGGGTGGTGGCGAACGACGTCGTCGTTGAGGGCCACGAGTGATTGTTATGAATGAGGAGAGCAGCGACGAGAGGTGAGAGCCGCTTTGTATTTGCATCGATGCCAACATAGTTGTCGAGCGACTCTTTCATCGCGCAGCATCTGTATCGGTGATCCTTTTGTTACTCGGTAACTATGTCAACGTCGACATAGATGCAGATTGACGTTGCTTGGTAATTATGTTGGCATCGACGTAGTTGTTGAGTAGTGCCACTTTGCATTTGCGTCGGCACTGATGCAGATGTCGAGCGGCTCTCACCTTTCATCGTCGCTCTTCTCATCCATAACAACTACCCACGGCCCCAACAGCATCGTCATTTGCCACCACTGATGTCGTCCGTCAACACCAATTGGAACGTTAAAATTGTCTTCTTGCCTTTTGTTTTCGTGTTTTCATTGATAAAACAGATGACATTAAGATAAATGGACTCAGATGTTTCACTTTCGTAACTATAAGGATGCTAATGTAATTTTCTTTTAAAGTGTAGAGACTAAGATACTAAAGGTAGCTAACTACAATGAGTAATATGTAATTGGTTCAATTGTTGTAGCTAAGTGATTGTGGGGAGAATATAAAGTTCCTTATGCTACACCCTGTATAGATTATACAAACTAAACTAGAAGATACATATAGATAAGAAATGCATTTGATCTCTTGCTGACATACTGACGTGTTGATCACCTTATCATGTGATACAGATATATTGTCCTGGAAACTGAATGAAGGAATCATCAAATCCAGCCTTATTAGCTTGTCATGAGGAATATAAAATGGTATTTTCTTTTGAACCTGTGATCCTTAGTATATTTTGCTTTGCTTTGCTTTATCACTTGTGTGTCTCTTGATAGCTCTTTGCATTTTCTGACGGTTGGATCTCTTGATAGCTCACTTGTGTGTCTCTTCATAAAAGGCAACTTCTTGTCTGACATTACATAATAGAGAATTTTAATAGCTTGCCATCTCTCAACATGTAGTTGGATAGACAGTGTGTTCTCTTTCTTTTTCAGCAAAGCTTCATTTCTCAATTTTGGCAGGCCTTTAATGCCCTCAACTGGAGAAGTGCAAGGCATGAATAGTATGCTGGTTTCAGACAGAAAAATCTAATTAAAAATGTTAACAAATCATTCTGATGTTGTGCAACTGTGGTTGTGAAATGGCTAACATGAATATTAGTTGTTTGAACAAGTGATGTCAACTTTCTACAATGAAAAAGATGATTCTGATCATTGTTCATTTATCATGTGGTACCCACTTTTATTTATGGATATAAAAGGTGGGGAGCTTAAGAAATTGTCGCAGAAGAATGTCTTTCTTGAAATAGTTCTACAGAAAATTTCACTTGTAGTTAGTTGTAGCATTGTTCAACGAGTTAAAGAGATTGTCCAGACAGCACAAGATTTGGAAGACAGAAATAATGACCATTATGAAGTTGTAATATAAATCATTTGACTTGGAATATTGATATAATGACCAGTGTAACCTCTTAAATGGTTTCAGGATGACCCTGTGACTGCTATGTTGACTTTTAAGAACATTGCTTTTCGATTTAGAGATGGATATTTTCTTTTATTCAACTACTTTTTTTCTTTCATCTTCCTTGCTAGTTTATCTTTTCCTTGGAATTTCTTTCTAGAACTTCAGTAGATGAAATTACTGGTTGCTTTGTTGGAAATCATCAAATGTATAACTGTTATGAGGTGCTTTGTAGCAAGAAGTACACTTTTCCTCTCTCATGCTTTTAACTATTTGCATGGCTATAATAAGTACATAGTGATCAAATGACAAAAAAATGGAGCCTCTGTTGTTTTCTTCTCTTTTCATTGTGTTACAAAGAAATGCATACTGCATATTGGCAGCTACAGAGTAACATATCTTTTGCACTTTGTTGTCTAGTAGATATAATCCAGCATATATTTGCATCTGATAAGTAGAAAAGAAGTGGAATTGTGGCAGTCTCTCTCTTGTTTGTTCAATGATAGATTGTGCACGACTTAAATCGGATATGATCTAACCAATGGTCTTTGAGGGGCCTTTCTCAACCGATGTGGGACATGTTCCAGTGCTGATTGGCATGCATGGTATAGTTTTTGCATCAAGCATCCTGAAAGCTACTCCGTTATGGTTTAGAATGCTACAATGGTTTAGTTTTTTCCATGTTAATTATCCAAATGCTCATTTTTCAGTGTGTCATTTCCATGTTAATAATCTTATATCACTTTCACCACTTGAGGCAGAACATCTTTTTCTTTCACATGCTGACTTGAATCAGCTTCAAAATTGTCATATCTCTGTCTCTGCTGCACTATAAGTGAGTTGTGGATTTCATAGCACACTGCTCACTGCTCATCTGTCTGCCACAAGAAACAGTCTGATTTATACCTACAAAGCAAATAGAAGTTGTGGATCCAATGACAGTGTTCATCTCATGCATTTAGCTACAAGCATTTATTTTATGTAAAGATACAGGTTCAGCTTCAGATCCTTAAGCTTCTATTTGACTGTAAATTGTTGCAGAGCTTAAGCAGCTTCTGGATGTAACACAATTCCTTTCCATGGAGCTGAACAAGTTTTTTCTGCTTCCTTGATCAAATGCTTCTCAGCTTGCAGAGGAATCTCCTGCTCAAATGGAGGAAACCAAGCTTTGGTCCCATGCAACTGCAATGGGACTCCTCACGTCATGAGCACCATCGCTCCATGAGATGGAGCCGAAGGCATGAGATCCGACCACTGCTTGACTCGCCAAAGAGGTGAACGTGATATCGTACGACAAGCTCTCGTCGACGGCGTCGAACACGAGCGTGCTCGGGGTGACCGTAACGTCCACACCGGGCGGGCTGGAGACCCGCGCTTCGTATGCCGCCGCCGCAGAGGTTCCGACGTTGCGGACTACTCTTTTGTAGGTCACGACATCGCTGTTCGACGAGAAGATGACGGAGAAGGCTGGGTAGTTGAGGTCGCCGGGGCTCTCCAATCCGGCAGTTGAACAGTTGACGCTTATCTCGTTCCTGGTGAAGACCGCGATCTGCGCTGGGCTGTATCCGATCGCGCACAGGAAGGCGAGGTAGTCGTCGGCGTTCGAGTCATACACTAGACCGGGGTCGAGCGCGCGGTTCGGATCCACGTGGCCGGCACCGCGAACAAAAGGTGTGGACTCCGCTTCGGTTGCCAAGTCCTTGATGGTCTCGCCGGAGTCGTCTGAGTTGTAGGCCGTGGTCATCAGGGCGGATTTGATGGCAGCTGGGCTCCAATCTGGATAGGCACGGCGGAGCAGGGCGGCGATGCCGCTAACATGGGGGCACGCCATGGAGGTGCCGGAGATTATGTTGAACTCGACCCTCCTCGGATCGATGTCGAGGTCCGTTGGCCCGTTCATCCCCGTCCACCCGGCCAAGATGTTGACGCCGGGGGCGATGACGTCGGGCTTGAGAATCTCCGCGACGCGGAAGTTTGGCCCCCTGCTCGAGAAAGCGGCCACCTTGGGGGCGGCGGGGGACGCTCCGATGGCCGTGCCTCGGAAGACGATGGTGGCGGTGGGCGAAGGCTGCGACTTGATGTAGTCCTTTATCTTGCTGCCGGACGTGTGACTGACCATCGTGGCCGGAATGAGGTGGGAATCAGCGATGAGCTCCCCGCCGCTAGCAACGTCGTTGGCCAGAATCATCCCGGCCCCTCCGGCCAATTTCACCGCGCTCCCCTTTTCGACACGTGCATTGGCGCCGCGCTCACAGAGGACGATCTTTCCGGCTACCACGGCAGCGTCGAGGAAGCCCGGAATACAGAGACGAGACCCGCTATCTCCGGCATACACCAGCGGAAGATAGGTCGAGTTTATTGGGCCTCCGGCGTAAAGAGAGACGCCGCCGTATGTGCTGCCATCTCCGAGAACCACGTCGGCCGGGAACTCCCGGTCAATGGTTGAAGCGCCCACGGTGAGGATCCACGGGGCGATGTTGACGGCGGTGCGCTGTCCGGGGCCCGAATTACCGGCGGAGCATGAGACCACCACCCCGTGACGCGCGGCACCGAACGCCCCAATGGCTATCGAGTCGCGGTAGAACGAAGGAGCATATCCGCCGGCGCCGACGGACAGTGAAATGACGTCGACTCCGTCGGCAATGGCCGCGTCCATCGCGGCGAGTATGTCCGAGTCGTAGCACCCTCCGGCCCAGCAGATCTTGTAGGCGGCGATGCGCGCCTTGGTGGCCATCCCCCGGGCCTCTCCACGGGCGTATTGGTAGAACCCGGCATCGGAAACGACAGCGCCGGCGGCAGTAGAAGCTGTGTGGGTGCCATGGCCCTCGGTGTCTAGCGGAGACTTCGACTCCTTGGTCTCGTCGATCGGGTGGCCCATGGCGGCCTCATAGCCCTGGTAGAAGAACCGGGCGCCGATCAGCTTGCGGTTGCAGGAGGAGACGTTGAAGCCGTTCCCCGATTCGCAGTAGCCCCGCCACGTGGAGGGGGGCGGGGGGAGGGAGTCATCGGCGAAGCTAGCGCGGGAGGGGTAGATGCCGGTGTCGAGCACGCCGACTACGACGTCGGATGCGAAGGAAGAGAAGGGCCAGAGGCCGGTGGAGGTGGAGAGACGGAGGAAGACAGGGGAGCGGGTGGTATGGGGGTGGCAGAGGCGGTCTGGGAGGACAGCGAGGACGGAAGGGAGGCGTCGGATGGCTGCGGCCTGGGCGGGGGTGAGGCGGGCGGCGAAACCGGACGCGGCCCGAGAATAGGCGTAGAGGAGTCGGGCGGGTTGCCGGCCGGGTAGGGAGCGGAGGGTGCGCGCGTACCAGTGGGCGTGGGACGGGGAGGAGGCCGGCTTGCGGGAGGGGGACAAGTGGACGATGTAGGTTGCCTGCGCGTCGGTGTCTACCTGCGCCGTTCCCAGCAGCGGCAAGATGAGGAGGATGGACACGGCGGGGAAGAAGGACAGGCGAAACGACTTCCCCATGGATCACGGAAACGGGTCCGAGAGAGCCTTTGGACAGAGAAGATGAAAGGAGGAAGAAGAGGGGAAAGGGGTGGGGGGGCAGGGGGCAGACAGATCGGCCAATGGGATAAAATGGGAATATATGGACAGATTGGTGGTTTTCGGGTCGGGTAATGAACATTATTTACGGTATGGACCATTCGGAAGAGCGAACGAAACGGCAACGTGGCGTGGCGGTTCGGTAGTTTCTTGATGGACTAAGGGCTATTTGGGGTAGTGGCGAAAGGACCGCAAAGATTCCACGAGGAGGAAGGTAAGGCGGGTGGGTTTGCGAGATGATCCACGTAGGATGTCAATTATGGGGCTTTTAAGACTTGTGGGGTCCATGGACTTGGAAAGCTGCAAAGGAAACCATCCACAGCCGTCCATCGCATCACATCTTGTCATCTCAACCGTCCGCATGATTTCTTAAGATCATAGTGACGGTTGATGGACGGTGATGGATCGTCCCTTTGACGCTGACTCATGCAGGACAGGGTGCACAGGATCGGGATGCGGGGGTACGTGGCAGTGGATCGCGTGACCGTTCATTTAAAACGTTCTCAAGGAGGCGACTGACGGAGGGGTCCACCGCGTGCATGATTGAGCTGTCGTAGCGATCCCGCTCGCGACTTATCGCACGATGATGGCGTGGGGACATCGATTAGAACACGACATGGATTAGTTTATGACACATACGGCACATTCACCGCTTAAATAAACAGCTCGTGAATACATGAGGGATTAAACATAAATTGAAGTTATACTAAATACATTAGTATGTCAACGGAGAGTCAGTAGAGATTGTCTCAATCAGGATTCAACGTGGCGTAGTCCAGTCGCCCAACGAGCACTCTTACAACGATGTTATGATGCATGGAACGACCCACGCATGTCTTTTTTGTGGATAAAAGCATCTTATATAGTTCTTACGGATAAAAATATTTAAAATGTTTGATACATTGTACGTAGATATAAGTATCCACATTGTGTGATGTATTCTTTATGAACTAAAACATCTGAAGTATCAAATGCATCCTTTATAAATAAAAATATTTTGATATCTCATACATTCTTCGTGAAAAAAAGCATATCAAGCGTCTGATATATTATTTATGGATAAAAGCATTTAAAATATCTTATGTGTCATTTGCAAGCATAAACGTCTTGTTTGTGTACTGCATCCTTCGTGAACAGAAATATTCGAAGCGTCTAATGTATCTTCTGTGGACATCCTAATGTGATGCGTCCTCCACAAATATAAGCATCTTCACATAATACATCATTTGTGAATAAAAGCACTTGAAGTATTCGATAAATCCTTCGCAGACAAAGTGTCCAGAGTATATAATGATTCATTCACGAATATAAGCATTTCTAATACGTGATGTCTCCTTCGTGAACAAAAACATCTGAAGCATTTGATGCATCCTTTATGGACAAAAGCATTCTAACGTCGATGCATCCTTCATGGATAAAAGCATCCGAAGCATATGATGTGTCTGGATATAAGCATCTTCGACATACAATACATCCTTCGTAAATAAAAGCATATAAAGTGTTTGATGTATCATTCGAGAACAAAAGTATCCAAAGCAAGCGTCTGATGCATCATTCATAGATAAAAACATTTAAAACATAAAATGCATCCTTCATGGACAAAAGCATATGATATGTTCTTTCTGGATATAAACATCTCCGATCCATGATGCATCATTTATAGATAAAAGAAGAATCCAATATGTCCTTCACGAACAAAAGTATCTCAAGATGTGATGTGTCCTTCGCTAACATAAGCATATTTAATGCTAAATCCACATATAAGTGGGAAGATAGGTCTAACAAAATAAGTTACCTGATGTAGGCAAATCAGGAGCCCTTATAGTTGATTGGCCCAACAAAATAATTTGCTTGATGTGGCTTGATCGGGAATATTCATAGCTAATCAGTCATCCAAAGCAAGTCATCCAATGTGTATAGATGGGATCTCCTGTAATCAGATTGAACTATAAGATTACTTGCATGATGTGAGCAGGTCAAGGTTCACCATAGCTGATTAGCCAACCTAAGGCCACCTTGCTCCTGTAGTAGGTTAGCGATAACGGGCTTCCACCACTTGATGTAGGCGCCTCTACTCCATTGTTGTAAGTTGGTGATGATAGGTTTCCACTAGCCAATGTAGGTGTTGTCTCTTCTCCAATATAGTAGGCCAATGACAATGAGCTTCCATCACCCCGTATAACAAGTCGGTGATGATGGGTTTTCCATCGCCCAATGTTGGTACCTTAATATTTTATGTCATAGGTCAATGAAATCAATCACCCACGGTGGGAAAATCGAAATCTTGCCCAATGTGGGTGTCTCGACTTCTTCTATCATCTGACGTGGGTGCCCTCGCCAATCTTAGCCTCATTGTAATAGATAGGGTGGTGATATACTTAAGTTGCCTAATGTGGGCTACATCAGGCATCGACAAACCTTTGATAACACCTTATCCTGTCATGCCTCTAATACAATCATAATAACTTAAGGCACCATCATCAATAACAATACATGTGTCAGGACACAACCTAAACGGTGACCATAACCTTACACGGTGCCATCAATTATCGTCCGCCATCGATGGGTTTCTATCGCTAATGACCACCTCAGCTTCACTACAATAAGTCGTGCGGAGTTAAGTTTCTATGGGTCAATGTGGGTATCTTGGCATGTACATGACAAATCGAGCGACTACAAGTTTCAATTGCCTAATGTGGGCATCTCAACATGTTCAAGGAAAATCAAACATAAACAAGATCTGATCACCCACTGTGAGTGTCTCGGCTTCTTTCACCATCTGACATGGGCATCCTGTTAAAGAGAATATTAAAATTTTGAGTCATAGAATTTTTCAATTCTGACTTTTTAATAGGTTGGGTAGTGATGGTTGACGAGCACCTGTAGTAGATCGAGTGGGTAGTATTATGCTAGATTGGTTAAAACTTATCCTCCATATGTTGCTTGAAGTAGGCATCTCAGCGACCTAGTAGCAAGCAAGTAGAAACTCCCATTCTGTCGCCCCAAATAAGCATTTTAGCATCCCTACAGTAGGATGACCATATCCTCCATTTGTTATTCGTTGTGGGTCCTTCGACCCCACTATTATGAGTTGGGCGGAGACGACTTCCATTGCTTGGATATGGGTGGCTTAGCATCTTGATGTGAGTGCCAGCCCCATCACCTGATTACTTTGGCAGGCTTGTAACAGGTCAATCGCATCCTCCCCCGGTCGCCTGATGTGAACACATCGACTTGTTTTTATAATAGTATAATAATAGATCCATGATGGACTTCCATGAACTAACATTGGTCCCTCAATATCTTTGTTGTAGATCAAGTGGTGATGAGCTTCCACTACCCTATACGGGCGCCTTAGTGCCACTATAGTGGGTCAATTACATCCACCTTCTATAATCTAAAACGATCAAATCAGCCAATTGATTGAGATAGTCCTTTGCCATTCGATGTAAGCTCATTAACAATATCATAGTAGTTTAGGTGGTGTCGCCTCCTCCACTGCCCAACACGGCCATCGTGGGTTAAGCATCAGAGGTTGCATGATAAGCCCATCTTGTGTAGGTATTGAAAGTCGTCTGATGCGTCCTTCTCAAGTTAAGCATCGAAAGTTGCTCGATGTGCTTTTTCGGGCTTTGCATCGAAAAACGCATGATGTATCCATCCTTGGCTAAACGTGGGATGTTGTTTGATGTGCTAATAACCAACGTGTTAAGCCAACACATGATTGCATATTTAGATCCCTTCAAGAGAGCTCTCAAAGTACACATTCGGGAGGTGGGGAGAAATGCTACGAGAATATTTCTTTTGTATCTCAAAATATTTTCTCTAATTAAATCGACTATAAAAACCTTTTGCGTCATAATAATTGAGGTTCGTTATTGTTTGCTCAAAATTCTTACATTCTGTTTTAGGATCGAGTAGAGCATCGGACCCTATTCGACCTCAATCTTTATGAATGTTAGCATCCAAATAGCTTCCGAATTTATCTCAGATCCATCTAGGCTTCTTGTGAATAACGGGTCAAACCAAATTGGCTTGATCCATATGTCACATTACTCATATTCATCGCATCACAATCTAACATAGATAGCATCATGATCCCGTGCTAGAAGCAACTCTTGCGTGCAAGACTCATCGTAGGTTATGAGACATCGCTCAACCGTGAATCATTATTTTAGCTTTAGTACTACTAAAATAGCTTTAGTACACATTAGTAACTTAGAAGGATAATTGCTAGTTCTGATAGATGGACGGCGCCATTTGGGCCCACCGCGTCCGTCCTCCTCGATCGCATCTTTTAAGTGCGTTCAAAGAGTACTCAGATAATGCTTGCAGCAATAAAAACTAAAACTTCAAGTAAGTGTCTAACTTTGGAATATAAATCGGTTCATTAATAATAAATTAGAGATACAAAAGGGTATATATAATTTAGATTTGGAGCACATCCCTCCCACATAGCCTCTCATATATGCTAAAAGAATGGGAAGCTTAGAGAAGAAAAGGAGAGCAAAAAACCTATTTCTTCTTTCTTCCTAAAAATTATTCTTTTTTTATTTGATTTGAGAAATCATATGGTATCTTATTTTATCATAGTTGATGGAATTGGATTGCATTTATTTAATTGAATAAGCAGTTTTGGTAAGTAGAATTTTATTTAGATATGTTTGGGGATAATCTAATATCACATCACACCCCATCAGCTATCACATCGGGTTGACGTTATGTATGTATTGATGTCGACTTGATATCCATCATCATGTCCTCAGGTATGTCTCAGTCCACTATAACAAATACATTAACTAACTAATGATCGTGAATTAGTTACGATTACATATAATTACTGGACGAATTAACTATCTAGTTAAAAAAATTTAACCCAAGTTAGGTATACGACATAATCTCTCTCGAGCAATTCGAATATATAATATATTTTTGAATCTTCTAATATTTTTTATGATTTAAATATTAAAAAAATTATTGAATATGCCTTCGCAATAGATTTTTGGTAAGCTTAGACGTTGAATTCAAGTTTGACTTTAAATCGTCGACGTATCATAGGATCAAAATATAATCGGCTGAAGTATTGTTATTGTTGTTAGGGCTTCTTTGTCTTCTGAACAAAAATTATTCAGCTAAAACAGTAAATTTTACGTCCAATGCGTTAACGGAGATTAAAATGTTTGCCTTTTTGTCGAGGAAATAAGCTAAGCTATTAGTGAAATTACGTGCCATGCAAATTCCACGGCCACGTTTCCTGACTTCCGAACCCTCTCCCCCTTCTCCTTCGTATCCACGTGCAGTGCAGACCTTCGTTCATCGGGTAAGCAAGCATTGGATTCTTTCGATCTCCTCCACCCCCTCTTTAACGCGTTGAGCGCATCGTATCGATAGGTATCTGAGCAGAGAAACGAGGAGATCAACCTTGGAATGAAGATGAGCAGCATTCTTGCCCGTGGATGCCGATCCTCCACCTTGAAGGCGACGACGTCCGCTGCGCTGCCTGCGTTGGGCGACTACTACGCACGCGGTCGCAGGGTAAGCTTCCGCCGCCTGCTGCGTGGTTCCATCTTGCAAGATCCGATGAAAGGGTACCGCACAGTAGTTGTTTGGGATGGGATTTGATGCTGGATTCTGCTCTCATCTCAGTTGCATGAGATATGATTTAGGTGAAATCTGTTGAGCCATCTGGTTACCTGATACCTGCCACGGGAAAAGATGTGATGGATCTGATGGTGTAGCGAGAAGGGGAGAAGATGATCGACTTCGACTTCGTATTACGTTACGAACTTGTTTTTATCTTCACCGTGTGATAATCATGTCCGTCCCCTCTTCCGCCGTTTGCAGTACTGCGCGGAGAAGAAGGATGAACCGCAAAGAGTGGTGAAGAAGGCGACGTCGACGGCTGAAGAGTTCCTGCGGCAAGCCAGGGAGAAGTCCGAAGCAGTCGGCGAGAGCGCCAGGGAAGTCGTGGAGGACGCCAAGGAAGCAGTTCTCGGCGAGTCAGAGGAGAGGAAGCAGCAGAAGGTGGTGGAGAAGGGAAACTACGATAAGATCGGGAGGGACTAATCGGGATATGTGAACAGTGTTTGTTCGAGGTGGCACGTCCATCCAAATAAAATCGCGCTGCATCTCATGGTTTCATCTGAGGTTTGGGTGCACGGATATATTACACTTGTTTTTATTGAATATAATGGATAATATTAAATCGGATAGGAATTAATTGAGGCTGTTGCGGTCAGAACGGAAACAAACCGGAAATCTTATTATTTTGTGCTCTCTATTTCTTATACAATGTATGAAAGGCTTCTTTACCATAAGGAGAAGGAAACCTAAAATATTGTCTTGGCATCCTCTCTTTTAAGCCATTATACGGCATGGTTGATAAGAATTGTTTGGATCACTTTCTTAAATGGGTACCATATATAACCTAGAAAAGTTGATTGAAACCGGTAGTTCCAACTACAGATTGCTTCTGTTTCAAAGCCGCATGAATATATATATATATAATACTCAATTAAATGTATAACCCAATCGTGATGCAGTGACATGAGGCTAAGATGGAGGATGGTCGAGTCCAGATTAGATAACTATGCATAAAGTTGGTCCAATCAAAGCCTCTCTAGTGATAGCAGAGATTGCAGAGGCCTTACGATGCACAATGAACACAAGGTTACAAGCATTGCTATGTTAGACTCGTCTAAAACTTCATAACATTTTTGATCTAAGGTATCAAAGTATTAACACTATCCAAGAAGATGCACCGAAAAACTGTACCACAACAATTTCAAAACAAAAGAAGAAATTGTACCAATTAGTAGAATATGGTCTTCATTTTGAGAATATAAAAAAACGAGCTACCAACATAAAAGAAATTTTGGATGGGAAAAAGATTTTTTTTTTTTACCCCCACCCAAGGTAGGGTTTGTTCACCCAAAATAACAAATGCCCTGTGCGCATGTCTCACCTAGATGCATCCACCTGGTTTAAAGACTATCATGTAGCAACAGTTAGAAACCCTAACTGATCAATCAAAGATACATGATAGCAAATGTTAGTACTGACGAACACTGCCCATTAAAAAAAAAACACAAAAGTTAGAAACCCTAAATGATCAATCAAGATACATGAAAGCAAATAGTTCTGACAGCCACTGTCGTAAAAAAAAAACCAAAAGAAAAAGAGCATATAGAAACCAGGTTAAAATTGGAGTATTTGTGCACATTAATCCTATAAAGGAACCACCATACCTTGTGAACTTAGTGTGCCCTTAATTTTTGTGCAGATATACAACATACGAGTAATAGCAAAAAGTATAATGAACATCTCCTACCTTTGTCCCTTGAAAAAAAACTCTTATACAAGTTCATCATCTGTGACTCTTGGGCAACTCTTGAGGAATCTGATCTCTCTTGGACCCAAATATTCTGAGAGCCTTGTGGCATATAATGACTGCTTGCCAAGACCTTCACTTAGTACCATAGCAAGTTGGTTGAATCACTTGACACCAACAGATGTCATGAGATCTTCGTACTCTGCATCTGTTTCTGTTTTCCTCATGTTAGTATGATTTTCTTCTGCCTTTCTAGGTGCGGATGAAACTGACGTTGGTGAGAAAGGATCATAAATCTGATTCCCTCCGGCATTTGATGAGGCTACACCAGCCATATAACCAGGATGGTTAGCACCCAACTGTTGCATCGGAACGGCTGGACTGTTTGGCCTGTTCGCAGGTCGCAACTGATTCTGAGATGTTTGTATGATAGGCATAGACCAGGCAGGCATGCGAGGTGGATTAGATGATTGGGCAGCCGAGGAAAAGCCTGGTCCCATTTGCCTTGATGGACCAGTTAATCGAATGGAGTTTGTATCTGAGAATGCTGGAAGGTTTGGAGGAGGCCGTACCATGGTCAGATCAACTGAAAAAGGAACACCTGAGGAAGGTGGCAGGTGAATAGGAGCTTGAGATGGATTTGTTTGATTGACAGCTAAGGGCCTAGGAAACCCTTGAGTGTTGATGGATGAAGCTGAATTTTGCAAAGCTGGTCTGAAAGATGGGGGCTGAGGTGCAGCAACAGCAGTCATCTGTTGTGCAGTCTGAACATTGGGCCTTAGAGGTGTTGGAGATGCAGGAACTTGTGCACCAAGTGGCCGAAACGTAAAATCAGCAGAAATTGGGCGTGGAGGTTTTGGGACTGCAACGGGTGGTGTGGTGATGACTGTATTTGGTGGGTGGGTTACATGTGAGAAACCAGGCATGACTCCAGGAAGGGAGATGGGTGTTACAGGTGCTAGCTGAGGCAATGATCCTGGTGGCTGCACTGGCATTGAAGATTGTACAGGAGCTTTCGACGGAAGGGGTATTTGAGCTTGCCCCATTAAAGTTACCAAAGGCTGGGAACGAACAGATGCTTGAGTCATGGCAAGGTTAGATCCACCAAGTGGAGCTGCACTTTGAAAAACAGCAGGTGGACGTGGCACTGGAGCTGGTATGCCTGGAAGCATCGGCATTGGTCTAGGTGCAGGTGAAGGCATATGTGGAGGTACTGGAGTCGATGAAGGCATAGGAGTCGACAATGGGGCTCCAGTTTGCAGAACTGAAGTAAACTGTGAGGCACTTGGTCGGGATGGGAAAGCAGTTGGAGGAGCAAAATTTGTCGCTAAAGGCCTATTGGTTTCATTTGTAGGCATATTTGGTTGTAAAGGTAGAGTGCCAATGGCTGCTGGAGGCCTGCTGACATTAGAAGGCACATTAGGAGCTGTAGCAATAGCTGGTGATGAAACAACCAGTGGAGGCCTCATCAGTGGAGCTGATGAGGGAAGCAAGGCAGGCCTTTGTAACAATGGGACAAACTGAGGTGCAGTAGACCATCCAGAATTTCCAGCAGGAGGTAGTGTAGTTAATGGCCTGCTGGTCAATGATGCCTCTGGAGCCGTGGCTATTGGTTGTGGACTCAAGGATGCTACATGGCTTGAAGCATGCACGGCTCGTGAGAAAAGTGGTTGTGAAGCAGCAAAAGAAGGCACATTGGAAAGCATATTAGGATAAGCTGGAGGCTGCTGACCAGTAAGATTATTAGGTGGTGGAGCTTGATTCAAAGGTTGCTGCATAGCTTGCATAGGAAACTGAGATCCGGAGGCTACAGCTGATGAGCTACTTTGCATTGAACCAAAGGTATGTTGTAGTCCACCAAAAGGACGCGGAGGAAATCGGACAGAGTTGTTGGGCAAAGATGGTACAAAAACAGAAGACAGATGTGACTGAAGATTAGGTGGGGCAATTGGGAGCCAAGGTGCAGTAAATGGCTGATACTGCAGTGGACTAGGCTGAGCAGTCAGTAATATGGGCGGTGCAACACCTTGATTAACATCAGATGTAGTCATGATCATGTAGCTCGAAGACATCTCCTTCAAATTCACATCAGCATTATCTAAATTGCTGGTGACGAGAGAAGTCGAACTTGTGGAAGACACAGCAGTGGTACCCTATAAAACCATGAAAGTGTAGGCTGAGCCTATAGAATTGGTCCGAAAGACAGGAGAATTCCGTTAAAAATATTTAAAGCAGCAAACTCACAGATACTGGAGTGAACAGCAATTCAATCAGTGCAACTGCTGTGTCAACTTTCTCATATGTATCTGCTGAGATATTAACGTGTAACTCCTCATAAGCATCCGCGGCTTCGCTTTTGTCTGAGTGAGTAATTTCATGCTGAAAATTATCATAGCAAGTATAAGGGCAGTGCTTTGATATAATGAAATACAGTTGCAATTCTATCATCCTTCAAATGAAAATGAACATAAATTTCAAAAAGTAATCACACTTAAGTTCAAGCAATAGTAATGATACATAAAGATTATTCACTGAGCAAAATGATTAACGTAAATTAATTACTAAATGACTAAAACAAACATGTTAAGCAGGGGAATGACAAAGAAAGATCAAGTATGGTTTGTTACAGAGATCCAAATAAAAGTCTCAAAAGTTCCTTTTCTGATATAAATCACATTACAGTAGTTGTAAAAGTTAGAAACATATACTAGGGAAATTTTTCAAACATGACAAGCATCATAAAATTTAATCAGCATGTGGTGCAGGATTTGTGAATCACTAGATGGACAAAATGATGAAACAAAAAGGAACAAAGTCAGGAAAGAAAGCTGATTTATCAATTACTAGTGAAATGGCAGGTTACCAATAATGACAAGAGTACAAGGGATTTACTCTTACCTGGCATCAAGTTGAAACAAGAATGATCTCAGACAGGTAAATAAGAAAAGATGTAACAACTAAAATAAAATTTTGAAAATATAAGGTGGAAAATATAAATTGCAAGACTTCTTTTGTAAGGTCTAATGAGATTCCGAAAGTATCATTGAAGAAAGAAAAGTGAGGCCAGTATGAAAGCACAACAGTTCTAAGATTGCATATGCAGGAACAGAGAACTTTTCAGAAATCAACATATAGCTGATATACGACAGAATATAAATTGGTTAGCAAATTTAAAATTAAATGTGCTTGTTCTTAAAAAAATAATAGCTTCAATTCACCTTCTCCCCTGTGTCCTTTTTAGTTCCATAAACTCGTACTTTAGCTCCTGTTTCCTGGATTCAAACAAATAAAGGCATCATAGACAAGTACTATATGCATAATTTTATGCTTCAGATGCCAAAAGAAAAAAAACACACTAATGCCAAAGGAATCTATACTTCTTCCAGTCGCTTCTGAGTATTGCTTTCAGGTCCCAACAGTAGTCCAACAAAGTTGTATCCAGGATGCACCTTGATCTGCAAATGCCATAAAAAGAAAACAGAGGAATTAGGTACAATGGAGAGACATACCTAATTATATCCCCACCTCCTTTTTTCCCCAATACCCTCTCTCTCTTCCAAAAAAGAAACAAAAAAAAGAAACGAAAAGATTGCTAAGAAAAGATAGCTATGATGCTTAGATTAGCAACGATATAGGTACCACTTTGCACCTTAAGAAGCAAACAGCTGCACTGGCAAAATAAGGGGCAATGACATTACCACTGTCACCTTCATGGCTTAAAATATTAATTTTTTGCACTTTCAAACATTTCCATAAGTGGCTTTTACACACCTTGAATCTCAATAAAAAAAGAGAATATCACCAATCTGATCGAGAATTTGTCACCCTTTTGTGCTAGAAATAATATTTTTACTCGATCAGCAAAAGATAAGCTAGACTTAGCTAAACATAGAAAGTCACAATATGATGATGCTTTAATAAATTGCATTTTATCAATGTGATATGAACAAATTCACGAGAAGAGAGAGATCAAATAAACTATAAGAGAAAACCTTTTTACTTTAGGTTGTCCACTTGTTTTGCTGTATGGACTGTAATCCAACACATCTTCTGTCTTAACAATGCATCTAAAATTTCTAACTTAAAAGATTCCTTTTACATCATCATAAATATTGTATATTAAATTCCAAATATCCAAAGTAATATTTCTACAGAAACAGGGGACTGCACTGCACATTTGTTGTATACAGGTACATATGCAGAAAGATATCATTAGATAACACAAAAAATAAGTAACGAATTTGACACAAATCAAGAAAATTAAAAGGGAGTGTAAACTAATAAACATTTAACATACCAGAAAAAGCAAATAGCTTTTCGATAGTATGACAGAAATGAAAAGTTGTAATAAAAATATGTAGTAGTCTGAGGAGTTGCACGAGGAGACAACTTGAGGGAGCAATTCCAAAATAAGATGAAGAGAGCCGAAATGAAAAAGAGAGAAGAAATAAAAAAATTAAGACAATATTTACCTTTACCAGACATAGGAAATCACCACATATGCAGCAGTCCACATGGAACATTAGGTGGATACTGTCAAAAGCGCCCAAAGCAAACACATGCAGACACAAATGCAAACCCTGATGGTTGCTTTTTAAGATGCTAGCAGTCATTTGGTAGATTTATATTGACTGCTGTGCACATGAAGAAAGAACCAGACATGCACAGTGCATACTGAACATGGATAATTTAGCAGCACATCTACTCATGTTTTGATCCTGAGCCTTCTCTCCATCATATCAAGAACAAAATACATTCACATTCGGAAACATTTTTGCAACATACATAAAGCATACTTTGAAGCATAATTTAGCACAACATCAAACGTT
Organism: Musa balbisiana; assembly: GCA_004837865.1. Lineage (NCBI taxonomy): Eukaryota > Viridiplantae > Streptophyta > Magnoliopsida > Zingiberales > Musaceae > Musa > Musa balbisiana. The sequence goes on along the minus strand of CM017193.1, from coordinate 4,071,184 downwards.
TTGCAATATGCATAAAGCATATTTTGTAGCATGATCTGGCACAACATCAAACATTTTGCAACATGCATAAAACATATTTTGGAACATGATTTGGCACAACATCATCAAAGAGAGGCCATAGCATGTAAGCATTAATCATAAATAAATTTGCCTCATAAGTACTAAGAACAATTAGGATGGCAGCAGCACAGAGCAAAAAATGTATGACGGAATGAACTTACAGGAATGGGGATGTCTGCTTCTTTCAGTAATGGCTTATAATCAGCAGGAGGTTTGTATGAAGGATTCAGACGTAATATTTCACCTGCAAATAAAAATAATCAAATATGAAAGATGCAACTTACAACTCTAAAACAAAGGAAAAGAAAACAAATTGAGAAACATAAAATAATTACCAATAACTTCTCGCCTTTCCAACTCCAAAAGCTCTAGCTTTGAGGTCTGCATATTCCACGTTAAAGGTTTAGACTTAAGAATCAACAAGATAGAAAGGAAAATCAATACAGTTGTCAAATATAGAGAGCCCCTAAATGGAATAAGCAGGAACCAAATTATGGCGTCCTCTACACATCAGCAATTACAATTAGCAGAAATTCGACCAAGAGAATAGGGAACAGCAACTGCTACAGGATTGGCAAAGTAACTCATAGCAATTTGCCCCTATAAAAAGGCCAGAAAAAATCTTTATTTCATTACCTCTTTGTCAATCTGGTGGCTATCAGAATCATCATCCAAATTCTGCTTTATTGAAAGAGGGCTTTGATTATCTTTTATCTCCAAATGCCCCTGCTTCAGCTGCTGGGTAATTTGCTCCAGTCGAGTCTGCTCAGGAAGTAATATCACTTAATGTAACCTGGAAGTTCAAGCTTCCTATGAGAATTTTTTTTCCATCTAATGCCTGAAGAAAACAGTTAGAAGTCTCCCCTAAACAAAAGGTGAGTGGGGATTTCTTTCATTTGAAGCTGAACTATAATAGTTGCATCTCAATATTTTCAAATCTTGACAAGTAATATAATGTTGAATATCTCATAATAACAAATACATTAATATGGAATTGCATGTCAGCTCAATCAAACAGATTTATGGACTAGTAGAACTTGATACATGTTCACAGAAGCATTACTATGAAACAAGAATCACAGTCATCGTAAGATGACAGGAGTTACCAAACAAAAAAATTTTACAACCTTAAACAACTTACCTGATATGCTAAGGCTCTTCCTTTTCTGACAGCAGCATCCAGTGTAAGATCAGGTCCCCACTTTGTTTTTCTCTGAACTTGTTTAGTTGTTTCTTCCTTAATAGAATTACCACCTTCCAATTTTCCCCCCCTTTGGAAAATAGGAACCAATGAACCAGACAGTTTATTTTTTGGTATAACAAATCCAGATTTGGCTCCAAACATGGAGATCTTAGGACTGTTTGCTGATGTAGACATAGATCCAGTAGATTGCACATGGCGAGATTCAGCAGAAGCTGATGGATCAACTTTTGCAGCCATGGATGAGAGTAATTCCAATGTAGCTAATTACCCTGCAGAGTCACAGAGGAGGATAAACTCAAAATGGTTAAAATATTCAACCACAGACTGAATACATACTTGAGACAATTCATGATTGTTGAAATAGCGATGGAAACTTCAGGAATTAAGACGTGTACAAAATGATTGAAGTCATTAAGAATGTGGTTCCACAAGCTCTTCATAAAACTTTGAACAAGTGTACTCTCATTTTTCCACTAATCTGAACTATTGTAATACTTGGCAACATCACATTGTTCATCCAGGCTACTTCCTTCCATACCTAGTTTCATACAGCTAAAATCATCATATGAAGTCCTTGAGAGTTTCAAAGAAAAGAGAAGCCCATTAGAAAAGGTAATGATAAAAAGAATATTCATATCCTAAACCACCCGGCTCCAAAATGCATTAAAAATCCTAAAGACAAAGGATGGGAATCTCCAGAAAAAGCCCCCAGTTCAATTTTCTACGTAAATGTTATTATCAGAATGTCGAGAATCTAAGCTCCACATAGGTTTTACTTCTCCAAGTCCTGGAGACTTCAAAGATCATAAAGACAACTTGCCTTTAGACACCATACTCCATTCTGTGTATACTGGTTTTGTCTAACTTGATTCTGTTAAAAATGGTCCTGATAAGCTGATGCTCTCCGAAGGTTTCAAAATCAAATATTAAACCAAAATTCTACACTGTCATCTATGCAAAGAAATATTAAGAAATTAAAGGAAATATGTAGATCCCCTTAACAACTATGTAAAAGAACAATTTCTTTTATTCCACACTCTGGATTTCGAGTTATAGTAGGTATTTTACCCTGATATCTTTGGGTTAAAGGAAATATTGGACCTGAAAAGAGTCATTGAAATTAACTGAAGTCTTTACCAACTACAAGTGAAAAACCACAGATCTAGGATACCTCTTCCAATTGCATAACTAGGATACCTCTCGCACGCATCAACAAGAGGGAAGAGAGATCAGATGTGGGCCGCCCCTAAACGTGAAATCAACAACAAATAACAACCAGTTTGGTGAAGGCGTATGGTCGATCGAAGAGCAGGAATGCGGCGAAGGAGCACGCTCAGCCAATGCAGAATGCTTGGTAGTGAAGGATGATCGGGCTGACCAAAAACCCGATCAAGAGCGGTAAAGAGAAAACGGAGGTGGGCGGGAGGCTGGTGACTCTACAAAAGCTTACCGATAGCCAACGCGTACAAATCCTCTACAAAAGCATAAAAGATACAGAGAAACAATCGAACAACATGAAAGAACATTTGAAAACCTAGGGTTCTCTGTCGTCACCAAGGATCCTTCGCCTATTACTTACTTCACATTCCCCGAGATCCTCCACCGCCAGATCGGCCCAGGTAAAGACCGAGAAGAGGAGGAGAGCGACGCAAAGCCGAGGAGAGGAGAGGCGGCGAGGCAGCGAAGAATATAGGGTTAGGGCTAACTGAGTATAGGCATAGCAAAATAAGTTCTCGAGTACGGAATGCTCCACGTAAATACATTTTCAATTAAGGCAAATAATTAATTTTATTGTATTTAACCGCATCAAGAAAATGATTTTTACTTGTCTATCCTCTCAAAAGCTTGAAAATAATAATGCATTTGCGCCAATAATTAAGAAATGGTTCATACAACACCAATAAATCATGTTCTAAGAATCTCTACCATCACAACAATAAGTAGTCATAAGCTAATCTATTTCTATGTAAACTTCACACCTTCATTTTTAAGATTCGAAGAGTTTATAAAATTAAAATAAAATCTATAATATTTATTTTAATTAAGAATATTATTTTTTTTATAGCTCTTCGTTATTTTATTTATCCCAAAATCTTTTTCTTTTTTTTTGTGTATTTAGCTTATGTAGCTAAATCGAAATGTGTGGTCGGTGGCGCGACCTGGATATATAAATGGACCGGACCCGAGTCCCGATTCATGGGTCGGATCGAAAAGCATTGAGCACAGGAAGGGATGGCGGTCTCCCCCTGCCGCCTACTCCCTCTCGTCCGCCGTCACCGGACCCTCGCCACCGCTGCTTCCTCCTCCCGGGCCGTCGCCGTGTTCTGGGACCTCGATAACAAGCCGCCCAACACCATCCCGCCCTACGACGCTGCCGTCCGCCTCCACCTCGCCGCCGCCTCCTTCGGCCCCCTACGCTTCTCCGTCGCCTACGCCAACCACCACGCCTTTCGCCACCTCCCTGCCCCCGTCCGTGCCGCTCGCGCCGAACGCCGTGCTGCCGATCGCCTCGAGGCTGCGAAACCCTCCCGTGTCCCATCCTACCTCTGCCGCGTCTGCGGCCGCCGCTTCTTCGCCCACGCCAAGCTCGTCAACCACTTCAGGCAGATCCACGAGCGCGAGCAGGAGAAGCGCCTCCGCCGCATCGACTCGGCCACCGGCGGCCGCAGGGTCCGGCTCGTGGCCGCGCTGTCGCTGAAGATGGAGAAGTACAAGAAGGCCTCGAGGGAACTGTTGACCCCCGAAGTCGGGTACGGACTCGCCGACGAGCTCCGCCGGGCTGGGGTTGTGGTCCGGACTGTCAATGACCGACCGGAGGCGGCAGACCGGGCGCTGAGAGAGCACATGGTGGAGACGATGGATCGGGGGAAGGTCGGATGCTTGGTGTTGGTCTCGGACGATTCCGGGTTTCTTGGAGTGATGCGAGAGGCGAGGATGAGGTGTTTGAAGACGGTTGTGGTGGGGGACGAGGGCGACGGGGCATTGAAGAGGTACGCAGATTCAGCGCTGTCATGGAAAGATGTAGTCTCGGGCAAGGCAAAGAAGGAGGCGGCCGGTGCAGTGGGCAGGTGGAAAGATCGGGATTTACTGAAGAAATTAGAGTGGAGGCATATGCCAGAGGAAGAGGAAGACGACAGTGATATTTTTGATGATGACAGTGACGCTGGGGATGAGGAAGATGGGTGCCTGGGCTTGGTGGGAGAGAGAGATAAGAAACCATGGTGGAAGTTGGATTCAGATTCAAATGATCTACATTAATAAATCATCTTGAGAGGGGTTATCATTCATACAAGAAAAGCACTAATGTAGTGTATGAGAACTGATTTCTGTCGAGGAATATGCACTTCTCAAGTTCTCCAACAAAGAGATCATTCAGAAAGACTGGATAGTTGGGGTAAGGATGCAATAAGTATCATCCTGAAAAGGGTTGCATCTGTAAAGAGAAACACTGGTGTAGAATGTGGGAACTTAATTGCTGTGGAGAAAGATGCAATTCTTGAGTTTTTTAGCAAAGATATATCCTTCCAGAAAGACTGGGGGGAGGTTCGGATTTCATATTTGTGAGTAGGATGCAAACGCGGACTTCTCTTGATGTAGTTTGTTGATAATTTGTTTCAATGATGCAACTTGACCTGTTCATCGGATTACCATCTCGTGGTAAAGGCGGAGAAAACTGCAGGTTTGATAATCTAATTCTATTGGAGGAGTTTATTTCAGCCAGCAACGTGTTCACTGGTGCTGACAAGCTTTTGCACATAAACTTCTTTTTTCTCTTCAGGTCACTTAGGTTCTTCTTGAACTATATGAGAAAATCAACCAAATGATGTGTATCTTGTCTTTATTCCACTGTTGCATAATTAGTTTTTGGCTTCAGGCCATATAATCTCTTGGCAATGAACAGTCAGTAATTAAGAAATGGGGTGTGACCTATACTTAACAAATGTAAAAAGGGATCAAAATAAAATACAATTTAGTGGTCATGTTATTGGCAACTGAACTATGGAACTAAACAATTGCAAGAAAGGAAAAAACTTGTTCTTTTCACATGTGCTATTCTTGGTAATAATACTTTCTTGTAAGCATATCAGGTACTTATGAGATATGGAACGTTATCATGTCTTTATCTTATGCATCATGATAAAGTTGACCATTTTGTCAAAATGCTAATTTCATTGTACATTGAAAGTTGTGATCATAGTTTAAACATATTTTGTATCTATGTGTTAAAGTGATAAAATGCCTGCCATGTATTTAGGGATGCACTTGCTATGAAAAACTTTCTACCATTCACTGACCTCTGGTATAGAATGACACTAGCTTTCCTTCTTTTTATGATCTCTAGTTTTTGCCAACTGTTTCCTGGCTTATGTTGATTACTCACACTAGATGTACAATAAAAGAGCTCTATCTCACTTTTGCTTTTACTAAGAGAGTACTGGCTTATTAATCTCTGACATTTGAAGCTTGGGTTAAACAACAGGTAGTTTTTCAAGCTGACATGCAATAAGAGGATGTAGAAGATTCAAATCGACTTCATCAGAGGATGGAGGAATAGAATCTTTGATTAATGGAGAAATTTTGCCCTAAATAATCCTCGAAGTTGGAAAATATGTGCCTGGTTAAAATTTGTGGAAATTATTCTGCTCTATTTGTTCACAAGAAAGCTAAGTTTTATATTGATTCTCACAAGGAATCCCTCAATCAACCAGTTCATCTTCTCTCATGTCAGAAGAACTTTGTTGCTTTTTTCCTTTCCTAAACATACACTAATTGCTGGAAATACTGCCTGAGTTACAGTGACTGTTTGTGCTTTTCCCATAAATTTGAATGCTTCAACTGTTCTAGATTAAAATATTGACTTAGTTGATTGATGTCTTGTCCTTATAATCAAATTGGCTAATTGTTACTACCAGCCTCACTGCAAGTATATTGAGGCAAATCTTGGAAGATTTTTTGGTGCCCTGCAAAGGGAGAAGCATAAACCTGTATATAGTGATTTGTCTTTTTATCATGGAACAATATTACTATTTTGGATGCTGTGCCAAACATAGACTACACGAAAAGAAATCAAGTAGGAAGTTCCATTATACTTCATTCCGACCAATTCCAAGCAGATACCTTCCTTTTGTTGTTGTCCATGACTCCATTCCACCATATGAGCACATTACCAACCTATTCTGCTTTTCCTCTGTTCTGTTATTATGTAAATGTGGAAAGGTATGATTAGCAAAACTGATGGTTGCTTTACCGATTGCCTGTAGTAGTCATTCGTGTAGAAGTCCTCTCGATCATTGTCATTATTGACTGTACCTTCAATCTGGGATCATCTGTGATGCACACAACACTGGACACACAAATAAAAGCATCCCCATGAAATTGTTAAAGAAGGTTGATGCTAGAGTGTCCATAGAAGATTTGTGCGGTATTTCTGACCATCAACATGATGCCAGCTCCTTGAAGTACACAGACTAATAAGGAAGAGTTGGCAGGATTTATTTAATGATTTGTAATAAAGCATTACGTGAAGCATTCGGAAAATTGTATCAAGCTAATCAAGAATTTGGATAAAGGGTGAAATAGAAAACTATTTCAAAGTTACAAGCAAACTAATGGACTGTTGTGATCTTTTGTTGTGTTCTATAGTTGATTTACAAGTAAACTAATGACTAATATAGGATGCTTGTCTGTGTAATTGATGGTCTAGAATAGACAGGTATGACTGGTATATGATATTGACTTCAGCAACTTTCCAGTTTTTTAGAAAAATAAACAGGAACTGCCAAGCTGACATTAATTGCTTTGAGAGATTGAAATGGACAAAACCAACTGCAAAGAGGACTTGGTCTCTACAGTGTACAAATTCTTTGTGAACTTGCGCCAATTTCTCCTTCTATGTTTCACTAGATGATTGTAAGTCAGACCCAAGTATTAGCTCACTCTGATACCTTGATATCCTTTTCTTTTGTTCATTTCATATGAAAATCAATCTACAAAGCATACTTTCCTTGAGTCAGGCCCACACCAATGTGTCTGACAGATATAGCTCAAGAAATCTATTGAAGCTACTGATTGCTTCTTGCATTGCTTTTCTTGAAATTGATATGAGAATATCCTGGAACCACATCTTGTATTTCTTTGTGACCTTTTTTAATGATTATATTGAACACATATTCTTCAAATATACTGCTTCCATATATATTTGGTCCTTCAGGGGATCAGTTGTCAGTTATCTTCCCTCATTTTGTTGTGTGTGTGTGTGATGGTGAATGACACAATGAAGGTGATGATTTCGCTAAGCCCAACACCACGATCTTGAGCCTCTGTTGCAAATATTTGTGTGGAAAGCCAGAAATGAAGCTGTTTTTGTGGAATTGAAGAACCAGTGAACTCTATATGGTATGGATCTCCAGTATGACCAAGGATCTCCCAGCTCAGTTGAACTCTAAAGGCCATTCTCTCCAAAGGCAGACTTGGGTTTGTTGAGACTTGGTTGAGTTGGCATAAGCTGAATTTTGATTATTCTTACATCAATTTAGTTGATAAGAGTGTTCTGCATTCTATGAAGTGTTGATGGTGTGCTCATCTTTGCAAGGTGTCCTTTGAAAAGTCCTAAAATTTGTTCTCTTATGTGAAGCCTTGGCACTCAAGGACATATTTCAGCAGGTTCTTGATGAAGGAATCACATATATTTGGGCCAAAATTGATTCAGAAGTTCTGATTCAAATTATAGACCATACTTGTGCACCATGGCAGATTAGCCATGAAAGAATTTTTTTTTTTTTAATTGCTAACTAAAACTGGGATTTGTGGATCAAATCAATGGATCTGATAACATGGCACATTGTTAGTGTAGAAAGATCATAAATTTGGATCTTCTATTGGTCTTAGCACTTCCGTGAAATTCACTGCAGGAAAAAATAGTTGATTTCATGGAGTGCTTCATGGTTGACCACAAAATCCATACTTCAATATTCCAATTTTAGGATTTGTTGTAAATACAATAATCAACCGTTATATTACTTCTAATTTCTTCCCACTGTTTGAGAGAGATTATAGAAGTGGACATGAGGAGGATTTTACACCAAAGTTTAAATCACCCAATAAAGGATTTGATGCACTTGAGATTTAAATGCTTCTTGTTCATGCTTGTCTATACTTAATCTCTGATATGTACATGACTGTGTAGTAGGCTTTTCTATAGAGAGCAAATCTACCAAAGCATCAAAAGCCTTAGCAGCATCTTTTGGTGCTCTACAGACATGGCGTATGGAGTCCCTGGGACACTGTTGATGGAGCCTTTCTATGATATGTTGCTTGCAATGAAGGAGGAGAAACTTCCTCGAGCTTATATAATACCTAGGTACACTCTTGAGGACAGAGTCCACTGTCTCAGATTCAGCCAAATTGAAGTTGGCAGTGATTGGCACTGTCTCAGATGCAAGTAAAGGTAATGCCCAGTATCATTAATTACATCTTTTGCAAGTTCTAGATCATGATGTTATGATGTGCCTCATTTTTTCTGAACTTTGCTGATCACATCATGGACTGTAGCTTTATCTTCACAATGATATTCTCTTCCATGAGATGGGTAGATCATCTCATGCTGGAAATCTGATCATTTCTTTGTCTTGAGAACAGCACAAGATGTTCAAACGATTTAGCTTCCAACTTCTGAGATGCTCTCCAGAGAAGGATGCCAGTGTCGGGCTTTCGCTGCCATCTGCGTGCCGCTCCTTAGCTGATCCCTGTCCTGCTATTTTGCCTGCATCACCTAAAGAATAGAAAAACCATTGAGAACGCTCTCAAACAGCTGACGGTATTAATTGCTCAACTCTTCTGATGCATTTTATTCTATTGGCCCAATTCATTCTTACAAGTCCTACAGCAATTCTTACACAATAGATCTACCTGATCGTTTGATATATGCTGCAGGTCTTATTACTGTTTTCTGATCAGTTCATCCTGCCTCTTCTTGAGTTTCTCATACTTCTTTGCCCTCAGAGCCACCATGACCTCTGACCAAGAAAGGATCAGCAGAGTTTCACTGTTAGAATACATTTGAAAGCTAAACAAGCAAGGATCGCAAATTTCATTGTGGAATCAACAGATCAGAACTTTGGGAGGTGATGAGCCAATACACTTGGCCGAGCATGAGCAATTCCTGCTGCTCCGCTGCGACACAGAGCGTGACGAGGAACGTGGTAGCCCGGGTTGTTCTTCATGACCTCTGCAGCGCTCGTCTGCCAGTAAAGCCGCTCCACCCTCCCTCCAGGGTGCTGGATCACCACGGCCTCTGAATGCTTGGCAGTTCCCCATCCTCCTCCCTCTCTGTCAATGCAGGAATGGAGAAGCTGCAGCTTCCGTTAGGTTGAAGTCTCAGAACACTTGGATATATGGTAGTTGTGTGTCATGCACGGAATGTAATGCAGAGCTAGAGAGAGAATGCTGAGGCAAGGGAAGCACATATTGTTGGTGTGGTGGCATCACGTCTACTGCTTGCAGCAGCAGCAGACAAGGGCGTGAGATTCTTCTTGTCATGGGTGTTTGTGGGCTGGAGAAGTCACATTACAAGGAAGAAGATAAGACACTGAATCACTGATAAAGACAACCTCGTTGCTCTTTTTCTACTCACCAGCTCATGGGATGGAACTTGGGGTGCTATGGAGTGTCAAAAGCTGTCCCCTTACTGTGATCATATTCATGGCCCACTGTTACCTAAATAGAGATCGTCTTCTTTGTTCATATTTCTTTGGTGTTGCCTTTGGGCATCAGGTAGCAGTATGTATGTGCTCGTTGTTGCTCCTCACCATCAGTGTTGCTTTAGGACATGCTTCTCGTTTCAGAGAGTCCACAAGAAACCTTAGCTCAGGGAGGTTACTTCAGCTCCATGTTCATTTTACATTATCTGCATGGTTGAATTAAGTATGATGTTTTAAGTGTTAGCTTGTTGGACTGATGAATACTGTAAGTTATAATTTGTTTAAGTTTCTCTTCCTTGGAAACAATCCTTCCCAGTTTTGAGGTCTCTTCATTTGGTCCACAATCCACATGCCCATGAAATTAATCAGAGGGCATGTGAAGTGTTGGAGTAATCACACAGTCCAACCACATGCCCACTTTTTGTTCCAACAAAAAGCCAACAGGAGTTGATGACCTAAATATGCCTCTCTTCCACAAAGTTCCTAAGCATGTTGTAGTTGTTTTGTTTAACTAGAGCATGTGGGTTCTCTTTTCAAACACCCTTTTGTCATAATTATGTTCTTGTGAGAATAGAATCCATATCATGCTTTAGTCCACTTGGATTGGATTCGCATCTTTGTTTTATTCTAAAACCATTGAGTCAAGATAATCCATGATATGTTTTTATCTCATGTGCAAGATATTAATCTACATATTGTTTCTGAAAAATAGTAACATGGCGCTACAAGATATCTCATCATCCATAGTTGTGACTTCTATGTATTATTGGATTAATTAGAATGAACCTTGTCCCATTATAGGACATGGATGAATTATTATGTTTGTGTTCTGTTTCTAAGCAAAGTTACAGAAGATTTAGTAGTTTATTTTGGTCTACAATGTTGTTCAGACAGAGGGACATTAGCAAAGAAGGTAGAGAGATTGTGAGCATGAGAAGAACTGCTACAAGACACCAACACAAAGGAAGTGGACAGACTTGCAGTGTCAGTAGGAAAATGCTTTCCTTGTTGATCTGCTTTGCTGGTTTAAATGCAACACAAACACAGCCTATGCCAAGTTTCAGGTATGGTTCTTTGTGATGGTCCCTTATGGCCTTCATTTTTTTAGAGTAGCAATCCCTATCTGCAGTCTTCTTTCTCTCCTCACCTCTTTTTCCAAATTCCTTTGGCTGAGACAGGCATGAATGGGGACTCCATGATGCATTCATCTCTGCAAGTAGCTCCATTATTACTGGCTTGCAGCTGCCACCACAAAGTTCCAATTGCAGAAGAAGGATTCTTGAATATCAAAAACAATAGAATGAATTGATATTTTGATTAATGTGTTATCCAAACTGGATGCTTTGATGGGTAAAAAGACTAATTGCAGCAATTTATGTGTGTAATTTTGATGATATAATTGGATGGTTGGACTGCAGACAAGAATAACATGCACTGTTCTGATGGATAAACCAGTTTCTTCTCTGCATCATTTTCCAACCACATCTCATATATGAACATGCCAAGAACTGAAAGAAACAAGATGTAGATTAACTTGTCAACCTTGTGAATAGATTACACAAGCAGATGTGATTTCTTCTTCACTCTTCTTCACCGCAAGGAGTTCTTCATCCTCCTGCTCTGAAGCATGTTTCCGCAGCAGTAGCCTTTGTCTTCATCCTCAAAAGGTCAGCAGGAACTGCTCAGCTGAAATAACAGTCACTGACATTGTGTCCTCAAAATGGAGGTGTGAGATTACAGTAAGGATTTTAGTGATGGAAGGATGTGAGTGACAATTCATACATTATCAGCAACTTGACTTCTGGAACGAACATCTCCAAGGAAGGGTAGAACAAGTTGATGATGTTACAAGTTGTCATACACTCCTGTTGGATGGAAGAAACCTACATGAACAGCAGTCATTTATCAATCAGGTTGACTTAATATGTTTCTACTCAATTTGGTAGAATTTGACTTCACCCTTGTTAGGTCAGCTCAATGAATTATGATCGAGACATTGTCCTTTTGAGTTTCATACTCTGTGATGATGAGATTGGTGATGTTGACTACTCCAATTTGTCATATTCTTTTGAACTCCAATTTCTTGTTTCTTAGTTTTCTCCATCCATTATTGTTTTCCTGAAACATATGTAAACTGACAATTTATCTGTCAGTAATGCGGCAAAAGCCTAATGACTGGCTAAGAATTGTAAATGTGTTCCTCAACATCAGACTTAAGAGCTTCATCAAAGAATCTGCAGAAACTCAACTGACCACAATGAATCCAAGAAGTTGTTTGAGCTGCTTTCAACAGCACATCCTCATGCATCCGCTGAAACTGGAACTCCTCCATAATTAGGTGTCAAATGCATGAGCAGATCCTTGACAGTGACAGACTGCAGTGTAGCTCATCTGCCTCCTCTTCTCTTTTGTTCCTTCTCCATGCCAACTTGTGGCCCAGAATCCTATCAGCGAATATAAGAGCCTGTGGATCTCCAGAGGAAGAGAAGTGATTTACAGCAATCACTTTCAGACAAAGAAGCTTGCAATGTCATGATCAACATCACAGAAATGGAAACAGGATAAAAAAATGGACTGATTTCGATATTAAATGGTCCCTAAAATAGACTGTGTAACAACCATCAAAGCCATGAACCTGTTTTCCTCTTCAATCACTTCTTCCATTGAGCTAAATTTCTTTCTTAGGAGGATCTGATGGACAATTCCAGACCTTGGGCTGCTACTCGGAAGATCAGTAGTCTCTTCGTGAATCCAAACAAAAACCTTGCTGGCAACGCCGAAAATTATACGAAACTCAAATGGTTAATGGAAAAATACCAGCTGGTGTCTTGTGCAAGGGTGACCAAAAGGATGACAGCTAGTTCTTCATATCTGTGACTGTTCTTTGTGCCAGGATAAGCACATCAGAGATTTCTTTTCTTTCTTTCTACCCATCTTAGCCCTTTTTTTTTTATTATTCATTATATATTATCTCTTAGTTAACTATCTTTAGCATCTCGATCCTTATATTTTAAAAAATTATATTGACATCTCTATAATTACGAAAGTAAAACATTTGAATTCATTTAAGTTAACATCGTCAATTTTACTAACGAAAACACGAAAACAATATAATTTTTTTTTTAATATTTCAATTAGTGATAACGGATGATGTTAATGGTGACGAACGACGACACCGTTAGAGGCCACATATAATTGTTATGGATAAGAAAAGCGATAATGAGAGGTGAATGTCGTTCTATATCTATATTGATATCGACACAGTTATTGAGCGACGAAAGGGTCGCCCACATAAATGTCGAGTACCCGTCACATCCTCGTTCTCCTCATCCATAACAATCACTTACGGCACTCAACAATATCATTGTCCACCACCAATTAAAATATTAAAAAAATATTTTTATATTTTTAATATTTTTATTGATAAAATCGACGTTGTTAAGATAAATTAACTTAGATATTTTAATTTTGTAATTATAGAGATGTCCATATAATTTTTTAAGATACAGAGACCAAATACTAAAAATAATTACTAACTACATAGGGTAATATTAGCCCTTTTTTTATCAACATTTTTTTTTACATTATATGAGAATGAAATAAGTGAAAAGAAAAACTTATCTTATCTTCTTATCCTCCCTATTCCCTACACGAATTAAGATCTTTTAGAAATTTCTCAACAAAAAAAAATCTTTCATGAGAAAGAAACAACATGATGAAATGATCCACCATCAAATGCCTGTAAAGAAGTTGTGTATCTGTGACTTAATCCAACAAGAACATGAGAAGATTAACTTACCCTAACATCTATCAGTACTAAGAAGTGTTTTGTCTTCTTTTTTGTATGAAGAAGGAATATAATTGTAAATTATTGATTCTTATTAAACCAGCCAATGATTTTTATTCTTATTATGTATCTATCGATTGCAATATTGAATAACAGTGATCACTTTGTAATGTTTAAAGCAATGAAAACAATATCATAATGGATGCCATCAACTATTATAATAGTCACAAATAAAAACAAAAATAAAAGAAAAAAAGGAACCAAATCCGACATAAAATATGGATCCAATAGACTTATCGAATCGGATATTAGTTTTAATTCTGCAGGTAATTTATGAGACCTAATTATGTGAGTATCATATAATATGTGTATTAAATTCTTATAACGGGAATCAAAACACATATTAATTACGTACTTAGCGCTTTAATCACCACCATGTCTTGATCAAACAAACCCGACCCGCTTACCCGGCGCGCAGGTTAGCTCAACCCGTTTCTGGCGCACGTTAGCTCCGTTCTCGGGCATCAACTAAACAGCACCAACCCCTATCTTTTTCCTCTCCCGTTACCCAAAGTACACCCGCCCTCTCTCTCTCTCTCTCTCTCTCTCTCTCTCTCTCTCATTAGATCGGGGAACCCTCGACCAAAATCGCTCTCCAAATCCATTTCATCTCCCAATCCAGGGAACTGTTGGTGTTCTTGGGGCGATCGATCGATCGATTGATCGTTCGGCGTGGTTGTCGAGCCGGAACAATTAGGGTTTGCCCTGGCGTGCTGATTGGGGGATTCACCCTGCGGATGGGCGAGGAGAAGGCGGATCTAAAGACCGGCGGGGTGTGGGGGGTTTTGTGATGTAACAATTTTGGTTTGGTGGTTCTCTTTTGTCGTTTCGTAAACGGCGGTGGTGAGACTATAGACAGGTCCGGGGTGGAGGGGGATTTGATGGTTCGAGGCGGAGGGGTCGGAGACAACACAACAGGGGAGGATGAAAGGCTATGCATGGGCGGGAAGGTGAGGAGAGGAAACGGCGGCCGCACATGTGGCCGGTCCCTGCGCCCGGTACAGCTCTATCAGCATCGTCAGCAGCTCATCCTCCTCCTCCTCCTCCTCCTACTCTAGCTCAGCCGGACAACGCCTCCTCGGAGTCGGATTCCCCTCTGTCCTCACGCGATTCGTTCCTAAAGGTGCCTTCTTTTTATGGGTTTCATCCGTCTTTTGTATGGTGCATTAAGGGAAATTTTGGTCTACGATTGATTAAAAGGATTTAGTTATTTAGTGATATTGTTTTTGGATTTATGATGTTTTTAATTGTATTGTCTCAATTATGTAGTTTCTGTGGGGGCTTTGTTGATTTTTTGTCTTTTTCCTGTGATTATCCGTTATTTTGTTTTGGTTTTGAAGCCGTATACTTCATTTTTGTTAGTTGTTTTAAGTTTTGTGGCCTTCTTTTTTCCATGTAATTCATACAAGGAGCTCATGATTTTTTGCCAAGAGAACTGCTAATCAAGCAACTATTTTTCTTCAAAAGGAGTTCTAGTATTTGTATGCTTTTATGTGTTATGACATCGACATTAAGGATGTTTTTCTGGTCAAGGACAACTCTCGGGCACAGATGGCCGTGCCTAATAAGCATGTTACGCTAGGTGGCTTCTTTTGGAACTTGATGCTCAATATGAAACTCGAACTTGTTGGTAAAAAGTATGATAAAGTTATGTGAACGTAATAAGTGTTGAGATTATTGTTTCAATAATAGATTTCTGGATTTTGGTGTTGGAAACACATTTGAAACATGATTTCTCATAGTTCTGATGATACACACATAGTACTTGGTCTTTATGGTTATTGTTTTGTGACTTATTTGCCTATACTTCATGTAGATACCTTCCAGTCTCGTGTTAATTCTAGGAGGATTCAACCTTTTAGTTACTAATAACATTTCACTAACAGCTTTTTTATTTAATGTTTGGTAGGTGTAGGTTTTGGAAATATTCTTTGCATTGTTCATGTCATGTGGAAGTTGGTTGCCAATGAATTATATGCTTTTTCAGTTATTAAGTTGAGTTCATTGATGGAACAAAGCTTGTGGGTGAAATTTCTAGGTTCCACAACTTATTTTGCTCTATGAATTATTCATCCAGTTTGGCGTTGTGCTAACTTGGTTTCTTTCAATTAGCTTCTTCAGTATCAGCTTCATGTGAGCCACAGGAGTTGAATTGTAGTTTTAGATTATCCTGATTCATTGGAAAATATGACTTATAATTGTTTATAGGCCCTTCATTAATTCCTTTATCAATGCACATCTTTGTGTTTATACTAGGTAACTAAAACTTTACAAGAATATAGCTTCTTGATACAATTCTATATTCTTACATCTGAAAGTGGTCTGCTAATAATCGCTTTTGCATCGGTAGCTGTTCTTGCTGTATTTTGACAACCATGCTTGCTGTACTTTTGACAATCATTCTTGTTGTACTTCTGGTTGTTGTGCTGCTGCTGTTCTCTTTGTGCAGAACCCCGAGATACCTGGTTGTGCATCAGCATCTTTTTCTGTGGTCAATGTTTTTATGAACTTTTAAGTTATAGTTGTAAGCACAAGGGTTGCATTATTATGGTATGAATTATTTTTCTTTATCTTTGCTTTTGGCATGATCTTCAACAGAATTTTTTGTGCTACAACAATAACTGAGGGAAATTATTTGCATAACTAGAGTTAAATTATTTGCATGGCATTCTTCTTCTGGTCTTATCTGAAATCTCTCTGATTACTTAAACTTAATGATTGTTAACATCAGAAGGAACATTCTAACATTAGTACATGATCTGCATCTTTCTAATATGTGAATTTTCTTTTCATTTAAAATTATTATAAAAATGTAAACTAACCTGTCTTCAATATATTATAATCTTATCATGACCTTATTTTTTATTTTAATGTTTTATGATTCGCATTAATAAAGTTAGATCCAATTTTGTTAGTATAGGTGGAAGTTGCATATGAGTACCGTACTTTGATGTATTAATAGTCGCTTGCTTATGAGGTGAATGAAAACATTGTTCTTCATGCTGTCTTAGTTGTCACAGTTAAAAAAATATTTGTGTTAGACAGTATCTATTTCTTTTGTGTGGGGTATCTTAGTTGTTGTTTTTTGTAATTACTCTATTCTGTCTATTCTTTTGTCCCTATGGGAACCATCTTACTTTCTTTTTTTCATCTGGAATGGCCTGTTAATTTTCTGCACTTTAGGATGGGCGTAAAATTCGAGTTGGTGATTGTGCTCTTTTTCAAGCTGGCAATGCACCACCTTTCATTGGAATAATTCGTTGGTTTACAAAAGGCAAAGAGGATTACCTAAAGTTATGTGTTAATTGGCTTTACCGACCTGCTGATGTTAAGCTTGCTAAAGATGTATTACTTGAAGCTGCTCCAAATGAAATTTTTTATTCATTTCACAAGGATGTGATACCCGCAGCTTCATTGCTTCACCCATGTAAAGTTGCGTTTCTACGAAAGGGTGTTGAGCTTCCAGCTGGGATATCTTCATTTGTGTGCAGACGAGTATATGACATTACTAACAAGTGTTTGTGGTGGTTAACTGATCAAGATTATATCAATGTGAGTTTTGTACTGTCCTAATAGTCTGGCTCTATGTGGCATAAACTGCTTTCTTTCGGTGTTTAGCTGAGGTTAATCATTTGTTACATTTTATGGTTTACTTCTTCTCTGTAGGAACGACAGGAGGAAGTAAATCAGCTTTTGGACAAAACTCGACTAGAAATGCATGCAACAATTCAATCCGGTGAGCGTTCACCTAAATCACATAATAGTCCGACAAGCACACAACAGCTAAAATCTGTTTCAGACAGTGTACATAATACCGGCTTTTCTCTCCCGTCTCAGACCAAGGGGAAAAGAAAGGATAGGAGTGATCAGGGCACTGAGCATATCAAGAGAGAGCGTTCTTTTCCTAAACCAGATGATGGTGATTCTTCTAGCTTTAAATGTGAGAACATGATAAAAGCAGAAATAGTCAAAATAACAGAAAAAGGTGGACTTGTAACCACTGAGGGGGTTGAGAAATTGGTGAACCTGATGCAACTTGATAGAACCGAGAAGAAAATAGATGTTGCTGGTAGGGTGCTGGTTGCAGATGTGATTGCAGCCACTGATCGATATGATTGCCTTGGCAGGTTTGTGCAGCTTAGGGGTGTGCCGATTCTGGATGATTGGCTTCAGGAGGTGCGCAAACCTAAGGCTGGTGATGGTAGTAGTCCCAAAGAAAGTGATAAAGCTGTTGAGGAACTACTCTTGGCTCTTCTTCGTGCACTCGCTAAATTACCTGTGAACCTTAATGCTCTACAGACTTGTAACATTGGTAAATCTGTGAATAATTTACGGAACCATAAAAACTCAGAGATCCAGAAGAAAGCCAGGAGCCTTATCGACATTTGGAAGAAACGGGTTGATGCCGAAATCACAAAGACCGATGATGCAAAATCTGTTTCGCCGAGCCAACCTGTTTGGCAAGTAAAGCCAGGATCTTCTGATATTTCTAATGCAGGAAATAGACGTGCTGGATCGACTGAGGTGGGTGTGAAGAGCCCTGCAACTCAGACTGCATCATGTAAAATTATGCTTGGTAAGCCTGGAACATCAGATGCTGTTGTGAAGTCATCTTCAGTGACACAAGGGTCTTTGAAAAAGGGATCAACTCTGACAACATCTACTGCAGTTGTCTTGAAGGACCCACTTTGCAAAGCAACCGCTAACATTGGGAGTGCAGAGATGCCGCCAACAGTAGTCAAAGAAGAGAAGAGCAGTAGTTTAAGTCAATCTCAGAACAATAGCCAGACTTGTTCTACTGATCGGGCGAAAGTTGGTACTTCGTTGAAGGAAGACACAAGGAATTCAAGTGCTGGGTCAATAAATGCTGCCAAGGCTGTCGGCTCATCTCGTCACCGAAGATCTAGCAATGGGGTCTCGGGAACCAGTAGTTCTGGAGTTCAGAAGGAAACTAATCTGGGTAAATCTGGTTCCCTCAATAAGACTATAACTTTGGAAAAATCATCACTATCAGGATTGACATGTGATAAACCGATTGATACGCCTGCTGTAGATAATGGAAATAATCATAGACTCATTCTTAGGCTTCCGAATCCTGCTCAAAGCCCTGCACAAAGTGCAAGTGGTGGTTCTTTTGAAGATCCATCAATTTCAGGCAGCAGAGCATCATCTCCTGGGGTCTCAGACAAGCATGAGTACAATGATCGTAGAACAAAAGTAAAGGGTGATGTTTGTCCTAATACTGCTACAGATGCTAATACAGAGTCTTGGCAGAGCAATGATGTCAAAGAACTGCCAGTAGGAGCTGGAGGTTTTATATCACCTGCTGTTGATGAAGAGCACGTTGGGACTACTGAAGATACCGGGAAGGCTGCAGAGGCTCCAATAGCTGCATGTTCATCATCTGGAAATGACAGGGGGGTCTTCTTGACTGAACCGAGGACAAGGGGATCTTTTAGTTCTATAAATGCCTTGATCGAAAGCTGTGTCAAATACTCTGAAGCAAATACTCCTTTGGTTGTTGATGATGATATTGGGATGAATCTACTTGCTAGTGTGGCAGCTGGAGAAATGACCACGTCTGACTTAATTTCTCCTACCAGCTCTCCTGGAACTTCGCCTGTGACAGAGGATCCGTCTACGGAGGCCAAGCCAAGGTTGCCAAGTGATGATGCAGCCCAGAGCCAATTTGAGTCAGATGAAGTTGTCGTTGCAGATTCCAATAAGCAAGAGAAGAGTGTTGCTTCTATCTTAACTAAGGATGCCTCATATCAGGATGGTGCAAACTTTTCTGGAGACAATGGAATTGCTGTCCCCTTGCAGGATAACAAATTGATAAGCGGTCATGCGGAGAAATCTTTTGCTGCTCCAGGTCCTTCTAAAACTGATGACTATTATGCTACATCTGAGCTGAAACTTGAGGGAGAAAGAGATCGGCATTTTTCCATGTCCAAACCAGTTAAAAGGGAGAAGCAGGACAATGATAGAGCATTTCTGCTTGAGGAACAACGGTTAACAGATGAGAAGGTTCTAGACTGTCATACAGATTGCAAGCTTAAAGAAAGAAGCTTATCAGCAGATGGAAGCATGCATGTTGAATGTGCTCATCAAACGATTGGAGATGGCAATCCATGTAACTCTGAAATTGCTTGCAAAAATGGATGTGATTTTGACCTTTCTTCTTCAGGGATTAATACAGAAAAGCTCGTTGTTGAGGAGTCTCAAATATGTACTACCGGAAAAGAAACACCCGAGGTTGTAACCTCATCTGACCAGCAGCAACTTCTGATAACAGATGATGGAAGTGGTGATGCTGTTATGTCATCTCATGATGTGCCGTGTCCTGAAAATGCTGATGAATCCAGGACTTGTGTGCCTGGTAACATAGGGGGAAGTCACTTGGAGTCAAATGATAAACAGGTAGATAGCAGCCTCAATCCAAGTAACCTTGATGAATCAGCTAGACCAGCAATTGCCTCCGACACTGCTGGGGTTGAAGATTTGAAAATAACGGAGGCTCATGAAACTTCTCCAGTGGGATCAACCAGTCAAGAACCACCATCGAGTTGTACGAACCAAGATACTGGTTATCAATCAGAGGCTGCTGGTTCTAGGTTATCAATGGGATTAGCCAGTCAAGAAACACCACTGTGTTGTATGAACCAAGATACTGAGAATCAATCAAAGCCTGCTGGTTGTAGATTATCTGGGATGTTGGAGATGGGAGGGAGGATCTTGCGTCATCTGCAGAGGCCTCTTTATTGGCTGTTACTGCTGATTCAGATGTTGCCAGTAAGCTTGACTTTGATTTGATGGAAAGGCATCCCTGGAGATGATGGAAACAATGGTGAGACTTCTGTTTCAGTTGCAACAGTCTGCTCCACGGCAATTGATTTGCCCTGCCTGTCTCCTTTTGCAAATCCAATGTCAAATGTCTCACCCGCTCCGATAACAGTAGCTGCACCAGCAAAAGGGGCTTTTGTTCCACCTTGAAAAGAGCAAGGATGAGCCTGGATGGAAGGGTTCAGCTGCTACTAGTGCTTTTCGACCAGCGGAACCACGAAAAGTTCTGGAGATGCCACTAAGTAGTCCTGACATGCCACCATCTGACTCTGCTGGGAAAGAGTGTCGTGCTCCACTCAATTTTGATCTGAATGAACCCGATGAGGGAGTTCTTGAAGACATGAACATGCAGAGCTTTTCTAAGACCACAGGCTTTGAGCTGGGGACAGTAAGCAATCTTGATGTACCCCCACAGATTTCTGGAGGACTTGATCTTGATTTAAATAGAACTGATGAAGGTACAGAAAATGGCCAGTTCTTAGCAAGCAACTCCCATAGACTGGAGGTGCCACTTTTGACTGTAGGACCAGCATTAACAGTATTACCTAGTAGGGAGGCCAATATGTTAAGGGACTTTGATTTGAATAATGGACCCGTCCCTGATGAAGTTTCCGCTGAATCTGTAACCAGGAGCCAAAATATAAAAAACAGTAGCAGTATGCCCTTCTTATTTCCAGTTTCCAGCATCAGAACCAACGCCACTGAGTTTGGAAGTGTATCATCATGGTTTCCCCCTGGTAGTTCTTATCCTGCTGTTGCTATACCATCCTTGACCAACAGAGAGCAGCCTTATCCAATTGTTGCAGCTCCAGGAACCCAAAGAATTTTGGGGCCGATTACTGCTAGTGGCCCCTTCGGGGGTGATGTTCACAGGGGAGCAGTGCTTTCATCATCTCCGGCCATGGCATTTACTCCTGCTGCAGCATTTCCTTATGCTGGCTTTACTTATGGGTCCAATTTTCCTCTTGCATCAACTTCATTTTCAGGTGCACCGACAACCTTTGTCGATTCTTCATCTGGTGCTGGTTCAAGTTTCCCTGTGATTCCATCACCACTTGTTGGACCTGCTGGCAATGTTTTATCCAATTATCGAAGGCCTTACACAATGAGCTTTCCAGAGGGTAGTACTAGTGGCGGATCTGACAACACTCGGAAATGGATCACACCAGGTCTGGATCTCAATGCAGGTCCAGGAAATGCAGATATAGATGGAAGTTCCTGGGCATCGAGACAACTCTTGGTGACAACCTCCCAGGCTTTCACGGAGGAGCAGGTGAGAATGTATACAGTGCCAGGTGGGGGTTTGAAGAGGAAGGAGCCTGAAGGAGGTTGGGATGCCGACAGATCTGCCTACAAGCAACTCTCGTGGCAGTAAAGGGATCAGGAACAACAATTCATTAGTAGCATCTGATTGCGGTGAGCTATCATCTTTATTATGCGAAGTGCGTATGTTCATGACACGTGCTATGTTCTAGATTATATCAGATTTTCAGCTTTGTTTCACAGGCACAGGTGTTCTTGGAATCCTTTATATTGGCTTCGCATCATATGCTAAGTTAAACAACGCGAGCCCACAGGCATCCTGTTTCCTAAGGATGAGGGGAAAGTCTTTGAGGAATGCCGAAACTTGCTCTATTTCATGTAATGTTGAGACACGTGATGCCTCTCTGAAACAGATTTTCATGGATTCAGCGGTTTGCTTTGGTTAGCATTTCTTTACCACGTTCAAGCATGTTTCTTGAGGATATCGATATCAGATATCCGTCGGAGGATGGTGACATTGCCTTGTCAAGTCTTTCTTATTTACCACATCTTCCACAAGAGCCACTGCAATCAGGTCCTTTTCTTCGCTCGATGGGTCTGCGGCCGTTGATTCCTACAGCTCAAGATGTGCCATCTGCCTTTGTTGCTCCACACAGTAGCTGACTACTACTGTTACATTCATCGTTAACATAGTTTGCATGTCAGGGTACTTCCATCTTTTCTGTGTTGAATGCCTAGCACATTAGCATTGAGCTGTGCAATCATATCATTCCTGTGTTAAAGAGTTTCGCCCCATGAAACTCGGATGGATCAATTCGCAGCCAACTCCTCCGATGGCCCGAGTTGTGAAGCCAGAGCATGTTTCTTTGTTCCTAACCATAATTCCTGTGTAGTTTTCCAGTGTTGTAATGCCTGCTGCTTACAAGCGTTTTGATGCCATGTTATTTTGTTGGTGTGTTCTCATGGTGGTGGGTGTGCCCATCGACTCTTTTACCGTGTGGTCTAAGCAAATGTTGTTTGATTTATCTATCTGATGAGCTGTTCGACGATAGCACACATCAATTGTCTTTCTCAACAACAGAGCCTCATTAAACAAGAGGCAAAAGTGAACACGCTGTTACTGTGAGGACCGATCGGCACAAAGCTTCAAAGCTGTCGGAGAAGCCATTGGCGATTACCTGATGTTACCCGTGCGTGCGTACGTTCGTCGTCGTCACTTTTTGTCTTGTAGGAGCTTACAGAGTGAGGAGAAATCAACGACGCAAATCCAACTGTCTTTTGTCGATGCACGTGAAGGGGACGGGGCAGAGATTTCCATGAGAGAGAGAGAGTTTGGTGTCCTTCCTTCGCTCTCGCGTGCATGCACGGGCAGCATCTGACTCCACTCCCGGCTTTGCTTTGTTCACGCGACCCACCGACGACACCGAGGCAATGACATCGCTCGAGAAAGGACATGGTGCCCGTGACGATCATGTCCTTTTCCTTCTGCCATCAAGTGAGATGACACGGGTTCGGACCGCCACACGAAGAAGATGGGAAAGAGAGGACGGACACCTTCTGTTGCGGTTCACATTATATTGTAGACGTAGATTTGTACCGTAAAACTTTGTTTCGGAGGAACTCCTCCTCGATTTGTTCCTTTGGGCCATCACAGCGGTCGTTGCAGAACGTCAAACGGGAGGAGGTGATCATCGTTGCATGCCACCAAAAGCTTATGAGGTGGAAGAGGATGAGCATGTCTTCATCGAAACGAGAACGATGCTGCGCAAATGAAGATAAAGGATCTCTCGTCTTGATACTGCGATAACTAAGTTGATCATGGAGCAGTCAGGAGACATTTACGTGGATGATAAGAAACTGGCAGGTTGACAAGTGCTTGAAGAGCACAATCTGAATTAGAGAAAGAACTATGGATTAAGCTCATCGCCTAGTGTTAGCCTTGAAGTCGGCCGTCAGCCCGAACTATCCATACTATGGATGGCACACAGTCTGATCTGGTCATATGTCCGAGTCTCGAGGCAACTTCTTTTTTTTTTTTTTTTTGGCTCGAGACAACAAATGCACGAACTGCATAAATATTTAAAGAAATTATTTTTATAACTCGAACATCTTCAAAAAAATAATCTTACCTATATTATTAATAATATCCTCAAGCGCAAATTTAAGGAACGAGCGGAAAGGAAGAAATGTTTATCGTAGGATGAGGATGAGGGTGAGGTAGGGTGAGATATCACCAAGTGGGCGGAAGTAGGGTGAGACATCACCAAGTGGGCGGAACTAAAGTTAGTCCGTATGTATGATAGGAGATTACGGGCCTAATTATATATTACCTCATGTAGTTAATTATCTTTAGTATTTCGATCTATATATCTTAAAAAGTTATATTGACATCCTTACAGTTAAGAAAGTAAAACATCTATGTCCATTTATTCTGATATTATCAGTTTTACTAACATAAATATAAAAAATAAAAAAATTAATTTTAATATTTTAATTGATGGTGTGTGGACAACAATGGTGTGGATGATGATGTCATTGAGGGCCGTGATGATTGTTGTGTATGAGAAAAATGACGATGAAAGGTGAAGATCGCCCTGCATCCACATCGACATAGTTGTCAAACGACCCTTTTATCACTCTAATATACTTGTCAAGTGATAAAAGGACCGTCGATAAATGTCGAGTGGCGCTGCTTGACAACTGCGTTGACGCTGACACAAATGTAGAGCGACATCGCTCAACATCTATATTAATGGCCCTTTCACCTCTAAGCAACTACGACGACATCGACGTAGATCTTGAGTAACGCTCACATCTTGTTATCGTTTTTTTCATTCACAACAACCACCCAAGACCCCATAACAGTGCTACCATATGTCACCATCGACATCGTTTGCTATCACAAATTAAAATATTAAAATTATCTTTTTACCCTTTATTTTTTTGTTTTCGTTGATAAAATTGATTGCATTAAGGTAAATAAATCTAAAAATTTTACTTTCGTAACTATAAAGATATTAATATAATTTTTTAAAATATAAAGATCAAGATGTTAAAATAGCTAACTTCAACTCGAAAAAGACAAAAGTACAAGAGCAAAAAGAGAGAAAAATTCAATCGTAATCACCTACAATTAGAAAAATATTTCTCAAATCAAAAAATATTTAAGAAATGTACTTGGTTATGATTTGCAAAGACATGGCAAACTTAATTGCATCTATCACTTATTAGTAGCTTGCACAGACATGATTGTTATGAACAAAAACATCAGATGAACAACATCAATGTACAGATTTAATCAAGGAGAGTTCCAATGGGTGGTGTTGAACTCCAGCTGTGCCACCCACCATTGTGACAAAAGAATGGAATCTAATTTAAGAGATCAATGTGGGATATATATATACATGCAGCATTATCTCATGTCTAGAAAAGACAGATTGGCAATGGAACAAGTGAAACATAAATCTAAAATGGATTTCTTTTGCCAGTATACTGAAACATCTTCATAAATGAAAAGACAAAAAGGTTAAGATTCCAGTCCACAGAAAACCTAGCTAAGACTAACAGTTCATACTTCCAGAAGCAGAAACAAATAGTAATCTGTAATATCTTGCTTCAAAACTCCAAGAACATTACACACATACATCTCTTTTCATGGCCTTGAACAAATAGAAGTCAGTATCGCTGAAAAAACCGCGCCATATTAAACAGCGAATTTGATATCCTTTCAGCACTTCCATGACAAATAGTTGATGCCATCGAAAGGAGAAACCTGCCATAACAACTAGTGAGACAAAATTATTATACCTACACTTCCAATTCACTTGACCTAATGAACAGATATTAATGCCTAGTGACATCATCAGTCATGAACAAATTACAAACCACATCCATTCTACTTCAGGTAGAGATGTCTTTTATCTTATGAAGATGCAAGGCATATTGGAAGTGTGTTACACATAAGAACTCTAAAGCTTCACAAATTAAGGGACCAAAACCACAAGGGATAGAAAGAGAAGTACCCTTTTTTTTCTATATGATACCTAGGGTGCCAACTCAGAGAAAGACTATCCCATTAACTGAATACAACATACCAAACTCCTGCACATTGTTGCAAGAATCTTATTCTACAAAATTCACTATCGTGAAATCTGTATGAATTTGCAGTGATATAATAAGACTATGACAAAGTTGGTCTGGCCACACTTTCCATTTCACTACAAAAAATTATTGGTGATATCTGCCAAATTGAGGACACAAATTGGGTGGATTTCTGATCTTGAAGCATGGATGAGGAGCACATCAATGTAAGAATAAAAAAAGAAGAAGCTGATTGTGGAATTACAATCCATCTCCTGGAGTAGCAGATGTACCAATCCTTTTCCTTTTTTTTTTCAGTGATGGAAAGAAGATACATTAAAGGAGAGAACAAATTGGTCAAAAATTCAGAAAAAGAAGATTTAGCAGATAGATAAATTGATGGGAAGGTATATGCTTTAAATCCAAATTAATCATCTCCGAGATCAATTTATTATGATTCCATGCAATCTAATTGAGAAAATTCAAAGTAATTCCAGTGTCCAACAAACATGGTGGTCATCATGTTACAATTATCCCTCACCAACATTTATCTGTCATGTACTCAGATACTTCATGAACACTAACACATGCCAAAGTTCTTAAGACGAGATCTGAACAGCGATTGTCAAGTGATCAGGGTTTCCAAACCGATTGGGTGGAATGAGGGGACTGGGTTCAAATTCAACTTCATAATATTAAAATAAAAATAGTAAGGGGGCATACATGAGACTCCAACAAATGCGGGGTCTGGGGAGGATCAATGTGCGTACCTTATAACTCAAACCTGGCTTCCCAAATAACAAATGAGCAACCTTACTGATGTATCAAGGTCCGTTCTCGTTAAAATAAAAAATAAAAAATATGCGAAAAGATTACTTTTTAAATGTACAAAAGTGTAGACAATATGAATTTTTAAATAGATAAGAAAAATGGATGTAAAAGGTAAAACACTGTTGCCTACAATCAGACCAGCCAGCATGAACGGTGTCATGCAGCAGTGTGATGACATCCAATATTAGGTTTCCCTTAATCCTTTGCTCGTCCTCTTCCTCAATCCTATCCCTCTTCTCCTTACACTTTATGTTTTCTCTTTTCCTCTTCTTCCATTCCTTTCCTTCTTCTTCCTCTGTATATCTCATTGGAAGAGATCAGGGTCTTACAGGCTGGTCTCAGTCAGAAACGTATGATTCAGGCCAACTCTTACCAACACCACATCCATGGTCGGTGGAAATGAGAAATCAATTGATATCAAACTGGAATCCTCGTATCAAATTTCGATGGACTGGTTCCGGTGCGACATGTGATGCATTAGACCCAATTATCTAATGTTGCAAATCATGAAAATATTTCTGTCTTTTAGGTGCCAAAGTCAGGATACATTGTTGGGAAGCCTAATCGTTCATACAAGGAGACAGGGAATAAATATGTTTATAGAATTATTTTTCACGATACAATGTTGATCGAGTTAGCCAATTGTATTAAACAATCATCAAGATTACAGAACACTGTTAGGTTCCAATTTTTAAATGATTGACTCATAAAATCACAAGGGAGGAATAAGATCACTTAATGCAATAAAACTATCTTTCTTTCTAAGATAAGCCAATGAAGATCAATCTTGCAACAGGATCAAATTTCTTTCAAGCAATCAAGTGCAGAGGCCACTAAAAATCAAAAACCATATCATTCATAATCAATTCAGCACTTGATTTTTTGAGATGATCTAATTGATTTTGTCCAATGTAAGAATCAATGTGGTTACCTTTTGAAACACATTCTTGCACATAATCTCAAATTTTTGAGCAAACACACCTGAAATTACATAGTTTAAATATTTATGCGTTTGAAGTATAATTCCACAAATTAGGCCAAAATTCCATTTGAGATTCAAAATCAAGTTGACACAATGGGAACAACATCGAGCTGCTCATTAGTGAAATTGAAGGTTATACACAAAACTCTAACTGAGAACTTACTTGTAACCATGATTAACAATTAGAGGAGAGGAGGGTAATGAGAAAACAAATTAAGAAGGATGAGAACAATAAAATGTTCATTTTATACTAGAAAGATGAATTCACTATGGAAGATACCATGTTCATAGTGATTGATGTTTAAGAACAAAAAAAGCCTGACTTAGATATGTATATGGTTTAGAAAATCAAGCACATATACGAAATAAAACCTACATTCCATTTCTTTCACATAAATACAGTGTAGCGTTTCCACTACACTATGCATAGTGCAGTAAAATGTAGTGTTTCCACTATACATGATCTCAAGGAGTTCTTTTCCATCATCTCCAATTTTGCTAACAGCCGAAAAGATCTAATATTTTATCTTAAGTGGGACATTTTGGTCATGTGGTGCATAGTATTCTCTTAATCAAGATTAAAATGTCAACAATAAAGAAAATCAAGCCCATTAGGCTCTAAAAGCTGATGGTTGCAAGATAATTATGATTATGCTATTTTGTAATGCACATAAAGTAAATTCCCAAAAGTTTTTGCATCGGAACAAGTTTAATTTCTTTATATACCTCAAAATAAGGCTTAAGAATATTACCATCATGGTCTTTTCATGCTCTTGTTTATGTTGCTGAGTGTGGCTATTAATGATTTGCATTAACAACTTAACCTGTTGACATGCTATAAGACTATTATCAAGAACTTAAGTTGTAGACTATGATTGCACAATATGCACTATGTCCTCAAGCCAGGCATTAAGGATACATTGTCCTTAATCAACTAAGACAACACAAATTTATTCCATAGACAGACGATTCGAGTACAACCCAAAAGAGAACGATCATTAAGATGAAATTCTGCAAAGTTTGAAGTGCAATAAGATGAAGACAGAAATCTAATCAATGTTAAGTTTGAGAATCATTCAAGAATTCCAGCCTACACATCTATCTGTGATCTTAACAAGCTCAAAACAGCACTGTGCTATTGCATCCACCAAAAGGTCCTAGATCAATTAAAAAGGTCAAGTACCAAGAAGACTTTAAAATGTAAAGCCCAAAAAAGATTATTATGGTACTTCTATAAAGAGATTAAATTACCCATCACTGATCTACTTTTGTCTTCCAGTTCAAAACTAATCAAGATAGGATTTTGATTATTGTTCAAGTTGGAAATATAATACAAAGTTCAAACAATTATACCATACTAGTCCTAACAAGAGAGAAATCACTGATCTGTTCTAGGCTTGAAGATCAACAATTACAATCACTATCACATCAAGATAGGATTTTGGCTCCACAATGCAATCACAGGCAAGCAACTACGAAGGGGAAGTGGGATTATGGAGGGGGGAAAGAAGAAGTGATGTACCTCAAGCTTCCGAACCACTCCCGAGGGGGAAGGAGAAGATCTCCTGCACGGGCGAGAACTCCACAAGGCCGATGTCCATGACGTACCCTGACACGGGCAGCTTGAGATCCCGGAGAATGCAGAAGGCGTCGGCGATCCTGCTCCGGGGAACATCCTGGGCGACGGAGCAATGAGGCACCCAGGAATCGGGGCGGAACTCCTCCGGAGCCTCCACCCCTTCCTTGCGGAGGGCCTCGCAGAGCTGGGAGTGGAGGTGCAGGAGGGCAGCCGAGGGCGTGGGGGCGAGGAAGAGAACGCCTGCGTCAGAGGAAGAGGAGGAGGAGGAGGAAGGGAAGGCACCGACGGAGGAGAGGGTGAGGGGGAGGGGATCGAGGCGGGCGGCGAGGGAGCGGAGGGCGGCGTGGAGGCGAAGGGGGTCGAAGGTGGGGACAGAGAGGAGGGTGAGGTGGGGGCGAGCGGCCATCTCGATGAGCTGCGTGCTGATCTGCCGGCGGGCGAGCACGTTCCACGCCTTCAGCACTTGGTTCTCCAGCGCCGGGTCGAAGTACAACTCCACCGCGTAACCCTGCTGCTGCCGCCCCACAGCCGCAGGTGTGACCTCCGCCTGCGGCGGATTCGTCGCCGGAGTCGGTGACGGCGTCGGCATCGCACCCTGTCCCTGCGCCATCGATTCCTGACCTCACCCACCGCGGCCGCTGCTTCGCCTCCTCTTCTTTCTCCCCCCTTCTTTTTTCCTATCTCTAAAACTCACCTACCGCAACACTACCCGCGTCAACGAACCGAGGCGACATCGGAGATCCCATGTGACCCCACTAGTATCAACCAATAACTAGTAGGGTAAGTCAGTCTTCTTTGGCAGATGGGATGGAGAAGATGGGGTTTTGGACCACTACAAGGGTTTCTGACATTGGAGATACCTATTAGATTTGTAATTTAAATATGTCCAGTTCTCACTTACTGGCAGTTTTGCAAATTTACTGTTTTGTCTTTAATTTGTTTGTGATAAATATTTTGAATCTCCTAAAATTGCGTTTGAATTTTTTAATTCTCCAATTCTTGTTATTTGTATGAAATCCCTCTGAGTCGGTTCATATTCCTACGGATATTCGCTAACACTAACATCTTGCTTTTCTGACAGTGGTGGCTAAGCGTACAGCTAATGCGGAAACATGTGGTTATGGGACGAAAAAGCAACATCGAACCACCAAAATACAATGGTTTCGGAAGCTCACGCATCAACGTCGGCGGGGAGCCCGTGAACGTGATCAGCTCCATATAGTATGCAGATCGATAGCCAACTCAGCGATAGCACACGTGGACGGATTAATGAAGCTATAATATAATTGTATCGACGTTCATGCAAAAGGAAGAAGAAGATAAATCGTTTATGATTTCACGACTTTTACAGCTACATCTCGCAATCAGTTGATACGACCAAGCAACGGCTGATTAATATCAAAAGATATACCAAAACGACATTTTATAATCTCACACACATTTATATGTGTGTATTATATATATTTATATTTATATACTTTCAGTTGAGAAAAGGCAAATAGAGATCGTCACTAACGTGCGCACACCAACCTGTCCCCGGAAACTCCTCCGTAGGCCGGCGAGGGGCGGAGCGTCGGAGATCGATGGGCGACTAGCCCGATGCCGGCGGGGCGGCGAACCGGGTGGAGAAGTCGCGGTAAACAATGTACTCCTCCTCGGGGCACTCCCCGTGGCCCTCGTCGAAGTTGAGAGCGTAGCTTAAGGGGTCGTACTGGAACCTCGCCGACGCTACCCTCCATCCACCGCCGTGCCGGTGGCGCCTGAAGTGGCGGATGAAGGCATTCCACCGCGGCCTGGCCACCAGCTCCGACCACTCACGCACCTTCGTCAGCGCCGCGCCAAACACCCGGCTCCACCACCGGCCTTCGTGCCGGCCGCCGACATCGTGGATTTGCTTCCGCGACTCAGCGGAGGAGGAGCCGGGGGCGGACCAAGCGGTCCAAAAGCAGTCGAAGTAGCGGCGACGGCGGGGGACGAAACTCTCGTCGACGATGGGCTCCAGGCGTATCTCCTTGGCCTCCATGGATGACCCGATCCGATCGGAGTAAAAAGATCGATGGACTCGGTTCGGTCGGGAGAATTAGGGATCCGATTGAGAGGGGATGAGAGGAAGAGGAAAGGGAAGGGAGGAGAGAGGGCGAGGTTGGTTTTGTCGAGAGGGAAGCCCTAACCATTCGCTTCTCTTCTCCTCCGTCTTCGTCGAGAGACACACGAACGGTGGGCTGTGGTGCTTCCTTCATTAGGTGGGTATTTTAAGTTCTTGTACTTCTACTAATAGTAACAATAACAACTATGACAACATCAACAATAAAGCGTTTATCTAATTAGAACGAAGGGCGGGGCCATTTAGTCTTTTCATTATTTTATTTATATTTATTAATTTTAATGTATTTTTGGCGAGCGACCACAACACTCGAAAGGCCAACTTGTTTATTTTGTCTCCTGTCTCAGCATTTTGTTTCCCGCCGCAATGCGGGATTCCCGTCGCTCAAGAGAAGTAGATGGCCGGAAGCCGCCTTGATCTGAGATCCGAATGATCAGTGGCCGGATCTGGAAACTCAGGTATGTACATCTATAGAGAAACCGAAAGGGGATTGGTGGATCGGCTTAGAAGAAGATGATGAAGGCGAGGATGGAGATGGTCTTTCGGCGGAAGAGATGCTGCTTCAGAGGAGACGCGTCGACGTCTTCATTGGGAAGAGGGGGGAAACTCGATCATGCATAATGGGGTTCCAGAGGCTCGCCGGAGATCGTCCCAGAACCCGGCGACGGAGGAGACGCGAATTAGGGCCTCAACGGGGTCAATCGCGAGGTATTCTTCTCTTGGTGGTCTTTTTCGTAAATATATATTCTTCTTTTTCATTGCTGTTGGCAACCCTTATTTCCTACTATCATCTTAAAAAATAATAAAATATAATTTTACTAAATACGATCTCTCGATTACCGATCATATCCTTCTTTTTCACAACCTCAATTATCATTACTTCATATGAGTTTATTATCAATAATCTCTAGTTATATTCAATAAGTGAAAGAAAAATAGTTGATATGGAGAGAGTGAGAAGAGTTTATTAAAATTGAAGTAATAAGTTGAGGATATTTATGTCCATTTATAAAAGAACATCTGAGAAATATTAAAATTTTAAGATAGATTATAAATAGTAAAAAAGGGATTGTCAATAAAAATCTCTCATAAAGAAAGGGGGTGAGAATTTATAACAAAAAATATTAGGTTATTGGATGAAAACACCCATGATACTGATAAGAAGTATGAAGATTAGGATCGTGGGACGAAGAATCCGGATTATTATTCCAATGGATGATGGGATTGGACAAAATAGAAGGTTATTGGGAGTGTAAAGTGACACAAGAAGGTTCTATTCAATAAAAATATGGGAAATTTATGGATACATTGATGATGATAGAGGATATGGAGTATTAGAGAATGTTGATGGTTGACCTCTACGATCAAGCTGCCAACACACTTGTTCACGATCCTTCTCCAATCAGATGATTTGCAATCAGCAGCTCAAGAGATATACTGGAAGACGCTGAAGGCAGATGCAAGTATGTTGAAGGAGATTGGGCTAAGTTGGGCTATAAATGTACAACTGCATCTTCCCTGCCTGTCAAATTAACAGCATTAGATCATGTATGAAATTGATGATCACATTCACTTAGTTTTATTTTCTTTCATGGTCTCCCAGCCACTCACAACACACACTGTTCTTCTATCCTTGATATGTATTATCATTTTGCAATTTTGGTGGAGAAACCATGTAGCTGACTCATAGGTTTATGTTATTTTAATTTGTTGGAAGCCTTATATCCTGATATAAATATAAAGAGACGAGGTTATTTAAGATGCTCACTGCATTTAAAACCTTGAATTATTTCTTTTGATTGAGATTTTTCTGTGGCTTTTTCAAAATGCTTGTTATGTTCAGTTGTAGTCTCATTGTGGCTGCTTTTTTGACCAGTGAATGCAATACATATTCATGTTTGTATGCATATATCCATGAGAACATATAAGTTATTGTGCAGGTAAGCTTGGCCTTTGCTAAGATTCTTTCATGAACCCGAACGACCGGATGACGCCAATTCGAATTTGATTTTGCTTTTTGATGTTGAAAAGTCGGAACCGTGTCAATTCCGGAAGCATGACTATGACTCGGCCTTGAGGTATTTCTTTGTGGTGACCTCATCTTTTGGCTAGAAAGTCTTAGGTGCTATACCAAAGCCTCTTACGGCATCATAGGAAGACCAAACAAATCAATCACTTTGATGCTACACCGCAGGATCAGACGCTGAATAAGCGTTTGTGCTGCTTCCTTGCGTGTGCAAGTGTAGTGCTCCACAATGGCAGCTCTTCACATCTCTCTCCTTCTCCTCCTCCCTCTGCTCACATTTCTTCTCTTGTCAGGTAGGAGGAGGAAAGGCAACGCAGCATGGAAGCTCCCACCAGGCCCAAACACGCTCCCCATCATCGGCAACCTCCACCAGTTGGGCCGCAGCCTCCTGCACCAGTCCCTGTGGGAACTCTCCAAGCAACACGGCCCTGTCATGCGCTTGAAGCTTGGCCATGTCCCCGTCGTGGTCGTCTCTTCCGCGGGGTCGGCCGAGCAAGTCCTCAGAACCCACGACCTCGAGTGCTGCGGCCGGCCTCGCACCATCTCCGCCTCGAAAGTCACCTTCGGCGGCTCCGACGTGACCTTTGCCCCGTACGGAAGCCATTGGAGGAATCTGCGGAAGGTTTGCGTGGTGGAGCTCTTCACCACCAAGAAGACGACGACCTTTAGACCGGTGAGAGAGGACGAGGTCCAGAGAACCGTGGAATCGATCCGTTGTCGTGCTCCCAACTCGGTCATCGTCAACCTGAGTGAGGAGCTGCTCTCTCTTGCTGCCAATATCACTTGCAGGACCGCCTTCGGCGGTCGCTGCCACGACGGTTTCCACCGCATCACCAAAGAGTGTCAAGCAATCCTTGCCACCTTCTTCGTAGCAGACTACTTCGCCATGCTCGGGTGGGTGGACGTTATCAGAGGAACGCAAGCCAGGCTTCAAGATGTCTTTCTTAGGCTCGATGTTTTCTGCCGACGACTCATAGATGACCATCTCGATCCAAGGAGGCGGCGATCCGACGATGGTGAAGACACCTTGGATGCTCTGCTCCGCCTCCAAAAGGACGACAACAATATTACAGACGCTCACGTCAAAGGAGTACTCGTGGTGCCGTTTGCCGCCCTCATCAGCATCTCCTGTACTTTCAGCATCACATATAGTCAGTCATACACCAAGCTAGCTCAGTTCTTGATGATTCTGTAGGACATCTTCGTTGCCGGGTCCGACACATCGGCGTCGGGGGTAGAGTGGGCGATGACGGAGCTCATGAGGCACCCGGAGAAGCTGAGACAGGCACGAGATGAGGTGAGAGGCAGCGTCGGGAGGAAAGGGAAGGTGGAAGAGAGTGACCTCCACCAGCTCGAGTACCTCAAGTGCGTTGTGAAGGAGACACTGAGGCTGCACCCTCCCGCTCCACTGCTCGTTCCGAGAGAGACGATGGAGCACGTTAAGCTGGATGGATATGATGTTCCTCCCAAGACAACGATCTATGTGAACGCATGGGCGATAGGGAGGGATCCCAACTCATGGGAGCGGCCGGAGGCGTTCGAGCCTGAGAGATTCATGCGGTGCTCTGTAGACACGAATGGGCAAGACTTCAAGTTCATACCATTTGGGGAAGGGCGAAGGATTTGTCCTGCTAAGAACGTTGGCATGGCAACGATGGAGCTTGCGCTGGCCAACCTCTTGTATTCTTTTGATTGGGATTTACCAGATGGGATGAAGAAGGAAGACATCAGCATGGATGAAGCGCCAGGCATCGCTGTGCACAGGAAATTTCCGCTGGTTCTTGTGGCCACCAAGTATGGTGGAATAGAGGTGAAAGATAAATCTGAATGTTGATTCTTCTCTGAAGCCAAAAAAAAATAGAATCTGAGAAATGTTGCAATAACATCTGAGGTGAAAGATAAATCTCAAGATGCTGTAATAACATCTGAGAAATGATTATACTATATATCCTAGAAGAAGTCTAACTTGGGACTTATCAACTCCAAACTCAGGGTGTTCATATGTCTCTGGGGACTTGACACACTTCACATCTCAAATTTTATAAATATTTTTCTTCTATTAATAAAAGCATATACAACATGAATGGAATAGTAGAGTGTTCCAAGAGGTTGATTTTGAGGTGATCATAGTCTGCTTAGGAAATCTTGATACTCCAAGTTCCAATGCATTAAGTTCTAGTCGGGTTAACCCCTTCTGGAACCCTCGGGAGGTTTTATACTTGTCACCCATCTCATCTCGCCTCAACCCCAAGTTGGCGGGCCTCCTTGAGTTGCTTTGTCAGTCACGACCTCGGTCTTTAGTGTGTCTTTCTAATGACTCACCTCATCGGTTGACTACTTGTAGACTTTGACCTACTTATAAAGCTCCATGACTAAGTCTCATCTTACCTTGATCTGGTGCTCCAACTTGTCGAGCCGAAACTGGAGTCGGGCCAACTTGTTGTAGTATCATTCACTCTAGGTCATCTTATTCTTCAACTCATCTCTCTCCATAGAAGGGCACCGAAAAGAGAGAGAGAGAGAGAGAGAGAGAGAGAGAAGGAAGGCAGTGGGGTTGGCCACTCACCGTGACGAGCTGGTCGTGGCATCAACAATGAGATCTTCTGTCAGCCTCATGTATAGGCCCTTTGCCAACCTTTGGTGCAACATGCTTCGACTCCAATGGGCGACCTCCCTTAGAACCTACTAGGGCCGACTCATGCCATTGATGTTCCAAGAGGAAGTGACCACACCCTCCTCTCCCTTGGCCACCCCCATCAATGACTTGCAATGATAGAAGTATCACTGAATAGATGAAATCTCAAACTCGTTAGTAGGTGGTGGGATGTCAGGAGCCAAATCTTGTTAGATTTCATGCAACCACCAAGATCATATGCCCACTAGCAAAGATACCAATGAAGCCTCACACAAGCGACTGCATGTACAAATATTTGCAACAAAAGGCCAAATCATTCTATAGCATATTTTGATGGTGTGCGAAGCTAAATTGACCCATAGCGTATTTCAACAATGTGCAAGGCTGAATCAGCCCATAGCATATTTTAATTTCCTATAAGACTGAATCGGCTCATAGTGCATTTCGATAATGTGCAGAGTTAAATTGGCCTATAAGCGTAATAAGAGGGTGAACAATTAAAGTGGTCAAACACATACTTCAGAGGAGAGGAGAGGAGAGGAATTTTGACAAGATTATACTAGTGTTTTCCCCTATTTTTATTCTCGGTTTATGTGTTAGCCGAGTAGAGATGAGTAAGATTTTTATAGGCCCCAAATGAATTTATATTTAGAGCCAAAATGAGAAATGATCTTATCCGGATTTTCAAGATATTGGTGGTACCACCATTAGTCTTGGTGGTACCACCGTCAAACCTTGTTACAGGACACTAAATGAGTTAAACAACAGACCCAATTCAGTCATGATTCAGACCCAATTGACCTCTAATTGAGTTAATATTATTTTATCATAATACCGACTCAATTAAACCTAAACTAATTCGATCTAGACAAATTATTACAAAGCACGAATCATATATTGTCCGGCATATCATTGGTTCTTCTAACGCTTCGTTTGATCGTTTGGCATATTGTCATTTCCTTCGGCGTATTGCCTAATCGGCATGTTAACTCCTGCAACTTCCGATCTCTTTGGTGCAATATCCAATCCTTCGGCTCGATGCCCAAACTCATGACACGAAATCCTTTTGCTGACATGTCAACCGATCCTTCGGCCCGACGTCCAATTTCCTGATATGTTCAACTCTAGCTTAACGTTTGATTCCTCATACTTCAATTAATTTATCTTTCCTTGATCGAAGCTTCATTTGATCGTTTGGCATATCGTCCTTTCCTTTGGCGTATTGCCTAATCGGTATGTTAACTCCCGCAACTTTCGATCTCTTTGGTGCAATATCCAATCATTCGGCCCGATGCTGGAACTAATGACACGAAGTCCTTCTGTTGGCATGTCAACCGATCCTTCGGTCCGACGTCCAATTTCCTGATATGTTCAACTCTAGCTCAACGTTTGATTCCTCATACTTTAATTAATTTACCTTTCCTTGATCGAAGCTAGTCATACGTCACTCAAAACGCAGATTAGATCACAAACTCATCAATTGATTTCATCATCATAATTCGAGATTCAACAATCTCTCCCTTTTTAATGATGACAGTCAATTGATGACAGAGTTTAAACTAAACTCCCCCTATCAATATAGCATAATTTTAATCATGAATTATATGCAATACATCATATTATTACTTATATCATAAGTTCAAATATTACATCTAAATCATCATACATAATAAAATTTTAGTTTCCTCTTTCTCATCAACAAAAAGGAGAAATGCAACTAGTAATTTTTTAAACATGCAAGTTCTACTTCTGGTAGAACATACAAGTTTAGCAAGTTTTAGATATGATAATTTTTATCATGTAAGCTAGTAATTCTTTTTTTTTTTTACAATATAAACATGCAAGTTTTGCTTCTTAAGATGAACAAAATAATACTTTTGCCTGAGATTGTAAACTAACAATTTTTTCTTCCTTAATGTATAAATTTATAAGTTTTCATCAATAGTAAAAAAAAAATCATAACTTTATAATTTTTTCTTTCTTTCTTCCCCTTTGTTAGGATAAAAAAGATGAATACAATAGTAAAAAAAAATTTCATCAATTTTTAGATCATAACAAATATTAATAAAAACGATAAGTTTACATCAATTCGAATTGAACCATTGTATTCATCTGAACCCCGAACGAACAGATGTCGCCAATTCGAATTCGATTTTGCTTTTCGATGTTGACAAGTCGGAACCGTGTCAATTCCGGAAGCATGACTATGACTAGTCCTTGACATATTTCCTTGTGGTGACCTCATCTTTTGGCCACAAAGTCTTCGGTGCTATACCATAGCCTCTTACTTCCACCATAGGAAGCCCAAACAAATCAATCACTTTGATCCTACACCAAAGCATCCAACCCCAAATAAGCGTTTCTGCTGCTTGCTTGTGTGTGCAACTGTAGTGCTCCACAATGGCAGCTCTTCACATCTCCCTCCTTCTCCTCCTCCCTCTGCTCACATTACTTCTCTTCTCAGGTAGGAGGAGGAAAGGCAACGCAGCATGGAAGCTCCCACCAGGCCCAAACACGCTCCCCATCATCGGCAACCTCCACCAGTTGGGCCGCAGCCTCCTGCACCAGTCCCTGTGGGAACTCTCCAAGCAACACGGCCCTGTCATGCGCTTGAAGCTTGGCCATGTCCCCGTCGTGGTCGTCTCTTCCGCGGGGTCGGCCGAGCAAGTCCTCAGAACCCACGACCTCGAGTGCTGCAGCCGGCCTCGCACCATCTCCACCGCGAAACTCTCCTTCGGCTGCTCCGACGTGGCCTTCGCCCCGTACGGAAGCCATTGGAGGGATCTGCGGAAGATTTGCGTGGCGGAGCTCTTCGCCACCAAGAAGATCACGTCCTTTAGACCCGTGAGAGAGGACGAGGTCCAGAGAACCATGGAATCGATCCGTTCTCGTGCTCCCAACACGGTCGTCATCAACCTGAGTGAGGAGCTGCTCTCTCTTACTGCCAGTATCACTTGCAGGACCGCCTTTGGCGATCGCTGCCACGACGGTTTCCACCGCACCGCCAAAGAGAGTCAAGCAATCTTTGCCACCTTCTTCGTAGCAGACTACTTCGCCATGCTCGGGTGGGTGGACGTGATCAGAGGAACGCAAGCCAGGCTTCAAGATGTCTTTCTTAAGCTCGATGCTTTCTACCGACGACTCATAGATGACCATCTCGATCCAAGGAGGCGGCGATCCGACGATGGTGAAGACACCTTGGATGCTCTGCTCCGCCTCCAAAAGGACGACAACAATATTACAGACGCTCACATCAAAGGAGTACTCATGGTGCCGTTTGCCGCCCTCATCAGCATCACCTGTACTTTCAGCATCGAATATAGTCGGTCATACACTAAGCTAGCTCAGTTCTTGACGATTCCGTAGGACATCTTCGTTGCCGGGTCCGACACATCGGCGTCGGGGGTAGAGTGGGCGATGACGGAGCTCATGAGGCACCCGGAGAAGCTGAGACGGGCACGAGATGAGGTGAGAGGCCGCGTCGGGAGGAAAGGGAAGGTGGAAGAGAATGACCTCCACCAGCTCGAGTACCTCAAGTGCGTTGTGAAGGAGACACTGAGGCTGCACCCTCCCGCTCCACTGCTCGTTCCGAGAGAGACGATGGAGCACGTTAAGCTGGATGGATATGATGTTCCTCCCAAGACAACGATCTATGTGAACGCATGGGCGATAGGGAGGGATCCCAACTCATGGGAGCGGCCGGAGGCGTTCGAGCCTGAGAGATTCATGCGGAGCTCTGTAGACACGAATGGGCAAGACTTCAAGTTCATACCATTTGGGGAAGGGCGAAGGATTTGTCCTGCTAAGAACGTTGGCATGGCAACGATGGAGCTTGCGCTGGCCAACCTCTTGTATTCTTTTGATTGGGATTTACCAGATGGGATGAAGAAGGAAGACATCAGCATGGATGAAGCGCCAGGCATCGCTGTGCACAGGAAATTTCCGCTGGTTCTTGTGGCCACCAAGTATGGTGGAATAGAGGTGAAAGATAAATATGAATGTTGATTCTTCTCTGAAACCAAATTATTGACTCGATTCGATTTTAATTCTTGCCGATTCAGTTTCAATTTGGATTGAATAATGATCATAGCAGTTAGTCCCAGATCAGGAAAAATAAATTTGGTATCTCATGTTTAAACTATAAATAAGGTATGAGCTTTGAAGTCAGATGCACCACAAGAAAAATCTAAGTATTTTTAAGTCCACAGTCAGTTAAATAGTTTGAGTTTTTTCTTGTTAAGTATTTTTCGGTGTTTTATGGCCTAGGAACATCTTCCTAAGGCTTTTGTAATTGTCTCTCTTTTATAGTAGTGATTTGCTCCTCCTTCGTGATGTAGGTCAATTGATCGAATCACGTAAATTTGGTGTTCTTGTGTTTTTATCTCTCTTATATTTTTTCTTTGCTTTATTGTCTTTTTGAATTGCTAAATTACCTTTTTAGATAAATATCTTGGGGTTAGCTCTAACAATAACAACAGCTCATCTCAAGAATTTTGCTTACGATTGGAATGTGATAGGTTTTCTGAGTGTAATTTAGGTCAAGGCTGACACGATTGAGTCAAAATCAAATGAATTTGTTATAGCTTGAACTCAATCAAAATGTGATACGCTTCTTGAGTAATGCTGACACGATTGAGTCAAAATCAAATGAATTTGTTATAGCTCGAACTTAGTCAAAATCAAATGAATTTGTTATAGCTCGAACTTAGTCAAAATGTGATATGCTTCTTGAATGTGATCTAGGTTAGAGACCAACATGATCGAATCAAAATCAAATCGAATTTAGTATGGGTGGTAGAATTTTATTGCTTAAAGGATTCATCCTAGGGGGTAGCCTTTTTTTGGCGTGATCGAGCCAACACCTTTCGAGGAAGAAGTATATGTCACCAACAATAAGTCTTAAGATCTGGAAGAAAACGATATTTAGACCATTGTTGAAGAATGGGATGAAAGTCCAAGCTTGAGGTTTGAATGCTCCGAATTGTCTAAAGGTGTTGGTGGGGGTGGGGGTGGGGGTGTGCAACAAGTGTTTGGACCACCTTTTATAGGGGCTGAGAGCGATTCTTCCGCTACCCCGAGCATCCATCGGATAATTTGAGAAGGGGGGCAATGGTAGCAGAGTTTGGATTAGTAGGGGTGATATAGCATAATTAGGATAATCGAGAGTTATTTGGGTCATCATTGTGATCTTTATAAATTTCCTATGATCTAAGTAATTAAATCATGGAGACTTTATATCGCACTACATCAGCTCGATGTCAAACTGTTGTGGTGGGATGTTTGGAGTCAAATCCGATCAGATTTTGTGCAACAATCAAGATCACATACTTACCGATGAAGATACCAATAAAGCCTCACATGAGTGATTGCACTACAAATATTTAAAACATATGGAAGGCCGAATTGACCAATTGCGTATTTTAATGAATGTGCGAGGTAGAATAAGCTCATAGCACATTTTGATGATGCATAAGATTTAATTGGCCCATAAGTGAACAATTGAAACGATCGAATACATAAGAGAGTGAACAATTGAAGCCATCGAATGCATACACATACATATACATATTCTAAGAGTGAACAAGTGCTAGGAGGTCGACACTCCAACACCAACTGGCTAATACCTTAGCATTACATAACCGACATCTCTAGTCAACACATCGACATCAAGTGACCGACCTTAGCATCATGTGATTGACACATCACCATCGTCACGAGTTGGATGTTTCTATATCTCAAATTTGGTACATCACCATCAAAGTTAAATTTACGAGAAAATATCATAACCTTTATGTGCAATGCCTATTACAAAGGTAACAATACTTGAAGCCCATCATAAAAGGATTTTCCATTTAAATCACTTATAAACTTAAGTATCAAACAGATATTGTTAGGAACGTCCCAACATAGTTTTATAGGTATCGACGTAACTAGAGTTTAATTTTTTAACGTCGATAAGATTGAGATCGAAACTCGATTGACTCTATATCAGTTCTCAACTCCAACACTCAAAATTCAATTTAACAAATTACCTATAACAAATGCCTATGATGGAGTGCATATTTAGTTAAGCTAATCTAAATCTGCATAATCTCTTCAAGTAAGTGGAATACATATTTAGTTTAGTACTACAGTAATTTAAATTAGTATAGTACAGTAATCCATATCAAACGAACAAAAGTTATGGAATACGATATCATGTAATCCGATATATCATATTTTCATCCTTATAATTTTCACTTACTCTTTTCATGCGATATTTTATTGTTGATGATATTGTTAATGATATTTTATCCTTGTAATTGGCCTTGTGATGGTAAGATATTTTTGGCCTGTCATGATCACCAGTTGGTGAGATCTTTTGGCTAAGCATGAATGTTCAACAAACATTCAATGTGATGTGATGTGCATCCATTCAGCTACTGCTACGTTCAGGTCAGAGGACAACTCACTATGTGCCGTTCTTGTCCTGCTAAGAACATTGGCACCGGATGTGACGAAGAAGGAAGACAACGGCATGGATGAAGCACCTGATATTACTGTGCACAGCAAATCTCTGCCGCTTCTTGTGGCCACCAAATGTCAAATGGTGGAAGAGAGATGAAAGATGAAATGTCAACGTTTGATTCTTCTCCTCATTGATGTTGAATCTTCTCACCTGTGGGTGGGTTATACAGGAGGAGTCTTTCTCATGGTGATTTTGGTAAATTACATGTTGGTAAAAATGATATTGATCCTCCTTATAAGGTGGTCTCTGTAATAAGTGAGATGCTGAAACACAAATAAAACGAAAAAACAAGAATATTATGATATGCTGTGAAATTAGATGGAGTCAAAAGAGGATATTTAATAGGCATCTCAATTGCATGCATTTTTTCGAAAGGATATTTATCTGAGGAATGAATGAGTGGTGACGTGGGAGAGGTGTCGGTCCCATTTGGTATCACTCTCTGCTGTATTTACTCAACTGTGACAGTTGGATGGTCAGCTCCTCCAGAGCTCTGTACGAGCTACCCCCTTCCGCTACCGCCTCCACCGCCCTTCCCCGTAGCTCCGCTACCCGATCCCTCACCTCCTGCCACTCTCCCCCCTCCGCCACCGACCTCGCCAGCGTCCTCGCCAGCTCCTCAGCGGCTGGCGTGCCCTCTGCGCCGCTCCCCTCCCCCACCCTTACAGCTACCCCTATGTCCTCCACCAGCAGCTTCGCGTTGACGAACTGCTCCGCCTCCATCGGCCAGACCAGCAGCGCCACCCCCGCCGTCACCCCCTCCAGCACCGAGTTCCACCCGCAGTGAGTCACGAACGAAGCCACCGCAGCGTGGCCCAGGATCGCCACCTGCGGCGTCCATCCCCGCACCACCATCCCTCTCGCCCCCTCTAACCCCTCCGGCGCCGCCGCAGCCCCGCCGAGCGCCCACAGGAAGCGGACCCCGCTCTTCTCCAGCGCCGCCGCGATCCCGCCGATCTGGGCCTCCGTCGGCGTGTACTGGCTCCCGAAGCAGATGTACACCACCGACCGCGGCGGGCACGCGTCTAGCCACGCCATGGCCTCCTCTGCCGGGACGGAGCTGCGCCCGCCGCGCCCCCCCACGGCTCCCGCCGGGCAGATCGGCCCCACAGCCCAGACGCGGTCGTGGCCGTAGGACCGCCTCAGGTGGGCGAGGTAGTCGCCCTCGAGGGCGTCGAAGGTGTTGATGACGGCGCCCCAGCTGGCAGCGTTGGCCAGGAATGAGTCCCTGGCGAACTCCCAGTCCGGGTCGCCGGCCTTGTAGCGGCGGTAGACGGAAGGGAGGTGGGAGAAAGGGAAGGAAGGGGCGGCCGCGAGAGAGGTTAGGGTGACGGAAGAGGAGGAAGCGGCAGCGCCGGAAGGGGGGGCGGGGGGCATCTGTCGCCAGACGTGGTCGAGGACGGAAACGCCGAAGGCGCCGGAGGAGTAAAAGACGACGCGGGGGATGCCGAGGTCGGCGGCGAGGTGGTGGGTCCAGCCGATGAAGAAGTCGGAGAGGAGGGCGAAGGGAGGGGAGGTGATGGAGCGGGCCCAGGAGACGACGG
Source organism: Musa balbisiana (assembly GCA_004837865.1). NCBI lineage: Eukaryota > Viridiplantae > Streptophyta > Magnoliopsida > Zingiberales > Musaceae > Musa > Musa balbisiana. Next base: position 4,026,979 of record CM017193.1, on the reverse strand, counting down.
CGGGGCCGAGGGAGGAGAGGGCGTGGATGAGGGCGGCGACGGAGTTGCCGTGGGAAAGGCGGCGGACGTGCTCGACGCCGGGGGCGAGGGTGGATAAGGAGAAGGGGAGGACGAGGGGGAAGGCGGAGGGTGTAGCGGCGAGGAAGTGGTCGAGGAGGGGGAGGTTGGCGGGGGTGACGACGACGGTGAAGGAGAGGCCGGGAAGGCGGAGGGATAGATGGTGGACGAGGTCGAGGAGGGGGATGAGGTGGCCCTGAGCGGGGAAGGGGAAGACCAGGAGGTGGTGGACGTCGCCGGTCGTCGACATCAGGCTTGACCGACCCGGGCTTAGGTGGTGCCAATGGAGGAAGCCAAGACCTTTAACTTGCTGGGGCGGAAGCCGTCGCCATCGCACGTCGTGCATTCATCACACGATGTGACCTCCATTTAAAATAAATAATTTTATTTCTATATTAAAAAATATATCACGTGATTTAAAAAACAAATAATTGTATTTCAACATGTGACATGTTATAATTATTTATTATTTTTTTCGTCATTTTTAACTCATACGTCATATCACGTATTATATTTTTCATCAATATGAAGACAAATAAAATTTATTTATTTTCTTTTTTAAAATTATAAAAATCATAATATTTTTTTTTAATATAAAATTATGTTAACAGAGACTAAATATAGAAAATAATCTATAATTAATCCGACGATGATAACGTCAGTACTAAGACGTCATGGTGATCATCATATTGTTCATGTTTACTTTTATGAAAAATATTGAGGATCAACTATAATGAACTTAAAAGAGTATTAATGAAGTTGAGTATAGCACAAATTGTTGACCAATCAAGCTATCAATGTACTAGTCAAACTGTTCTTCATTTCTCTGAATAAATCTTACTTGTAGATACAATACTTTTTATTTCTTCAACAAAAAAATCTAACAATAAATGAAAAGGATCTAAATAAATAAATAAAAAAATTTGTTGGATTTGTTTTTGATGTCTTGCGCCAGAAGGGTTTACATGTTACAGACATTAAAATAAAGATGTTGACTTGCAAACATAAATAAAGCCAAGATTGATGGTTGATCAACTCAAAATGCGAGCACTAATTTGTAAATAGCCTCAAGAACTCTCGATGTCTCAAAAAAAAAGCCCACCTTATAAAGAAAGTTTAATTCTAACTAAACATTTAACGCAAACACAAGAAAAAGGTTCCCTATTTAACTATGACCAATCCATGAGGCTCTCACTTTGCCTTCTAACTATTGACTAAAGAAAAAAGAAACATAAATCCAAAGAAATAATGGTCGTGGATGACAATCATGGCTAACCTAATTTTCCTGGATCCAGATTGAACAAAGAGAGCATGGTCGATCAGATGTAAAGCTTAAGTTCACAGCTCAATGAATTACTTTGTGCCATTACAAGAAACATGAAAGCTAAAATGTCATCATCAATGAACAATACGAGCCAGTCTCGACCAAACAAGATCATCATTATCTTGGCAGGAAGGAGAGAAATGTATGTATCTGAGATCTTGTACATGAGACAGAAATTTGATGAACTCACAAATAAAGGAATCAGAGATGACGTACAGGGAAAGTGACCTTCTGAGCAAGTAGGCGCTATCGGCAAGAACTGTGCAAGTTCAGCATTATAGTATGCATGAAGACAGCTGCATCACCTTTGGTTGTTTAACTTGACCGCTTAGATTTTGTCAATATCACTATCTAAGCCCTGCATAACACAAAAATTTCAACAGAGCAGACAAATACACATTTTATTCTTCCTAACATAAAACCATACTAATTCTAGAAAATACATGTTTTGTATCTTAGTTCCTTTTTTATTGTTCTTTTTGAAAATTTATAGTGTGACTAATTAGTTTAATCCTTTTCTAGAATAGCTTTGAATATCTCCCTTAATATTACAATTTGGTATAAAAAAACTCTTGTTCCATTTATCTACATCTTTTCTATCATCAAAATTATGTTAAATACAACCGATCTATCTCCTAAACCCTTTCAAACTACAAGTATACAATTAGCTTTTTTCAGTCGTAATTTAATCTTCTTTGATACTTCTTTTATCATATTTGTTCTAATCTCATGAATAAATACATGATTTATAAACTTCCCACCGTCGTTTTAATTTAACACATAATTGTCATTAAAATGTTTATAAAAAAATAACTCACCAACAAAGGGCAAAAGATAGTTATTGGTCATATAAAGGTGTGATAAAATGGAAGACCATATTGGTCATGCTAGCAAGTAAATAGCCACAAAAGACCATGTGAAAATAAAACCAACTGTTTGTGACAAGTTTGCATGAGCAATGCAAATTCAACAAAATGAGATTAAATAGAATATGATGGGATAGTAATTCGATGTAATACATAAATACTATCATTAACTAGAAGCTGAATGAATATTCAGATCACATGATTTATATCATCATAGCATTAATCTCATCTATGAAAAAAACATAACAATGTCTTTTCATTTAGTTTCTTGTTGGATCGCAAAGAGCAAGAGTTACTCAAAGCAACCAGACCGTCATATGTTACTGTAAAATGGACACGAAAAACTACTGAATTTCATGTGTTGGAAATTTGTGAGATATCTTACCGAGGTGCTCCCAATCTTATTAAGATCATCATCCAAACCATCATTCCCACCATCTGTAACAGCATAAGATTATTATGAGGCAGGAAGTTGTAACTAGTAACTACTTTATTATAGAAGCTACAAAGACGAATTGTAAGGTTACTCAAAATATGAAAAGACAGTGAGTCCATTGAGGTTGCAGAAACATTTATTATATATTTTTAACCATAAATTCTGATAGAAAAAGGTATAAATGGAATGTTGCGTACCCAAACCCTCATCATCACTTCCAAGATCTCCCAGAAGGAACACATCCAAGTCCTCTACGGTTGATGAGGTAGTAGTCTTTTGCAGTTTTGTTTCTTTTGCTTTTGCTGCAGTAGCTGAGACAGCAGTTGGATTTTCCTTGATTCTATCAGCTTGACTTTGCTCTGCTTTGGTCTTCAACTCTTCCATATACTGTTTCTCATAGCTGATTTATTGTAAAGACAGCTAAAGTCAGTATTGGCTGCCTGCTTCCTTTGCCCCAGTGAGAGCTCAGGTTAGTGTCAAACAAGCATACATCTCACAGAAAAAACATTAAAGTATATATAAAATTCTTGTAAATAAAGCATGCATATTCCAGTCCCAAGACTCAGCTTGAACAGTTGATTCATTGCTAAGTATAACAGTGAACTGGAGGGAATGAAGGCTAATCATAACATGATTTTCTGCATTTAAAGGAGAGAGACAACCATCTAGTGAAAGCAATCTGACATCTGAAAAAGGAAAAGAAAGAGCATGACACACCACTTAATCAAACTACCATCCATGACTTGTCAGTAAGCATCACACAAAGAATTCTGACCATAAAAGATTTCTTTCAAAAGTAAGTTGATCCAAAAGTCAATCCTTGATTAGGAAACAAACATATTTCCAATATAATTATGTATAATCTGGATCTGTTAACATCCTTAATGGACAAGTAATTTCAGCCTTTTGTTTGATACCGAGCCTAATTGGGATATGCAGGATTTTAAATGTTATAAAATATTTTTTTTATGGAATTTTCTACTAGTCCAAAAATGCTACAAAACTGACTGTCAGTTTATATCCTTTATCAACATAAGAATTCTAAAATTTGGATGGTATCAACAGGCAACAGAAGAAAAGATACTTACGGAGCCACATAACTGTTTATGAGAGTAAAATATATCCGCCAGAATTTCCTCTCCTTCATATAGCGTGGGCATAGCTCATATCTGAATGTTGATATTTCCTGAAACATTAGATGTAAATTATCCAGTCATAATCTTATGTTTAACAAAAAAAAAAAAAGAAGAAGGTTGGCATTGCTGACATTTCATGACAAGATTAGCATACACAAAGGGTAAGTTAACTATGATCAAGTAACATAAGTTAACGTCGTCTTCACGTTGCAGTACTGAAAGATTGTGAATTAATTAACAGAATTGGTTCTTTCGGAACTTCACAAGATGTAAAATGAGAGTCCTGAAACATTAGATGTAAATTATCCAGTCATAATCTTATGTTAACAAAAAAAAAAAAAGAAGAAGGTTGGCATTGCTGACATTTCATGACAAGATTAGCATACACAAAGGGTAAGTTAACTATGATCAAGTAACATAAGTTAACGTCGTCTTCACGTTGCAGTACTGAAAGATTGTGAATTAATTAACAGAATTGGTTCTTTCGGAACTTCACAAGATGTAAAATGAGAGATTCAATACAAGCCAAACTATTGAAAAGATTAAATTGACACAAGAAATAAATTTAACAGAATGAAACACCTTCACTGTCGACAGAACAAGTGTAGCATGCCTTGCTTGCCATTCATTAAGATCCTGCCTCACATTTGACACTGTGGGAACGTCTGACATCTCTGGTTCATCTACAAAGATAACACAAATGTAGTAAGATTAACCTTGAAAATTAGAATTAAAAGATACTGCATATCTTCTGAGGAACAAATTAGCAACAAGACCCTACATAGGCTATTACAGAAAAATAAGCAACAAGGTAATCCAGAAAACTCATTACACAGAAACACAAACACATCAATAGAACAACTTCAGATGCCACATGAATTCCTGAAACATTTTGTTATAGCAGCGTAACAACAAATAATTGAGTTATCAATTGCATTCGGAGCCCATAATATTATCAAACCGATCATGTCAAGTCCGTCTCTTTCAATTAAAGCTTCAATCAAGAAGATAGACGAGCGTGAAATGCCAACACAGATGACAATATTGAGTGAAACAAGGAGGGAAGAAATGATCTAGCGCGCACCTTGCATGGGGAAATCCCTGAAAGTACTGAGCTGGATCCCCTTCACGAACTCTCTCAGCTCCTCGGTGACCCCAAACCTCTCGAGATCCGACCCGGGGTCGGGAGCAACAGCCGCACTGGATCCCTGCCCCAAGGTGGAAGGGATCGGGATGGGGATGTCGACGGCGAGGGTCTTGATCTGGTCAGCGGCGCGGAGGGCCTCGGAGCGGATCAAGTCGGCCTTCTTGGAGGCCTCGGCGGCGATCTCCTTCGACTTCTTGGTCGTCTCGGAGACGAACTCCTGAGAGATCCTGGCAGCGTCCCTGGTGAGATCCTGCGACCGCTTCGCCGCCTCCTCGGCTAAGCCCTTCGCCCTCTGCCAAAGATCCATGCCCGATCCGGCGATCCTCACCACTCCCCAAGACCCGGAAGAAGACGCGACCAACGTTACATACATCTATCTCAAGGTAACTTATTTACGCATTTATTGGTATTCCAGAACTATAAACTTACATATACACCCTTATAGTTTATATAAATTAATAAATACCCTCTCTATAAGATGTATGTTATCCGATATGCTATTTCTATATTTACAAGGATATATTTGTAAATTATGAGGACAAATACGTGATCTTCAAAATTCACAGGAGAAGGATGGGATCTAATACAAGACCGCATTGTAAGAGAAATTTAGTATGACACTTGGAGGGTGGATCCGACGTTTATCATATCCGATATATATATGTATATATATATGACTGTATATATATATATATATGTATATATGTGTATGTATGTATATATGTGTATATATACATATATGTACACATGTATATATGTATGTGTATATATACACACACACACACACATATATATATATATATACATATATATACATATATATACACATATATACACATATACATATACATATACATATACATATACATATACATATACATATACATACATATACATATACATATACATATACATATACATATACATATATATATATACATATACATATACATATATATATACATATACATATATATATACATATATATATATATATGTATATATATATATATATATATATAATCTAGTAAGGTTGATCTATTGGTATGTGCCACACAATGGAGTAATGGCAACACATACTAAAAGTCATAACATGAAGGAAATGAAAAACACTAATAAAGTAGTCTAAATTAGCATTAAACTATCAGATATAACACTAATAAATTCTAAACAACTGATAGCTTATCAATAATTTTATTCTATAAGATGCAAAATTGATAAGGATGTCAAACAATGCAAGATATGGAAAACAGAATCTGTAATCAAAATTTGAGTTCCTGCCCTTTTTTTTTTTTCTGAGCAAAACATTGTCTATGATCACACTGAAGCCAAAACTGGAGGAATTTACATGGCAATGATCTCTATCCAACTGCTGAGCAGCTTTATCTTTATGAGTTCTTGTGATTCTAAAGATCATAGACATCTAGGAAGCCTTCATTCATGCTCAAACTATAGGCTAAGATCTTGATATAATATTTAGAGAGAAATGTGTTATCTTTCTCAGAATGAAAACATTTAAAGAGGATTGTTACAGCAATACCATCTCATTCAAGGAGACCAGAAAGAAAGAGTTCATTTCTGAGCTTTTGAGCTGCTCACAAGTACTCACTTGAGAAAGAAAACTAAACAGGAAAAGAAAGTAAAGTCATCTCCTTCTCATATTACTTCAGTTTCCACTAAGATCTTTTCCTAAGCCTTCTCAGAACTGAAAGAAACAGAACTCTTACAAACCTAATATCTAATGATCTACCAAGATCTGCAATGCCTCCAACATCCTCAAAAATCCTCACAAGTAACAAAGCTCACAGAGATCATAAAAAGAAGAATTAGAACAGGAAGATCTTTTAAGTAAATACCTAAAAGGCCTGCCTCTTTTTCTCCTCCTCACCAAAAGATCAAAACTTCTGAAGATTTCAGCTACAAGAGAATCTCAAAAGACACCAAACCACCATATATAAATACTTAAACCGATAGTTTATACTGATAAACACTGCATAAGATCATAAAAGTTGAACTAAAATTTCAATTATGAGATTACCTAAGCAAAATCTCCCATAAATTATAGAAACTGTTCTTTCACTCTATATCAGCTTCTGTTAAGACCACTTGAGATAAATCTGCTGCCTACTCCAAAAGCCACTGATCTAAGTTAATCTAATCCTATAAATCACATCAAATGAATCACTGATCCAATATGCATAAACCCAAGTTGATAATAGTAGATCTATATAATCTTATAAACCAAGACAAATATACTCTCACCTTGTTTTAATCAGCAACTTTTCCGCATGCTTCACTTCATGTACCATGGTAGCAATACAATTAATTCTTATTCCTCCAGCAATATCATCTCTGCACATAATTTAAAATGAGAAACAAAAGAAAATACAAGTTGATGAAGGCTGCATAACATTTACAGGGGAAGAAGAAAAATGATGGCATGGCATGTTGCAGATACCGAAGAACTGTATCTTTGTTTGTGCTTCTTTCCATGATATTTCTTCAAGCCCTTGCCTTAGCCTTGCATAGATTTCAGACCATCTTAACCATGGTTATAAGAATTCTTCTTCCTCAAACAAAATCATATCTACACATCAATGGGAAAAGAAGGAAAACACAAGAGAGGCAATTGTTGGGGATGGATGATACAATGAGCAAGCAAATAATCTTTCTCCAAGATATGCATAGGAAGAGGAAAACTTGTGCAGATCATTACTTGCATTTTGTCCCGGAATTAGTTGACCCATATGAAGAACCTCAACTACAAGCTTGGCAAAACTGTTCTTGAATCATATCACTGTGCCTTATGTGCTATTATGCCCTGCTCTCATTTCTGTGGATCAGTAGCTGTGCTGCTCAAACAGTGATATACTTGATGTCTTATCTGTACACTTCTTCCCTCTCTTGATGCTAATGCATTGTAATCAAGATCTTTCTGGTCTGATGAAATGATCAAGCTAAGATAGACTACTGGAATCTCTTTCTGCCTCTCTTACTTTGCTTTGATAATTTCATCTATGAAATACTTGGGAAACAATATTTTAGAAGAAAGAATCAACCATTGCTCAATTAGGCAAGCTATTAGCCACATACTGGATTTCATGAACATCCCTAATTTTCAGTGAATGGAGGCAAAAAAAAAAAAAAAAAAAGGAAAATATCTATTTTCCTGGTTGATGTCTACATCCATAGTGATGTGGTCAATCAAATAATTCTTGGCATATCAATTTATGAAATATTTTAATATGAAGGATATCATTGTATATTTTTGTAGAACAACTTGTGATTCAAGTTTCTATACCATTTTATAATGTGGAAGAGATTATTTGATGATAAATAAAGTATAATATAAAACTGTGCAAAATAATATATATATATATATATTAATTGTCAAGGTCACCTCCTCATCCTCATCTTGCCTAACCAATAAGAGCATTCTGTGCTTGATGAATACCTCATGTAGTTGAACTGGTCAACATTCAGGCACCCTGAATGAATCATAAAAGAACTGTCCTCTTATACCTCATAGCTGTTCCTGATTAAGATGAGGCTTCAAATTGGAAATGGTCCAAAATAGTTGCTTAATCATGACTTAACTTTTAAGACTCATTCTACAAAGTCAAATCAAGTTTTGACTAAGTTGTGCTATGTCTCCACCTTTTTTATTTGGGAGCATTCATCATTCTGCACAATCAGAGATGTTGACCTCTAGCAATTCAAGTCTCTTTCTATTGGATTAAACATAAATCTAAAATATGCAAAAATATTTTGGAGCCATTAATATTATTTTATCAACTCCTTCCCTATCATCATCTTCAGCAAGTTGTCCTGTAATTTGTAATAAGATATTATTAGTCAAAAATTATGGAGACACTCTATTTGATCTTGATTTCGAATCTTGATGCACATCGGTCTACAACAAAGACAGTAGATGACGAAGACCTCTAATTACTAGTAAAAAGTTTTTCTTTTCTTTGAATTATATTCGATTTGAAGAATATTTTCTAATCTATTATTTTTAAAAAAATTATCCCGAAAAGGATATAAAAAATTATTATTGTTGAGATTTTGTTGTTTGCCAATCCAATTTTATTTACATAATAAAAAAAATTGAGGATAGCATCAGATAAACAGAATAAAATTAGAATACTATTTATTCCTTTTTGTGTTGAAGCTTATTTTAGCATTTGTGATAGAGAAATATGATGAGGTATTATCTCATTTGGTGTTCTTTTGAGGTTGTCCAAAGCGGCGCCGTTTAGCAGCCAAAATGGAAGCCGTCGAGTTCACGAAGGGTTCCATCTCGGAGACCTGATCAGATTACTCGACACGTTCAAACAACGAGTGGATATATATATATATATATATATATATATATATATATATATATATATATATATATATATATATATATATATATATATATATATATATATATATATATATATATATATATATATATATATATATATATATATATATATATATATATATATATATATATATATATATATATATATATATATATATATATATATATATATATATATATATATATATATATATATATATATATATATATATATATATATATATATATATATATATATATATATATATATATATATATATATATATATATATATATATATATATATATATATATATATATATATATATATATATATATATATATATATATATATATATATATATATATATATATATATATATATATATATATATATATATATATATATATATATATATATATATATATATATATATATATATATATATATATATATATATATATATATATATATATATATATATATATATATATATATATATATATATATATATATATATATATATATATATATATATATATATATATATATATATATATATATATATATATATATATATATATATATATATATATATATATATATATATATATATATATATATATATATATATATATATATATATATATATATATATATATATATATATATATATATATATATATATATATATATATATATATATATATATATATATATATATATATATATATATATATATATATATATATATATATATATATATATATATATATATATATATATATATATATATATATATATATATATATATATATATATATATATATATATATATATATATATATATATATATATATATATATATATATATATATATATATATATATATATATATATATATATATATATATATATATATATATATATATATATATATATATATATATATATATATATATATATATATATATATATATATATATATATATATATATATATATATATATATATATATATATATATATATATATATATATATATATATATATATATATATATATATATATATATATATATATATATATATATATATATATATATATATATATATATATATATATATATATATATATATATATATATATATATATATATATATATATATATATATATATATATATATATATATATATATATATATATATATATATATATATATATATATATATATATATATATATATATATATATATATATATATATATATATATATATATATATATATATATATATATATATATATATATATATATATATATATATATATATATATATATATATATATATATATATATATATATATATATATATATATATATATATATATATATATATATATATATATATATATATATATATATATATATATATATATATATATATATATATATATATATATATATATATATATATATATATATATATATATATATAAACGAGGGAGGGACCGCCGCTGACGCGCCCGAACAGTTCGAGACGAAAGCCTTCGAATCTGATGCATGTTTGTCGTTGCCGCCGTTGACAACTTCTTTCTTTCGTTTTCGCAGATTAATTCGTTTCTCTTAGTTCCAATCATGCGGTCGTCTCCTTCACGAAAGGTGATGTGAGTTATCTTTAATTTTTTTGTGGTATTGTTATGCCAACACTAATTTGTAGTTTGACCAGTTGGTGGCAGTCCGATTAGGAAGCTTCCTTGATCTGTCCTGCTGTGTTCTAGTGGGTAATTATTTAGTCGATCGGTTGTTTATGGGATTAGACGGGAGAAAAAAGGAGCAATTTTTGCTCGTGATGATCGCGAAGGATTATTTTTATGGAATCTGGGAGTCAACACGGCGACGCGTCCCAATTGGATTAGATGAGGTAAAAAAGGGGTTATATAGATGGAAAGGAAAAAAACTAGTTTTTGATCAACAGGGATTAACTTAATGGGATTCGGAAGTCAACAGGGAGAACGCGGAGAGACGGGGGGAGCAAAAGAAGAGGAGGAGACTTCTTCCCTTCCTCTCTCTCTCTCTCTCTCTCTCTCTCTCGTCTTCTTTAATGCTTCCCAATTGAGAAGCTAGGGTTCCCTGTGGCCGGACAAAACTCGGGTGAAAGGCTAGGTTTTGATTCCCATATCGATCACATCTCCCACCTCCGCTAGGAGACACAAACCCTGTTCTTGTTCTTCCGCTGCTTTTCTCGTCTGATTTGGTTTGGTTTCTGATCCCCACCGGAGAAGTTCCTCTGGATTTCCATCTCGCTCGATGCTGCTTTTTGTTATAGATTTTGATTTCACTTTGGATTAATCCTTTAGGAGGCCTTTGTTGTGTTTTCTCGGATCGGATGTGACAGTTAGAACAAAGGTCGTCATAACGTTTGCTTTCTATACTTTGATCTACCTTTCCATTTCATGATCCTCTTTGCTTTTCGTTGACTTCGTTACTTCATTCATTCCCAAGATTCCATCAAACTAGAAACTGTTCGTGAAAATCGCATCTTTGTAGTCCCACATCCAGTTCTTCTATCACATCTTTTCAGAACAAATCAAGATTTCCCAGAGTTGGTGTATATTGCATTCGATACTGTACATTTTGTGGTACTTTCAACTCTTTCTCAGTGTCCGGTAGTACCTTAGTTTGGTGTAGCTGGATAGTTGTTTGAAATGAGGCTCTTGGTGCATGTGATTGAAGCCCGGAACCTCCCTGCAATGGATCTCAATGGCCTGAGTGATCCGTATGTAAAGTTACAACTAGGAAAGCACCGAGCTAAAACAAAGGTGGTCAAGAAGAATCTGAACCCTGTGTGGGATGAAGAGTTCATCTTTCGAGTTGGAGACCTCAATGAGGAGCTCACATTATGTGTTTTGGATGAAGACAAGTACTTCACTGATGATTTTCTGGGACAGGTGAAGGTGCCGCTATCAAAAGTCTTGGATGCGGAGAACTTGACCCTTGGAACAACCTGGTATCAGCTGCAGCCCAAGGGCAAGAAGTTGAAGAGCAAAGATTGTGGTAATATACCACCTTTTCATTTTCATTCATGCATTTTGGAAATTGAGAATCTGTTACAATTTTTTGGCATGTTATTGAATTTGAGATGTAATTTATGTTTATAATATAAGGCCAAACCACATACCTATTGGTTGATCTCATGGATGACCTTATCTAAAATTCTTCTCATCTCAAACAGATATCCAAGCTCATTGGCTTTTGACCTTTGTAAATTAGGTTTCTGCGTGTGTTTTGAACTTTTAATTAGAAATATTCTTTCTGCTCATGCAGAAAATTTCCCTTGGTTTAGGTTGTCATTCACGATTCTTTTGAGTGATCCAGTTGTAAGTCACACAGTTGTAAGTTACCATCTTACATTCTTTCTGTCCAATTTATTCCATCTTCTCAATTCGATTTGATGACCATGACAACCTACCTATATCTGGAGCTACCTAACTGGATAGAAAAATTTGTAAACCAATTTTGAGGATTTTAGAGCGGAGGCATCTGGATGAAAGGGATTTTTTGGATGACAGGGTTTTTCCTGGTTAATTGTACAATCGTTGCAAGCTTATATTATTTGCACACAAGTGGATTGAGACATGGTTTGATACATATTTAAGATCATCCAAATGTGTATGAGGATGTAGAATTAAAAGCTGTGCTATATCAATAAATGCTCTATTGCATTTTCTCCAGTAAACAAATCCTCTTACCATATTTTGACATTAATGCTTACTTTGGGATGGCCTTCATTTCTTTTTTTCTCTGCTGAATGGAAGTATGATCGAAAACTAATTTTATTATAAAATTCTATCTTTTTTGTACTCATATACCAGTTCAGATCCAAGTATGTCTTTGTGGCTTCATCCTGCAGGAGAAATTCGTCTAACCATATCTATGTACCAGAAGAACACTGAAGAAGCATCTGCTGGCACACGAATCATTTCTGATGATCTTGCATCAAATTCGGATAGATCAGGCGAGTTAACAAAGGGAAGGCATTCATTATCTTCAAATGGTGATACAGAATCAGCTGCTGCACCAGTGCTTAATGAAATGGATTCTCTTGAGGAAGAGAAACCAAATGCAGGAACTTTTGTGGATCGTCTGTTTCAGTTATTTGGTGGGAAAAATGTAGAACCTACATGTTCTTCCACTAGGGATGTTGATTATTCAGAAAAAATGCAAGATGTACCAGCAGATGAAGATTACGAAGAGCAAATGGTTGAAGCATGCGCCAATCTCCCCTTGATGAATTATGTAAAACTATGGAAATCAAAGGTTCAATGTGAAATGCCCTGCAAATTCCAGAGAGGGAGTTCTACTTGACCATCTTATTCTGTTGCTCCCAGGTGATCTAAACTCCTTCTCTTTCACCGAGTTCAAATGTTTGGCAATCACTGGCTGAGGTTCAAGAACACTGGTTTTCAAGCTGAACCTTGGAGACTTGAAAAATGGTGGGGAGAGCTTGAAAAAGAGTGTTTACATACACAAAAGCTGCAACTAAATTAGTAAAGGCTGTGAGCTACAGATGAGGCAGTGCTTAATGAATGGATTCTCTTGAGAAGAGAACCAAATGCAGGAACTTTTGTGGATCGTCTGTTTCAGTTATTTGGTGGGAAAAATGTAGAACCTACATGTTCTTCCACTAGGGATGTTGATTATTCAGAAAAAATGCAAGATGTACCAGCAGATGAAGATTACGAAGAGCAAATGGTTGAAGCATGCGCCAATCTCCCATTTGATGAATTATTGAAAACTATGGAATCAAAGGTTCAAAGTGAAATGCCTGCAAATTTGCCAGGAGGAGTTCTCTTGACCAATCTTATTCTGTTGCTCCAGGTGATCTAAACTCCTTTCTTCTTTTCACCGAGTTCAAATTTTTGGCAATCACTGGCTGAGGTTCAAGGAACCACTGGTTTTCAAGCTGAACCTTGGAGACTTGAAAATGGTGGGGAGAGCTTGAAAAGAGTTGTTACATACACAAAAGCTGCAACTAAATTAGTAAAGGCTGTGACAGCTACAGAGGAGCAGACTTATTTAAAGGCTGATGGGAAAAATTTTGCTGTTTTAGCAAGTGTGAGCACACCTGATGTTCCTTTCGGCAGCAGTTTCAGGACAGAGCTTCTCTTCTGCATAATGCCAGGGTCTGAATTGTCTTCTGAAGAACAATCGTCTCGTCTGGTAATATCCTGGCGCATGAATTTTCTACAGAGCACTATGATGAAGGGAATGATTGAAAATGGAGCAAGGCAAGGTTTGAAGGACAGCTATATACAGTTTGCTGAGTTGCTATCCCAGAGTATAAAACCGGTTGATTTAAAAGAAACTGCATCTAGCAAGGAGCAGATCCTAGCTTCTTTGCAAGCTGAGCAGGAGTCAGACTGGAAACTGGCATGTCGATTCTTTGGAAATTTCACTGTCATATCTTCTGTCTTTGCAGTCTTATATGTTCTTGCCCACCTCTTGCTTGCAAATCCTAGCACAATTCAAGGGCTTGAGTTCCCTGGCTTAGATCTCCCAGATTCAATTGGTGAGATTGTCGTTTGTGGGGTTCTTGTTCTACAAGGAGAACGTGTTCTAAATAGGGTCGGACGTTTCCTACAGGCAAGGAAGCAAAGAGGTAATAATACTTTTATTGACTTTGATTGTTTTTTTGTAGAACTATCCTGTTTCAATACTTAATTCTTGGTAATAATGGTCATGGTTTCCCACATTATTTTGGTTCTGAAAGTAACCCTCAACTTCCATAAGTTCATTTGATATATGAATGCTTATTATCCAAATACACATGCCACAGCAACTTTCCAGATCATGTTCTCTTACTTATAATCGATTAGAGATGTACATTATACAAAGATTTGCAACATTATTCTGTTTTTGTACAAAAGTGTGTAATTGTATCACTGTGCCACAATCATGTAAGCTTTAATGGGTTAACTTTTTAGGAGCTCTGACACCATCTGATACCCTTCGGACATGCACAAACCTGGTATTGTTGATGCATGAACAGTGTCTATTTAATTGTTCATCATGATAATTGTGTGGATTAAAGCCCTCACTTGCACTGTCACCTTTATGAACTTAATCTTCTTATAATTAAACACAAGGTCTTCTTCTTTTCACTATAGCCTTTGTTTCTCTTTCTCAAGCAAAAAAATATTATGATCACTTGCATCTTTTTACTTTCTGAACTCATCTCATCTAAATTCTGGCCTGTTTTGCCATTAACTGGTATTATCTTATGCTCTAGGAAGTAACTTATTGTTATTGATGCAGGCAGTGATCATGGGATCAAAGCACAAGGGGATGGTTGGTTACTAACTGTTGCTTTGATTGAGGGTAGTAATTTAGCAGCTGTGGATTCAACTGGATATTCTGATCCTTATGTTGTCTTTACATGCAATGGTAAAACAAAAACAAGCTCAATTAAGTTCCAAACACTGGATCCTCAGTGGAACGGTAATCATTCAAATAACTTGGTGTCTGATTTTGTTATTCACAATTTCACATTACTAGTTCTTCAACATGAACAACTGCAACAAGTCAGCTTCTGTTGTGACATCAAATCAGAAGCCCACATATAAAATTGAATACATGTCAGACTACCAGTTTACACACATATCAATTTGCCACTAAAATTTTCATTAAAAAATGAATCAGCTAAATCTGCCTTTAGTATATTTATGCTCTTATACCAGCATTCTTTTTCTGTTCCCTCAAGATAAAGGGAGAGTTGAAATTGAGTTGAATAATATCCATCTGAATCCATATCCTTATACAATCCTGGTGTGATATGGTTACATAAATTTGTATTCCTCATATGTTCATATTCTTACTTAGATTCCGCTATCCTGGATATGAATGCTGATACAGGTTCAGTTTCCATGTATCCAGAAATTATCAGTCATTGCTTGATGCTGCCATGTCCTTGGCATTGCAGTCTTGCAATCTGTTTCTGAGTAATAATGACTATCCAATCATATAAGGCAAGTTTCAAGGATCAAATTACAATTTATCAAAGTTTTGGGAAGCTTTACCCTCGATATGCAACCTTTTATCAATCTGTCTGAAGATTTTGGTTTCACTCAGAACTATTAGATGGTCCATTTAGAGTATGCACAGAATGAAATGATAGAGAACACTAATGACAGGGTGATCTACGTACATCCCTAATAAACTTCCTTGCTTTTGATCTTCAATAGAATGTTTGTTGTACTAATTATCTGTCAGTTCTGCAGAAATCTTTGAATTTGATGCCATGGATGATCCGCCGTCTATGATGAATGTGGATGTTTATGATTTTGATGGACCTTTTGATGAAGCTACATCCCTTGGTCATGCTGAAGTGAATTTTCTAAAATCTAATTTATCCGACCTAGCAGATGTTTGGATTCCTCTTCAGGGTAAGTTAGCTCAGGCATGCCAGTCTAAGTTGCATCTGAGGGTTTTCTTAAACAATACAAGAGGCAATGAGGTTGTCACAGAGTATATATCAAAAATGGAGAAAGAGGTTGGGAAAAAGGTAAATTTTGATTCTGTATTAGATATCACTTCATTGATTTAAACTTCAAGTTTAGTATGCTTACATGAACTGCTCATTTCAACATGTAGATAATATTGAGGTCTCCACAGACAAATTCTGCTTTCCAGAAGCTATTTGGTCTGCCAGCTGAAGAATTTCTCATCAATGATTTTACTTGTCACTTGAAGCGCAAACTGCCTATGCAGGTGCTTATATTTATACTTACCTTTGCACTTAAGCTCTTGTTTAACCTCAAGTGTAAACTTCAGCTTCTTCTTTTATATGCTTTGGAAATGACACTAGTATTTTGAATGATACAACATTGTGGATTTTTACTAATTAGTGCAGTCTTAGTCAGAAACAGTCTAGGGTTCACTATATTATATTGAAACATTTGGACTTCATTCTTCTTGGATAGACGACAAATAGCATGACAATATTTGCTATTTTGAGATATTTTAGTTTTTGTCTAAAAGTCTTGTTTCATTTTCTTCTCAGGGTCGCCTTTTTCTCTCTCCCAGAATAATAGGTTTCTATGCAAACCTTTTTGGACACAAAACAAAGTTTTTCTTTCTCTGGGAAGATATTGATGATATACAAGTAATTCCTCCATCATTGGCAACGATGGGGGGTCCATCTCTTCTGATTATTCTCCGGAGAGGCAGAGGCATGGATGCGAAGCATGGAGCTAAGGCACTTGATCCAGATGGCAGACTTAGGTTTCAATTCCAGTCATTTGTGTCATTTAGTGTAGCCAACAGGTAATTTTGGTCTAAGATTATGTTATATAGCTATGGATAAAAACTTGTCTAAGATATTACATAAAGTCATATTAAGAAAATCATTTTCTTACTTTTCTTTAACTTTGTGTTAATCAACCGTCAGTTTCTCAATGTAGATCTTTTGCATGCATTCATCTATTGAGATTCAATATGTTTTCCACTTAGTCTTCTGATTTATTGGTTTGGCTACTGCTTGACGTTTGAAAGTCACATTTTCTTTTAGTAATGCTTAAGAGTTAAATGAAATTAGGAATCTAGATTGTAGGTTCATGTTCTACATCATCTCATAATTATGAATTGAAAATGCCACTGCAATGCCCAATAGGACAATCATGGCACTGTGGAAAGCAAGAGCCTTGAGCCCTGAACAAAAGGTGCAGATAGCTGAAGAAGAATCAGGAGCAAGAACTTTGCAGGGTGAAGAGATTGGATCTTTCTTAGTCTTAGAGGATGCTAACATGTCAGAGGTCTTCTCCTCTGCTGTTGATGTTGATGTAAGTTGTTTTCCTGTCATCTACACATTTTTATTCTCGAGGTTTGAGAATCTTCAAAATGACCTTTAACATGCTATCAGATCAACACACTGATGGAGGTATTTGATGGAGGTTCATTGGAACGGAGAGTAATGGAAAAGGTTGGTTGTGTTGACTACTCTGTAACACCATGGGAAGCAGTTAAAGGAGATGTGTACCAAAGACAAATTTATTATAAATTTGACAAGAATTTATCCCGTTATGGGGGGGAAGTGACTAGCACCCAGCAAAAAGCTCCTTTACCCAATAAAAATGGATGGCTTGTTGAAGAAGTGATGGCCCTCCAAGGTGTGCTGCTTGGGGACTATTTCAATGTATGAATACTTTTCAGAAACTAAAATATTTCAAATCTTGACATATCTGAGAATGTGCTCTTCGCTGGTGCTTTCTCTGAACATTTTTGTGATCACCTGGTTCTTCTGTGGCCTGCAGCTTCACTTGAGATACCAAATAGATGATCTGTCCCCCAAGTTGAAGGCATGCAATGTGCACATATCACTGGGGATTGCGTGGCTGAAGAGCACCAAACATCAGAAGAGGATAACGAAGAGCGTTATATCGAATTCGTCACTTCGACTAAAGGAGATGTTCAGTAAACTTGGGGATGAACTCACACAACTAAAATAAACCACAACGGTATGCTAGTACTCATAATGTACATTTCCCAGGCTTGCTTAACATGAAAAATAGTATAGCTCTCCGGTTGCACTGATCTGCTGCATGTAACGAAGGTCGGTCAGAGATGCACATAGCATGCGAGAAATGGTAAATGCATTGAGATTAGCATCGAGCCTTCCTTACTCGATCGCAAAAAGGCATTGAGGTCATGATTGGTAATCATCTGTAGTTAACTAGCCTCTACATTCACTAACTTGAGCTAACTCGATCATAGAGGAAATGTGGTATGCCATAAATTTAGTCAGTGGTGGAGTTGACACACTAAAGAATCAGTTCATTGGCATTGTTTGGACTTTGTACTATAATTTTTAGGTTTTCTTTCAGTTGACAAATAGAGAGAAGGTCTGTAACATGGGATACCTATTACAAGTTGGCATCCATGGCAACTAGGTCGACGAAATTGCAGTGGAATCCAAATCTAAAGTTCTTCCGATGCTGTTAGTATTCTGTGAAGTATATAGAGAACTACCTTCACTGTTAGAAAACTATATTGTTCAGTTACATATTTGAGAATTCTAATTGTTTGTTGTCAACATCACAAGAAATTGATTCTTGGAAGTACTTCTGTACATCTTTCAATATGTTCTCAATAAAACAGCCTGCAATATTTTAGACAGTGATTTGCTCATTACGAATTATGTGGATGTGATTTATCTCATTTTTTGGACATCTCACCTTGATGCATGCATCCAACACAAGGTCGAACTTATTATGAGTAATATGGACTCCACCATTAGAATCATTTCTAGCTTTCTTATGTTCTTGTTCCTGCAATGCTAGATGATTTTAATGAATGAGAAGCAATGTTGTAAATGACTCGAGGGTTTGTGTAGATTAAATGCATGCAATTACACACCTTCTCACATGATTGTATATCACTCTCTTCTCCCATGGTTGTTCATGTTGCTTATCTGAATACATCAGAAACCACATGCAAACTGGTGGTGATTCTTTTGTAAATGAGCAATAAACTCCTATAAATCCAAGGAGTTGACAGAGTTTCTTTGTCAACTCCCTGCCATTTCTTGAGCAATTCTAAAGATCTTACCTCCCCTAGTTGTAAGCTCCAGTAACTTTGATATGAACATTTCAAGTATGAATTGGAGACTTGATCTGATAGCTGACTTCAGGTTGAGTGCAAGATATGCTACTGAATGGATAACAACAGCCATATTGTGGGTGGAATACTGAAAGCTGAGAGTTCTCTTGCATCATGCTACTGAAATCCTTTGGTGACACAATAATAGTCTTTGATTAGGACTCCTTTTACTTGCTATTTGCTGATTTTATATTTGGTTAGTTGTACTTGAAATTGATTGTAATCCCATCTGCTTCACTGCTCCTCTCATTAGCATCGGTTATTAAAGGGAAAGTTCAGCAACTGATTAGCTACTGTTGTGTTATTTATCTTTCTAATAATTCCTTGGAAACATTCTTTGTTACATGCTTGATAACAGCCATCTTTGCTCACCTCACTTCTAACAAGTTGTATTTGCATAGTGGTTTCAGCTAGATTTTACTGCAAATGATATGAACTAATTGTTACCATTATCAAAGTCCAGATAGAAATACCAAAGAAATGATCAAATGATTGGAAGAGTTGACTTCTCACTACACACATGTATATAGTTGTATTTATGATCCCTTTAGTAGTAGCACAAGTAAAGATAGATAGGGCCGATGTTGTCAGCTAGCCTATCTAGTAAAGATTTGACAGTATATCGTAAGGTTCTTGGCTCAAATCTCATATTGCTGACCATGGTGGTGGCGATAGATTCTATCGCCTTCTTTATGGAGGTTGTGGTGGAGGCAGTGATGGTGGTGGTGGTTATGGTGGCGGCGGCAGTGGTGCTTCTGGTGGCCTTTGTGGTGGTTGGGTTGCATGTTGTGATGCAGTATTGTGTGGGGTTTGAGCAGAACTCTGATGGCCATGGAAGCTGCCAGTGCTCACACCCCAAACCATGTAACCCTAATCCAAGTGGTGCTTGTCACTGCTGAGCTACATCATCTTATCCTATGACATTTGACTGTGGACTGCTTGTTCATGATCATTGAGGTAATATCCAAATAAGATATGCAACCAATGTTGTCTGTGTTTTTTGGTGAGAGAAATAGAGAGGAGAAAGAGAGAGGAGAGGAAGGAGAGAGAGAAAGAGAAAGAAAGGCAATCGATAATACACAGTTAGGCTTATGTAACTCATTTTTAGTGGGGAGAATTAGAGGAAATAAGCTAAAGGCAAAAAGAAAAAACTAAGGATTTGGGTGTATAAACTAATAAGAAGGAAGAATTAGTTTGAGAGTCATTTAGTAGGATCCAATTCCTCATGGATACGATGAACAGCCTAATGTATAATCCATGACGATATGAGGTTGGATGAGAGTTAATATACACGCTCTTAGCTCTCCATGCAGAGAGAGACAGGTTTGATGATTTAAGAGGGTGTAAAGCTGATGACTAAAAAGGATCCATATGCCCTTCCTTGAGTAGTTGAAATGAACACTTCTTTTATTGTTCTTTGTTTTGGACACAATCCAATTGCCAGACAACTCTAGCATCAATATATTTGATTTTATAATAATAGCATTATCGATCTGTACCGATATATCGATTAGTTATCGGTCAGATGCATACTGAGTTGCATCGAGCTATACCAAATGTACTAACATATGATATATTAAAATATATCGATATACTGTCGGATCGATATATGTTGCTCGTACCGAATAATATGCTTTGCTACGTTAATCATTGATGACCTGTGGTAAAAAGTTTTACTGCATGATACTTTAATTTCTCATCACAGAATGAGAAAGTTTAGTAACATCTTTGATCTGTGGATAACTTACAACTTAAGCTTAGCACAAAGGGACCTCTTATTTAGCTGAAGAATCCCTCTGGAAGCTTGTTGGAAGGGTTTTCCTCTAAAATTGCAAGCATTTTTCTTCTCTCTTAAAGAAGTGTCTCATTTTGATGCCAAGGAAAACTGGACAAGAAGGAAAAATGCTCTTCAAGTCTGATTACAGATGTGTCATTTGACAGAAGTGTACATCTGTAACCTTGGCAGAGCTTGCGAATTGGAGTTCACTTTGAGAGACTTCCTACTGCCGCCAACCTACTATTAACAAACTTGGAGAAAATTTACGTGATTTTAATGACAGTACACAGATTCACATGTTGCCAGTCCTCCAGAGACTGAAAATACAATCTGGAGTAAATGTAAATGAAGTTGGCTTTTCTTTGAACCACTTGTCAAGCTCTATAAAAGATACAATATATGCTTTACATTCATGTTCTCAAAGAAATTAAATCAGAGATACACAGCCACAAACCCAGTTCCTGAGTCACATTCTTTGGCACAACACTTGATACAAACACAAGAACTGTCTCGCTAATTTAGACATTATTTTCGACGGTCCTGCTCAGGATAAAAGCAGAAACTGTTTGCATTCTATAACTGGAAGGGACAAGAGCAAAAGCAAAATTTTCTTCTCAGGTATGCATAACAACTATTTTTCCTATAGTGTTATTTACAGCTGGGGTCTTAGAGGCACGCCGTTCATTGTCATCTGATGGTACATTGGACCTCCATTTAGCATGGGCAGCCTCGTCTCTGGCATTGGTTCCTCGTTGGGCTCTCCTTTGGGTATCATGAGTCCTTCAACAGGCGGGCCATGCCCTATATACGAGTGAACTGAAGGGGGAACTGACATCTTCGTCGGAGCTAGAGGACCAAAGCCAGCCATGGCGAGGTTCATTAGGCCCTGTTGACCCATTGCAAAAGAGAAGCTGGTTGGTGGTCTAAGCTGCTCCATTCCAGGGAGGCCAAATGTGCCAAGAGGTGCATGGCCTTCAAACCTCACCAAACCACCTTGGGTTGATTCCGCTCTTGGAAGCAGGCCATGAGGTTGAGGTCCTGCATTTGATGTGGTATTGGAAGGAGAAGAGCTGGGGTGACCACTATTTCTTGCAGCAGGGACATCATGGTTGTGTTTGCCCTCATACGTTGTGATGACTGACTTCAGATCATGTGCTGCCCTCTCCACATGTTTTCGAACATTACAACCTGGATGTGTGCACTTATAATAGCTTCTGCACACACACAAGAAAAAGAATCATTCAGAGGATGTTTCAAATTTCTCTTTCAATAAATGGCCAAATATGCAGAAGTGGATCTAGCAAGGATAAAGTTTGGAATTTGTGTAGTTTCCACAATCCGATTTGCACCACCATTCTGCAAAATCATTGTGATACAGTTCAAAATGATACCTTGGATTTGGATTTCCTTTGACCACCTTCTGTCCATATTTGCGCCAACGATACCCATCATCAAGGATATCAACCTCACTGGTCGTCTGAACCACAACCCTTGGTTCACGAACTGCCCTGGAAGCTGCATTCATCTCAATAGCACTGGTGTCTAGCTTCCTGAAATAGAACATATCCAAGTCACCGTATATTAAAAGAGGAAAGTATGTGGTTAAATACAGCTCAATTGAGAAATTTTGCTCAAGTTAGCAACAAAAAGTTAATTTTAAAAAAGAACAAATGCTTACGGTCTTTTCGATTCAGTCTCATCTCCCTCACCATCACAGCCCAGTGATACACTGCCATGGGTGGCCTGGTCATCCTCATCTTCACCACTGGACATTGTGGATGAAACATCTATAGCATCTGAGGATAAACGTGGTCCATCTGGTCTCTGTTGCACGGCAGTTGAGGGGTCACAACATTCACCAGTGACATGGGCAGATGACGTAGCCTCCAGGTTGTCACCCTGCCAATCGTGTCCTTCATTCCCCATGTTTCTACCCACCCACATGGGCTTGCTATCAGTAGTCATTTGTGATCCAGGTTGATCTGAACCATCAATTTCTGCATCATTAAATGGGTTGGACAACAAAACACCAGATCGGCGATTTGGAGGAGGCTTGGGATGATTGTGTTCACCCTTGTAGATAATCTCTGTGAAGTGACCCTCTTGAGAGCGTTCCACCTTTTTCTTTACCTGACAGTTTAGATGAGTGCATTTGTAATAACTTCTTGGGTATTCACTACCCTTGACCTGTTTCTGTCCATACTTCCTCCAATTGTAACCATCCTCTGCTGGGGCACCAACAGCCACAGATGATAGCTCTCCTCTAAGGTCTCTGTCTCCTTCCTGTTGATCATCAAGGGGCAGAGAACGGTCGCTACTCATGAAGGAATCAGGTATAGCATCTTTACTCTCCTGAAGGTTGAATTCTTGTTGGTTTAGGAAATGCGTAGTGCCAGCTTCTGTAGTTCCTGTTTCTTTAGAGTTGCCCGATTGAATTGATACTCTCATACTTGATAATGTTTGTGGCTGACCAAAGTCTGTAGCAACCTATGGTTCATAAATTATCAGTCAAGATCTGTTGGGAACAAAAATCTTTGTAGACTTTGGTTAGCATGGATATCATGCAATTTTTCACAGTAATGTTAGTCCTGCTGATCTAATCAATTTTATAGCCTACACATGCGCAAGCATCAAAAGCAGTATATAGCGAAGGAAAGACCAGAAACAAACATAATTACTAAGGGGCATTGCGAACAACACTTAATCGGAGTTTCAAGAACTTGCTAGCACTGACATTCCATCAATTTAAATGAAGATTTGATCAGATTGTACGTCCAGATATATTAAGATGAATATTTCATATGCTAACCTGCCATACAAATCTCAAGCAAAAGAAATGAGATTGGCCAATTTACTAGCATTACAGAACAAAATAAAAGGGAGAGACAAATGCACGAAATTCCTAAGAAGACAAATAACAACATGACAAAAAAAAAAGCAACAGGAAGAATCACAATAGATAAAAGGTCTGCAGTTTTTCCCACACAAGGATGAATGACCTTACATCTTAACAAGGATTTTAATTTCGAATAACACCGTCTGTATCGGGCGGTACGTACCAGTCCGCCAGCAGACGGGTATGCGGACCGCTCGCTACCGGGCGGTACTGTCGATTGGGGTTGTTTCCGCCCCGTTATCATCCTAAATCGATCGGTGACAGTCGATTTTGATCGTCGCCGCCCACTACCGAGTGGTATTAGCCCAAGGAGAAGAAAGAAGAGGGAGAAGAAAAGGGAGAAACTGGAGATCTGATGCCGCTCTCCCTCGTCGGGCACCGTAAATGAGATGTCGCCTCCTCCTCGTCTAAGGCAACGAGGCCTCAACGTTGTTAGTGACTTGTTCTCATCTGCGCAGGGAGAAAAAGCCTCAACGATGTTATGGGGAGAAGAAACCGAGCGTCGTCGAGGCAATGTTTCTTCTCCCCACGCGGGCAGAAGAAATGAGGCGACGTTGCCCTTTTTTACGCGAGGAGAAGGAAACCTCGATTTCTTCTCCCCAAGCGGGCAGAAAAAAGAGGCGACGTCGAGGTTTCTTCTCCTCATCTGCCTATATATATATATATATATATATATATATATATATATATACACACACACACACACACACACATATATACATACCGAACGATACACCAAAACATACCGCTCAGTATACCGTACTGTACCAGCTAAACTCGATACTTTGGTACAGTATGAAATTACAATATTTTTTATAACAAATGACATTCATGTCCAATGAATAATACCACCCATACCGAGTGGTACGTACCAGTCCGCCAGTAGACCGGAATGCAGATCGCCCGCTACCAGGTGGTACCATCGATTAGGGTTGTTTCCACCTCGTTACCACCCTAAATCGGTCGCTGACAATCGATTTCGACCGTCGCCGCCCGCTACCAGGTGATATTAGCCGAGGGAGAAGAAAATGGTGAACCTAGAGATTCGACGTCGCTCTCCCTCGACGATCCCGATCCGTCGCCGCCCTCCCTCACTTGACGCTGCAAATGAGATGTCACCTCTTCGTCTGAGTCGACGAGGCCTCGGCATTATCGACGACTTCTCATCCGCGCAGGGAGAAGAAACCGAGCGTCGTTGATGCGACATTTTTTCTCCCCACGCAAGCAGAAGAAACGAGGCAGCAACATCGCCTCATCGCCCTTTTTTGCACGAGAAGGAAACCTCGATTTCTTCTTCCCATGCGAGCAAAAAAACTAGACAACGTCACCTTTTTTTTAACTTTTATATACATATATATATATATATATGTGTGTGTGTGTGTGTGTGTGTGTGTGTGTGTGTGTGTGTGTGTGTGTGTGTGTGTGTGTGTGCGTGCGCTGAGTGGCACACCAAAATGTATCGCTTGGTATACCGTACCGTACCGAGTTGAACTCAATACTCCGATACGGTATGAAATTACAAATTTTTTTATAACAAATGGCATTCATGTCCACCGAAGTGAAAGCTTACCTTTAACCAGATATTTCAGTGCAAAATCAAGGCATTGAGAAAACTTTAAGGTTAACATTTTATATAAAGCCTATGAATTGATATTCCTCAACTAAATTTAAGAAAGTATAGATGTTGCCTAAAGATTGTCTTCTCGAGTTATACTCCTCTTATTTGTCTATATAGAATGATATGAAACAAAGATCATATTTTGTCCTAAATTCTCCAAAATTTTAATATGCTTTTCATAAACCTTTTGTGATTATTTCACTAGCCACTAACACATTTCCCTTGTTGGCCACCAATATAGACATGGTTGCTCTTGTATGTCATGTTTCTCCATCAAATGTGGTTAATTTTCCAACAACTTTACATAATCTCAATTTAAAAACACTCTTGTGTAAGATAATTAACCATATCAAAATATTTTCTCCATTTAATTCAAGATAAGATAGTTACTAGGGTTTCTTGGCAAAGAATATCTTTAATTAGGCTGGAACGAAAAATATGAAGGGGATTTGTGGGTGACATCAAATAATTCACAATATTACCAAGAAGACATCCAGAGAAGGAGCTATAGGTTGGCACAAATATGATTCGAATATACATCAATTCTTGAGCTCCGCAGTTATCCACTACATTCAAGTTTTCATTCTGTAACTGCATCCAGTTTCTGAAAAAAGTCCCATTGTTATGGACTTTCCAACTTCAACAAGGTTACCTGTAGTAAACCCATCAAAATTGGACCTTGCCCAGTGGCTCTTGAAGTTCAACCAAGACAACAAGTCTAGAAATACATGAAAGATAATCTTATACTTTTGGAAGTCATAGAGTTGTGGGCCACAACTACAGACTCCTGAATACATTATTTCAATAAAGATGTCAAAAAGTAAGCACAAGCTACAGCTCATCCTCAATTGTGAATTGCTACCCTTATGCTAACTTTTTTTTCAAAAAGAAACATGTACAGATAACAAATCAGGACCTGCATTGCTTTCAGATAACGTAAAAGCCTTGATCATCAGCATTAATATGACTTTACATGGATTAATGGTTCCTTATTATGACCTCAATATGCATTTCAATAGAATGGAGATAAAGTGGAGTTACCTTCATTTCAGAACTTGAATAAAATGAGTGTGATTCCAAGGGGGGCTTGAAAGCAAATGTTTCAGGAACATCTTCAAGTAGGTCATCACGTTTAATAGAAGCTGCTGAGACTGACACCGACAGTGGGCCTGTGTTATTGTTCTGAGCAAAAAGAAACTTGCCTGTGGTGGGAGATGGTTGAGCCTAAAGAAATTGATCAAGAAAAATAGGTTGGGCATTATCATATAAAGATATTCAGATGATAATAAGTGACAATATTACCCTTCTTTGTTCAATTTAATGATTAAATATCTAACTGGCTTTCAAAAGTAAATTTACATTCATGGCACCATATTTCATCCTCAATGACATGAGATATTGTGGAATTTCTGCAACTAATCACAAAGATTGAATTTGTTTCTGGAGTTTAGTCAAGTATAATATAAACATAACTATCTTGAAAAAGTCTAGAATTGGCTACCTTCATGATGCACATCCCACAGCCATCTCGATCCCGTCATTGTGTTATGCTTGGCATGCCAAGGTAGTATGCGGTACATTCTCAGAAGGTGCAAAATTAAGTAAAATAAAACTAAACTAAAACACCAAGAAGGTATGTCTATGTTCCCTGAAATTCCCAAAACATTTAAGGATATTTGCACCATGTTATCATACCCGAGAAACTCAAATAGTCTAGGTTTATGCCAAAGGCAATGCAAAAAGCCTCCTTGTTCAATAGAACTTTGGGTCTTCAACCTAGGATGTTGCAAAACTTGCTCAACACCCTGACAGCACAATAAGCAAAAAAACCAACATCCGAAGCATAATATCCTAAAATGCAGCTACTTGTTTACTTCTGAATCATATCTTGTGAAAAGCCTACTGTTACACAAACTGATAATTTTCGGTAAGAAGTCATACCAAAGAATTAGAGAGAAAAACCGGAGACTCCAACAATGTTGTAGGGCTTAGACCCGGTGGAATTGTCAGATATGGAGACCGGACACCTGATGATGATGCAGCCATGTTAGCTTGTCCGATGCAAGCAGTATTGAGCTTCGGCACATTAAACCCACTAGCAGCCATCCTCTCAGCAAGCCCTCCATGCGAGTTCAATTTATGAGCTCCAGACCAATTTGGTTCCAGCGGGTGATCATTTGATGCCTCACCCCCCTCCACTTTTGTAACCCTGTCCACCTTTTCCGTCTCCGGTGCACTTGGAGGCGTCTCATTTTCCTTCCCTGATAACAAATCCGAGAATGATCTGGAACCGAACTCCTCATTCAAAAGGTTTGAGATTAAGGTTCTTGGGCTGGGATTCGGAAGCGTCCAGTCTTCCATCATGGCGGTCTTGTCGTCCATCCCACCAGTGATCGATTCAATTCTGCTCCCGATACAGATAGTAAGTCCTGTCAGATCTGCAAAGACAAACCACGGAAGGTCCAATAAAGTTGAAACCAAATCGCAGAAGATTGTTTCAATGCGCAAGCAACGATCAATGCCCACCTTGGGTTCCACCTCAGATCAAAATCCGATTTTGAAGATTCCTCAAGAATCCCACGAAGGACAGACGATGATCAACCCAAAAGTTCAAATTTACCAAAGATTACATGTACGACATGATCAACCCAGCGAGCCAGATCTTCCAAAAATCCGCAGAATATATCAAAGTAAAGATCAATTAGAACATAAAAGAAACCTAAAGGGCCAAGACCATACAAGACGAAGATGGTAGCAGCAGAAAAGTTCCAAACTTGAGGCAAATGGAGCAAATCCGAATCAATCACCGCATGAAGCTATCAGAAGAGAGGGGAAAATGCCATTTTCACTAGAAAAACAGCAACCCGAGAAAACGGGATGAACCCAACAACATCAACACGGGGAGGCACAGAAGGCGTCGGAACCAACCATCGACGGCCACACCTCTGAGCTCGGTCAGTCTCTTAAATCCACAGAAACAGAAGAAGAGAAGCAGCAGAGAGGGGACAAAGACCTGACACAAAACATGAGATCTTTCCTTCTTCCGTCCTTTCTTCTCTTGGGAAATCAAAAAATTCCTGCAGCAATCTCTTCTTTTTACTTCTTCTAGAACGGACACAAAGAGATACCCAGCCGCAGAGAGCGGTTTGACCGAGATAGAGACGAGAAATAGGAAGGATTCGAGAGAGAGAGAGAGAGAGAGAGAGAGAGAAGCATTCAGTGGCGAGCTCGTTCTTATCCTCCTCCTCCGCCCTATCTTTTCTGCTGCTCCCTCCCCATTCTTGTTTCCCGTTTTCCTGTTCCTTTTTCGTCTAATTTCATACGCATGTCTTTTTCTCTCACTTCATATCCTTGCGAGGGGCATATATGAAAGTTTCGGGTTGACAGGGGTGTATATTGGATTATGTCAAAAGGCAAAGGTGGATATGGCTACTGTGACTGAGGGTATGGATAAAGTTTTCGACTTTATTAGGGGGTTAAGTATAAATCACACTACGCTTTGGGATTTGTGCGGGTCGTGATTTTTTATTCGATGATGGAGGTGGGAAGGGCGTCGGGAACGGAGCCGTGCATGTGGAGGCGATGCCACGTGGTCGAGCAACAGCCGTCCATCCGTCGAAGGAGAAGGGAACGGATCCATAGGATGTCATGACCGAGACAGGATCCAGGTTTCGCTACACGCCTGTTGGCACTCGCGATGCCATTGCAGAGGAAAGCCTGTTCCCTGTTGGTTGCACGCAACAGCAAATCCCCACGCGTTCCATTTCAATCGATGAAGACAGATGACGAGCGTGTCTTCGACCTGTTGACCGGTTTTGTTTTGGGGTTGCGAAGGTTGCTTTGTCACAAAGCTACGTGTTTTAAGCTGCAAACTCGCTCGCCGACGATCGACTTAACTGTCGCGTCTCAATCATGATATGGAATTAACAACAGTGGAGGCATCATTATCTCGACCGACACAGCGAATCTTGATCCTGTGGAAGAAACCCATGTGCTCATGTCATCAAATTCCACGACACCATCTCCGGCCATTGTGGTTGGTCATGGCCTCACCAACGCACGTACTCAACCGCGGTTCGGCTCGAAACAAGAACCGGACCGTCTCAAAACCAAAATTCGAACCAATCAAAATTGATTCGGTTTGAGACAAAGAACCAAACCAAACCGAGTCGCAAAACAAAATTAAAACCAATCAAAAAAACCAGCATCGTTACGATTCGATTCCGGTTCCACCCCCTTGGAACCAACTCTGGTTTGATTCCTAACATACTAAAAAATATTGAATGTTAAATATCAATACAAAAATAAAAAATGATGAGAAGGACAGAAACAAAGGAAAGGAGAAGTGCACTGCACAAAGACAAGAAAAGTCAGTTGGGGAACTAAGAGAAACAAACCATACTTGATTAACAACTCAGATCTTACAAGGCATAACTTCCATAGGACAACAAAACAAATCCACTCATTGTTCTTGAAACTAATATATGACATTCTTCCAAGAGATCATGCCATTTATTTGGTGTGATGATGATGGCAGCATTTCTCTTGCCATGTATAAAAAGACATCTGATACTATTTTAAGTAGCTCACATGTGCCATATGCATTCAGTATTAACCTCCAGAATTTAATACAATGTATGCTAATGTCTTCTGATGGAAAATATGTTTACAAACTAAACCACAAATAGACACCATCTTATAGGAGATATTACATGTCGTCGATAAACTGGCCCAAAAAATATGAAATCCTATCCCTTCAATTATTTGAACAAATTGTCAAAGAATAACTACTGTAGGAACAAAACATATTGAAGCAATTTGTTGACCGTCCTTCATCCTTACCAACCAAATAATATATGGAAAAAAAGAATGACACTTGTATTCTACTATAGGTGTAATTTTTCTCGACAGAAAAAAAGAAGGCATCCTACTATATGGCAGCACAAATGTATAAAATATTTTCTAATGAGACTTCCATATGCATGTTTTCCTCTTTTACTTGATAATTCATTCAGTGAACTGGATCTCCAGGTCATCCCCCAATAGTCGAATTGCCATTTTCGGACTGGGATGTATCTGAAGCAGCATCATCGATGGCCAAGTCGGAAATGCTCTCTGCAACAGCACTTCCGTCTCCGTCAGATGGAGCTGTCTGTGATACAGAATCCTCTTCTGATGGTTCAAAGTTTTCTCCAGTTTGCTGCAGACTCCAATACATGATACTGGCAGTAAGAGTAAGAATCATCTTCTGGTTTACCTGTCATAAGGACACAACATAAATGTTCGGCATGTGGATAGATTATTTAGAAAACTGCATATCCTTGGTTCTAAATGAGAGGAAAACAGTAATCCAAATAATAATTGAAATCAACAATTATTGGAATGTAACATAACTACAGGTGGCCTGTTATGGTCCATAACGAGACACATAACTACCACCAACACGTTATGCAATTTGCTTCTGATCATTTACAGGAATTTGCATGTAAAGCCATACTAGTGTACATATATCACTGGAAAATTGAAGTTATACTATTTCTACCTCGATGATATCCTCAGGCAACAAAAAGACAGAGCAACCAAGCTTTCTCGCAACAGTGATGATATATGTGGCATTCAACTTCTTCTCTTCATCTGCATCCATTTAATGTTATATAGTAAACTAGTCAGGATATGGGCAGCTGTAACTGCAAAAATTAAGGGTAAAAAATATTCCAATTATGTACTCTTTTTTCCTCTCATATTCACTCACCACACAAGATGAATACAAATTCCTTTTGCAGATAAAAAGAAAATATTGGATAATTATTTGACAAAAGAGCATACCACTTTCACCCGTTGTAACAAGCTTCCAATTTACAGTCCTTGGTTTTACAGCACTAAGAAGCTCGAGTAAAAATATTCCATATGACAAGTTCTTGTCCTGAAAGGGCAAAACAAAATAATTTGGAGAACATGAGAATTTGACTGCTGAATTAGTAGAGATGGGGTGAGCATACCTTGAAACTCTCCATTTGAGGTGTTCTGGCTGAACCCTTCACCTTGCTATTGGCCCAATTTAGAATATCAACATCTGATATCTCTTTTCCTTGGGAGTGATATCTCAAGTTCTTTAAAAGTTTAAGAATATTGAATCTCATCAACTGCCACAAATAAGCTGAAGAAATCAAGTGGTAGGTGTCATACAATGTTCATCAAATATTCGGTATCTGTCTTTAAAAATCAGGAACAACAGTAATTGAAGCAAGTTAAATCAAACTAATCAAAAGCACATCAAAAATTTTCACACAACATAATTGGTTATCTGAGAGTTGGAAAATGTTTCCCATATAAACAATTGATGCTACTAGATGAATATGGTTCATTATAGTTTAAGAACTAGCATATACCACTTCCATGGAGCTATTTGACAGCAATTTAAAAGTAAAAAACCAACTTGAAAGCAAATGCAACAAATGGCATGCCAAAAACCATTACCTGAGAGGCAATGAAACCTAAATAAGACAATTGACTGATGAAATATTATGATAGCTGCTTTATTTGAGACAACATATAATGGCAATGATTTACTTTGAAACAAGGTCATATGGATGTCAAGATAAGCTCAGCAAGATTTAACTAATCAGAATGCAGCATGAACAATACTTGAATATAAAAATCTCATGTTCCATGTCTTTGACGTATATGCATGTTCAGTATATGGCCATATTAGGCTAGCATACCTGAAATGAAAATCTCTACATGATATTTATTGCATTCTCATCTAGCTCGTATACATCAGCTTTAAATATTCTCAAGTTTACAAGATACAAAAAGCTTATATAGCAATTCAAGTGACTTCACAATTAAGAGAAACATCAATTAAATCCTTTAATCAGTCATCTTAGTTAGGCTTCCTAGCACAGCATGCTAAAGAGAAACTGTTGACTGTGCAGCGAAAATTCAAAAACAAAGAATTCATTGCTGATAGAAGAATCTATTCCAACATCACCAGAAAATTTTCCATTGATAAGGAAATACGTCAGTCCATATTGGACTACTAAAGTTCAAGTATTTACAAGTATTTGCATGAGTTTTTATGTGCTTGTCATATGTACAAAACAACAAGGTTGTCAAGAAGGAATATTTACTCGGTAGTTCTTTAAAGGTGTTGTAGTTCGGTAAAGGTGTGACAATTATCCAGAAATATAATACGAACAGGGGCAAAATCAGAAGTAATACTGATGTTACAGATGAAAATTTAGATATGAATTTCAGTAAAGATGCAAAGGCACAAAGGACAATCCAAAAGATACTAAAGTGAAACAAACTCACCAAGAATGAGCTTCTTATTTCCTTGGACAATGTCATTGCCAGCAACATTTATAAGCGAAAAATTCAACTCCTTGCCAATCTTTATAATTTGGTTGCAATTTTCCACTTTTCTAAATGGCATCTTAATTGGAGGTTTAGTTGCATGCTTCCAGTTAACTGATCCAGGAGACACTTTGTCAAGTACTTCTAAAAGAACCCATCTGCATATATCATTGTTATCATTTCAGAAGCTTAAAAGACACGCCATTTCATCAATTAAAAATGTTCTTACCCATTCCTGACATCCTCAAACAAATTATTAACATATGTAGCAATTCCAAGACTGTTAATCCATAACCGAAAGGCTCTCTCATCTCTGGATACTTGGATATCATCCGGCATCATTTGAGATAGGGAAATCGACTTAGTGTCAGTGGATAGACCATTCCTGCACACATTACATGATTAGGATACTATAACTAACCTACATCAAAGAAATAAACAGAATAACTCAATAGATGGAACAAAAAAATATAGCTGAAAGAAATTGGTATGTTGAGCAGTTATCATCTTTAGCGGTCAAGTTTAAGTAGTTCAGGCAAATAATAAAGAGACATGTTCTACAATACTTCATTCAATCTGAATTTGGCAAACAATGATTATTTGGAGATGATTTTATGGTGTGACACAAAGAAAGGAATACACTAACAATGTGTCTCTTCTGATATTAAACATAGATATGATTAAGAAAGGAAAGACTCATACAACGCAAATTTCAAAAGATTTTACAACTTAACTGAGATACATTCTTTTGAAGAACATGATTGCATATAAGAACTGAAAATAGAGAATTTTTACAGTCTATAACCTAATCCAAGAAAATTAATGATTGCAGGGTTATATGCCATAAGCATTGTAATTACAACCAACAAGATGGATGTTAGGAGGCAAACATAGACAGATTCCAGAATGTAACCCACTTTGCTGGCCGCACATCCTTTAAAAGCATTTCACATTCTCATGTTATGCATGCCTAGAACAAATGTAAATTAAGAGTCCTGAGAAAAGTGAACTTCATGGAGTAGTTAGACTACATACTGAAAAGTCCATAAAAGCTGGCCATCTTATGAGGCCAACCAAAACTCAAAAAACACACAAGAGAAGCTTAGCACTCTGTCGTTTTTCTTAGATTACTGGATCTTGTTTAGCACTTCAGCCTGTGAATACATATGACACAAGGAAAGAAAATCTGTGAGTTCTAACCTATGCTGGAATATCTGAGCAACAAATGCAAGGTTCAGATTAGGAGAGCCTTCAACAATGTCTTTTTCACTTAGATATCGTTTGCAATCCAGCTTTTCAGCTTGTTCAAGTACTATTTTTGCCCTTTCATTGGGATCTTTAGTATCCAAAACAGCTGGGCTGGAATGTTCAGGTGCAAGAGCATTAAGAAGGTAAGCATATGCCTCACCATCCTGTAAAACGATCATCATGAGATAATGAAAAGCAGCATTATAGATAAACAATGACTCTATGATAGAACGTCAAGAATCACTGATAAGGAAAAAACAAGTTACTCAGATAGAGCTGCCAGAGAACTTATATAGTGAATAATATGCTCAATCCAAAAAGTAACTCAAAGAATCATCTTATTTTTGCCTAATGAATGATCAATAGAAATCTATGATTCAAATGGTATTGATGCAAGATCTCATGAACCTTAGAAGCAGCAACCATGGTTTATGATATGAGTCCAAGTGCTGCTCATTTATGTCCTAGAAATGATGATATGATATACTACATTGATAATATTGTTTATGCTTGTAACCCCTACGACTGATTTTCTGCCTGAACGATGACTTTATAGGTTTCCTATAACTTAAAATGGTAGGACTGCACAAAACATAATGTATTATCCTGTTGCAAAAATGTATCTCTAGACAATGTAATCTTGAACATCACGCAACTAACAAAATAGTTGGTGCTGAAGCACTAGAGATGTTCTTAATATATACAAACTGTATTAAGATACAGTGCAATCATACCATAGAGAGGGACCTCTACTCCTAGTGAAAACAAACACATCATTTATATTATTATCCTGGTAAAATTTCAAGAAGAAACTAATTTAAACAGAACCACAAGATTACAGAAATTATATGATTTGTTTAAGTAAAATAAAGTAATTCCCTTTGCTGATGACTTAAGCCTGCAACAGGGTCCAGCCACACATGAGTTTCATACAATGATCATTATATGGAAGAAAGAGAATAGACATGCTATATCAAACCCCAGTCTTGAAAGAAGATTTCCTGTTGAGAACACACATGACCATAGCTCTACTTGCATGCTGAGAAAGCCTCCATAATTGATCTCATGTTGCTAAAATCATTTTTAAAATCTAAAAGAAAAAAAAGTTTTGACAAAAAAGAGCTCAAGGCCACTTTAGTTTGTACCTTCACATCAGATGAAAAATTTGTTACAGTTTTCTTGTATCCTGCTTTCTTTAGATGAAAATTCATCCATTTTAGTAACAATTTCTCAGGTCCCAAGCTCATTAATTCCTCCATGTCCTGTAACATGAAACCAGCACATGGCAAGTTGTTACCCAGCATATTCATCCAAATCTAAAAAAGAAAAAACATTAAAAAAAAGTCTTTTTCTTAACCTTGCTGTCATCTACCAACTCCATCAGCTGTGGTGTCTTCTTGAGGTTCAGATCTGCCAAGAGTTGTATCTGATAAAAGGTCAAGAAAGAATGATATTACTGATGTCTCTATAGGAAAGGTCACAAGACTAATTAGCTTCCCCTTTCAGGGAGGAAAGCTACTGCAAAACCAGCAACCTAAGCCAGCAAAATATAATGAATAATAATGAAACACGACACTCTTCCTTTCTAAGGTACCATCTCTATTACATGAAAGCACTTCCAAAATACAAAAAAGGCAAAAAAGTTCTGTTGCTTACCTTTATAATTTGAGATATCAAGCCAAGCACCAAGTGAGGCTGCATAGAAATTCAAACTATTGAGTTCTCACAAACAGAAAATAAAGTGAAATTGCTAATAGAGAAAGGTGAACTGGTACTTTAGTAAATATGCAATCATTGGAAGTCACAAGCAAGAATCTTACAAAGAATGATGTTTTCTTAAGGAAAAAAAAAGAACACTGCGGACCATTGTCTGAATTTCCCAAAGAAAAGAAGGCAGGAACTAATACATATATTTGGAATGAAAAGTAATTAGTTTAAACTGAATAGAGCAATTAAATAGTGTATGCTATACCTCAAAGTACATTGGAATTATAAAGAACATTAATATTACATTCTAGGACATATAGCTACAAATTAGAAAAGCAAATAGGCATCTAAAATCATTACATGACATTTAACCACCAAAAACAACAGGAATATAGCAGTAAGGCTCCCCTTGTCCAAGACAGATGGTGCACTTATATAATAAGACAATCAAGAAAAGACTTACACATGAACATATCAGAAAAAAACCAAAAATAGCTTTTTTTTTTTCCTTTTCACAAACTACTGCAATTTTTTAGGAAAAATACTGACTGACATTATCCTTTTGACTTACCCGCCCTTCAATCAAGTCCTGTGTTCCAATATTGACTACAGTGCAACCAATAGCCTTCGCAGAGTTGAGGCAAAGAGTGTGATTTTCATTTCGCTCCCATGGATTGAGTACTCCTTTTGTATTGATCGCCCTCTCATCAATAGTGCCCGGCACCGCAACGTTGATCAATTTACTAAAATCAGAAAAAAGAAGTGTCAATCAATAAAGACAATGGATGTAAGTTTAAGTAAATCTCTTACTACCTTTACCTAAAGAAGGTGAACATAGAATATGCAATTTTGTGATGTACAGCCACAATAGTATCGATCTTAGTTACTTGATTTTATTGTATTATATTAGCTTAAATACGAGAAATTCAATCAACTAAATCATGATCAAACTAGTTAACTCGATAATCAACAAAATTTATCAGGGCCTTGAAATATATACCATAGGAGAACACCATCTCTGACAAGGTTGAAAAGTTCATTAGATGCAGGATCCAATGGAAGGTATTTCTTTAAAAATGAGTCTTCGCCAAGATAACTGTTGATGTGTGCCACATACGATGCCTTCTCAGATTCGTTTATGGTGTGCAAGAGCGTAGTCGTGGTGGCCTTCAAGAACGATGATGAGTTCTTCATTTCACCTGATTTTTCTGCCACACGAGCTTGCAGATTCAGATATGCCTGCACAATTCATTGGCCACGGTGCATCAGGTCCAGCTTCCTACTCTTTTCTTCCAGAGAAATTACATGAACAAAGGTAAGGAAGTAAGCCTCACCTGAAGGAATGATTCGAAGTCCAATTCATGCGAGGTTTCAGCGTAGGACTCGGCTAAAATGCCTGTAATCTCTTGCTCAGTAACCACATCTTTGAGACCCTTCAGCTTTCCCATCAACGGGGGCAGATCTCCTACAATCACATGTCCTGACTCCCTTTTGGTGGAAAGAAACTAGAGAATGCAAGACCATCCCAACACAAGAAATTTATTCCTCGAATCAAAACCAAAATCATATCCCAAAAAAAAAAGGCAATGACATTTGGTGAGGGATTGCTTACTTTGGATTTAAGGCCTCGAAGCTCGACCTGCGTGAACTGATTCTGGAGCCAGGGATCGGAAACAAGAACGCCGACGAAATTTGACATCTTCCTACCAAATCAATCACCTACTCCAGATTTCTAGCCGCTTAAGCTATGAAAATTCGATCCGTCTTGTTGCAAACTTCAGATGGTTATCCCAAAACCAAGCTCCGGCCTCAAAGACACTATCTCCTCCCGATCCAAAATCGCAACTTTCTCCACTCCTGACCACAACGAACGCGCTTAGGACATCAAAGAAAAATCCAAGAATCAAGAAATCACGCAAGCGACGCCTTCATCCCAAGAAAACCAAATTGAAGGCCGATGGAGAGGAATCCGACCTGGGATTCACGCCGAGAAAGCGAAAAACTTCCTTCTTTCTCGGTCCCTCGTCTCTCTTATCACCGCTGCAAACGCCACAACTTTTTCGTCCCTCCTTTCGCTCCTCCCTTGTCGTCGTCGTTCTTGGCGATTCCCGCAATCGTGGGGGTGGGGGAATGATGGTGGGGGGCACCGACTCTATCGATCGCCCTGCCGAATGCCAAAGGTATATCGAACGAAATTAAGTCTCTTCGTCATATACCTGTCAAAATTACCTTGTGGGACCCGCGTACCTCTACCAGTCCAAGTATTTATGGAACCGGTAAACCGCATGGGTAAAACTTCGGGTGGAATTTTATTTCCTCACATACACGGACTTGCGGAGGGCCCCACCATGACTGAAATATATATATATCTATATGTATATGTATATATACGTATATACGTATATATACATATATACACCGAAAAAGTAGAGTGGCTTAGCCATGGAGGTCAGGACGCAGTTCACCGCCCAAATCGAGGTTGCACCACGTCAGCTCCGCCCCAAACTTGGATTATTGTGACGATGCTGCCGATTTCGACCACCGCCCGTTCAATCATGTCGAGGGGAGAGAGAAAGAGAGAAAGAGAGAGGAGAGAGGAGAGAGGAGAGAGAGAAAGAGAAATGGTGAAGGACAAGTGCTGACTTCGTCATCAAGAAAAAGAAGAGAAGAAGACATCGTCATGATGTTGAAAGTCTTTCAACCAAACATGGATGGATGAAATTGAAGCTAAACTGGAAATTACTCACCTGCATAGATGGAGGAGAGACCCCTCTCCTGTGCATGGATACATAAACAACTCGTGTTTTTTTCTCATCGATCAATCACAGTGTCACTCTCAATCTCTCAAAGTGTTTGGGTCGTAATGAGATCTAAATTACTTGGAGGATTTGGGAATATGGATTCAAGTAAGAAATTTTATTTATTTTATAAATATTTTATATATTTTTAGGTTTTAATAGAAAAAAAATATTAGAAATAATATTTTAAGTGCTCTTATGTTTATCTCTAATAGATTTGGAGAGGGAGAGAGAATAATGAGAGAAAATTTTCACGAGAGAGTGTACTATAGGATTTGTGCACGTGAGAGTGAGGTTAACTCAACAATACTTATAAATTTATATCACGTGATGAAGAATTAGATTTATGAACGAAGTAAATAATAATTTTTAAATTACACTAATGTTATTCCAATTATTTGACTTGTTATTTAATTATTGATTTCGAAGATTTTTTATTGGTCTCAGTTACGAATATTAAACTCAATCTCACCCTTCTTTCTCATTTATTCCTTCAATATATTTTATATAAATCTTTTTCTCTCGCTTCCATGAAATATATGACAGTAATAAAATGTTAAAATCATCTTTGACTTGATAAAAATTAGTTAAAAATTATCTTTGACTTAGTAAAAATGATTGTAATCCTTATGATTACAAATTAAGAGTTGTTAGGATTGTTTAACTTCATTTAAATTAGTGAATTACATTAATGAGTTCTCTTTAAAAGTGTGTGAGGTTACAGTAGAAGTTGTAAGAGAGTTAGAGGTTGTAAGGAGTAAGTGTTTTTCTATACACTTATATATATTTTTTCTATAGCGAAGATTTATAATGACTTTATGGATGTAACTTAGATTGGATGAATCATGTAAATCATCGTGTCTCTATGTCTTTGTCAATGTTCTATTTTTTTTCACTTTTTTAAGTCTGATACCAAGTGACTTGTTCTTTTTTAGAGTTTATTTCAGGGTTTTGTTTATTTTTCTATTTTAGATATAAATTCGTAATTGTGACAAATAAAGGAAAAAATCAAAATTATGAAATTCAATGGTACATATTTCAATTTTTGAAAGATGCATATTATAAATTATTTTATATTAAAAATTTTTGTATTTGCCTCTATTAAAAGAAAAACTAACACATTCGAAAGAAAGATGAAATGAGTTATTCTCGACATACAAGCGCTTGAAGTTATTTGATTGTTATTAACTTGCAATATTATTTTCAACGTAGTAAAGGAGAGAACAATTACAAATTTTATGATAATTCTTCAAATAAGATTCACTTAATCATGTTATTTAATTTGTGAATAATAAAAGATACGATTGTAGTGGAATATATCAACGAACTTAACATAATTACAACCCAACTAAGTTTGATGGGAATCAAATTTGATGTTGAATTTTGAGCTCTTATTCTTTTATAATGATGACAATAAGTAATTTTTTTGGAAGCAATAAGTTGAAGTTGCATGATGTTCATAATTTGATTATAAGCAAAGAAATTTGTAAAATTTAAGAATTACGAGAAACATCAAATTCTTTCTTAAACACTAAATCTAGAGGTAGATCTGAAGCTCAAATCAGGATAGATCTAAATCCAAACGGAGCAAGGTATGAAAAAAAGATCTTAATTACTAAAATTATAGCAAAAATGATCTTAAGAGGGATTATCGACCAAAGAAAATTAATGGTGCATAAGAATCCAATAATATAAATGAAGTAGAAGATGATGATGCCTTAATCCTCAATATCAATAGTCTAATTAAATCTTAATTTCTAATTTTAGGTGTTTCTTTTTTTTTACTTTCCTATTGTGAAATTATGGAAAACTATATTAGTGGTGATTTCGAAAATGTTCATATGGATAATGATGAGACGTTAAAGATTATGGGGAAGGGTAATATCAAAGTGAAGTTGTCAAATCAAATTGTATAAGAATAGAAGAATGTGAGACATATTTCTAGCCTTTAGACAATTTGATCTATGTAAGTCAGCTTGATGAAGACGGTTACTGCACAACCCTTTTTGGTACTGCATGAAAGATAATAAAAGGAGCTATGGGGATAGCCTAAGGAAAAAAAGTGATATTTTTTATGTTATTTATAAGATAAAAGACCTTATGTAATGACAGAGTCAAATGAGTTATCAAAATTTTGACACCAAAGACTCATCATATAAAAAAGGGATGAAAGTTTTACTATTAAAGGGGAAGCTATTAGAGTTAAAATCAATAGACATGTGAGGATTACACTTTCGATAAATATAAAATGCTCAGTGTCTAAAAAATTAGCAAGTCGCCTTAAGCATAAAAGTTCGAGCTGATTCACACGTATGTGTGGGGACTATTACCAATACCATCCCTCAAAAGCCTATTATATTATGTTAGAAAGGCATAAGTTTATTTTTTAAAAAAAGTTTATAATGCTTTTAGGAAAAAAAAATCATAGTAAAGAATAAGATAGATCTAAAGGTAAAGTGACTGAGGTAAAGAATAAATAAAAAATTATGGTAGAAAATAAATAACTCTTAGTCTTAAATATCAAAATGATGGTCGAGTGGGTGGTGTGATAAAGACGATGGTACTTAAGGTAGTGGTTATTGATAAGAGCTGTGTTGGTGATAATCAATCGCGGTTACTTTTTTTTTATCGTGTGTCATTGCTATGACAGTGATGATGTTTTTGCAATGAAGATGAAGGAGAGGATGGTGGGAAGGAGGGAATGAAAAAAAAAAAACAAAGATAAGGTAAGGCCTCTCATCAATGAGGACTCTCTCTTCACTTAGGCTTCTCACCTAAGGTTTTTTATAGCTACAAGCACTTAATTCTTCGTTTATTCCCAAAATATGGGGGGAGAGTGGGAGGATGCGTTACAATTCTTTTATAAGGATGAACATCTCTTGGATAAATGATATATATTCCTTTAGAAGAGAAGTGAGAAGAGATTTGTAGAATAAAGACAAGTGTCCACCCTTAGATGAATGTCACGTATCTCTTTTTAAAATAGTAATATATAGAGATCAATAGGATGAGAATAAGTATCCACATTTGCATGAATGTCACATACCCCCTTTTAGAAGAGAGGAACTTTGAGATTTATAGGATGAAGCGTCCACTCTAAAATTTTCTATCATGTGCACTTTAAAATATGTGCATGACATTCCCCCTTGAAAACCTATACAAGCTCAAGCCCAAAGCCCAGTATAAATATGTCATATACCCAAATTATATTACAATCTAATAAGAAAATAATATATATATATATATATATATATATATATATGATGGGTCCTCTATGAGCAATTAGGTTCATATGGATATAATGTAGTGACCCGAAGATTAAAATTGATATACCACTCTAGGAGGCCAAGGTCTATTAATCATAATTCTTTTGAAATCCATGTATCCTTAAGGTCAGATTGTCCATGCTATTATACAAAATATCTGTGTTCCTAATTGTGGGAGAGATTATAAGATAGTCATTTAAGATGTTCTTGAGTTGCTCTCAAATGATCAAGTGTGGAGAAAACTTTAGAATTAGGGGTACTATTATGGAAGAAAAGGAATGGTCCCATTATTACTATTGTGTGCCATAGAATATCTCTGACATAGGCTCTAATGACTTATGGTAGGGTGAAGAGTCTTGTATATTGAAGATAATACTAATGCTCATGTCTTTTGGTAGGACATAGACAATATCACCAACCCTCTGTAGTATTTTATAAAGACATGTGCGTATGGCATAAAACTTTTTTATAACCCTAGTGTGATATATCTTAGGTCGAATCTCTACCATCACTTGCTTTCTCTCATAAAGAGATTGATACTTATGATGCACATTTGTTACTAACTTATATAATTTATTACAGAGAGTAAGTGTTTATCTAATCTCATTATGTAACTCATA
Organism: Musa balbisiana; assembly: GCA_004837865.1. Lineage (NCBI taxonomy): Eukaryota > Viridiplantae > Streptophyta > Magnoliopsida > Zingiberales > Musaceae > Musa > Musa balbisiana. Next base: position 3,983,720 of record CM017193.1, on the reverse strand, counting down.
AATATGTTTAAAACAAGATTTAACAGTGTTTGAGGGACAAAAGTGCGTGAGAAGAGAGACAAGATTGTTAGGTTTTTATGTTGATGGCCAATGACAACTTGAAATAAACTAACACTAATTGAATGATTAATGGCGCTATTAAATGTGAACTTAGGTAGTAACCTATCCCAGTTAGCTATATGATCATTTATCAAATATCAAAATAAGTATCCAATGACCAATTGACTACCTCAATCTGACCATCAACCTAGAGATGGTAGTGCTACATCTTTTCGACCCAAAAAAAATCAATCTTCTACGAATACAATAATAGTACCATGGTGTCCAAGTGCACCTTTGACATGTAACTCCCAGATTAAAAAATCTCTAAATTAGGTCTTAATAATATACAATCTATTTCCATAAAACATATATCCATTATGTAGTGTATAATCTGAGTTACCAATGGATCTATGAGATAATAATATATAGGTTTCGATAAAGTCATGGTAGTCGACAAAGGCTTCCTTCAATTTGTCAAATCTAATCATTGTAATATTAAGGATATGTAAAAGTGTATGAACCCTACTTAATACATTAGCTCTATTTTTTTTTTCTGGCTTTGTATTTGATAACAAAGGTAAACTACTAAATATACTCAACCCATTTAACATGTATAGAGCTAAGTTTCTTCTAAGCATTAACATAAGATTTAGCTTAGTGATCATTATACAAGACAAACTCATAGTGTAAGAGATAATATATCCAATGCTTAAGGGCTTATACAATGATATATAATTTTTTGTCGTAAGTGGAATATCTCCTTTTAGCTTTATTCAGTTTTTTATTGAAGAAAGTTATGGAATGTCCCTCCTAACTCAAAGTCTCATGGATATCAATCTCTACATCCAAACAAGTGAGGTTAGAAAGTTTAATTTGATTGAAATGGTCGAAAATAAAGTATGATATGAGCTAATCTTAAACTAAATATAATAAGGTGATGTATCAGTTATATTCTCTGACTTGATATATCACATAAGCTTTGAGGGCAAAAAATATTTCTCATGTAAGTAACCCTAAACATAAATAAAATAATATAATATTTTTAACCTTAGACATTGAAATGATGGTCAAGTGGATGGTGCGGTAGAGGCAATAATACTTAAGGTGATGATTGTGTTGAGGGTTGTGTTGACAACAATCGATATGTGGTTACTCCTTTTGGTAGTGGTGCTATGATTATAATAACAATGATGATACTATGGTAAAGAGGAATGAGATAGATGGTGAAAAGAAGAAAATAAAAAGAAGATAGGATATGACCAGGACTCTCTCCTAACTTAGGCCTCTCACCTAAGAGAGAAACTTTTGGTTTAGGCTTTGATTATTATGTAAGTATCACATATATCTATAGATCTTGGTGGAGGAGAAGATGTGAGAAAGGAAAATAGGGGTGGGGGGGGGTTGGGGGTACGTGGGATGTGAAGAGGATTGAGTAAAATAGATATAAATTCTTTAAATTTTATATGAGAGAATGTAGAAGGGAATTTGTGTTTGAGTTAAGGTTAATTGACATGACTTTATAATTTAATCTCATATGATTAAAAATTTTATTGTTTTCGTAGATATAGACGAGAAATTCCTAAGCAAGTAAATCTTTTATTGGTTTTTTGAATTTGTTCTTCGATTATTGATTTTTAATTTTTTTTCTTAATTTCAAAACCTTTTCTCTCTCTCTCAATGCCATGTAGCCTCTTGTCTCATTTTAGAGAGAAGAGAGAGTTGAATTGCAAGTCCCTTCTTTTGTCATGCACATGAAAGCCACATATAAATTCTGTGTCTTTCTCACTGCCTGTTGCTCAAGTAGTGTCTCATAGTTGAACTTGCACCAATGATCTGTTTTTGCTTCCTTGCATGCCAAACATTCCTGCAAGAATAAGCACAGATACCAAGTAAGCAAGAACCAAACCAGTTGCAAAAGGAATCTTGATTCATGGTCCAGAAAAAAAACATTATCAGATCAAGAGGAGAGTTGCCTGTTTCACAGTTAGATTTGCTTGAAGTTTGTGTGATCTGAACTATATCTGAAAGAACAAATCAATCAGAGTTCAATGGTTCCATCTCCAAATGATCCTTTCATGTATGTGCTCCTCTCCTACTAACTATTAGTTCATGGATGATGCAAAATCCATGTCCTGTGCTTGTCCACAACAAGGAGATAGAGCATCCTTCATGACCTGTAAGCAGCCAATGTGAAGGCTTCCTTCCTCTCTTGGTAGGGCTTAATCTCTTTCAGCTGTTTGTGCTGCTAGGACAGTCTTGAGTGAATCAGAAAGAGAGATGTGCATATTCTTGTTCATGTCTGGAGTGCTCTGTCACAAGAATCAACCACTAATATATATATGAATTATCACGAAAGTGAATTTAGTTCAGACTTGTGATTGAATTCTTGATGCTTTCTTGCCTCACAAGTAATCAAAATGGGGAGGGAAGGAACAAGTCTCTGTACAATGGACTAGAAAAGAGTATGATGAGCAAGTTGCAAAGATACCTACCTGAATGAAGAACAGTTTCACAAGTATGGGCCACAGAGATCAAACTACAAGGGTTTCAGATAATTTGAAGAGAACAAACACATTCTAGTAACAAAGATTTTCTGAATGTAAGAAATGAATTCAATGTAAACAAAGTCGAGTAATTGATGGAAAAGCTAAAAGATCGCCGGCCAGTCTGAATTTTCTTGGCTTTTGAGAAGCATATATAAAAAAGAACTGTAGCTATAAAGCTGTGGTAAAGAACAAACTGGACTTTCTCATGGCATTCCCTTAGCTTGCATCTGTCTATCTCCTCCTTTAATTCCTTGGTGATACAGTAATCACTATGTATGAATAAAGTTTGATATGCCCATCATAATTCAAACTTCAAACTCTGATCTTTCTCAGTGGAACTGCTCCTTTCTTCCTTTCTTCCCTAACACGAGCAACTGGGACTCAAGACTCTCTATTGGTCACACAACATCACTGTCATGTACCCCTCCCAACATAGACATCAGTGCATTAGGTGTGAGTTGCAGGAAATGTGTGTTTCCCTTGCATCAAGTCTGACCCCTGACAGGGATGTCACTGCTCTCCGGGCCTGCAGCAACAGCACCTTTCTTCCAACCCTCGCACTTCTACTTCTCGTGCTACTCCATGCAGCCTCTCTGTCTTCAATGAACCACCAGTTCTCTCTCTCTCTCTCTTGATTCAACTACAGCACTGTGCACCCCAGGGCATCTGTGGAGCTGCTTCCTCCTCTCACTAAATGCCCTCACTGTTTGTCTGCTCACTTATACCTTGAACCTTGTGTGGTAGTTGGAGACGAGTGTGTCCTTGACAAGTGCTTCTTCTCCAGCTTCTACAGTACACAAGAAGAATAGTACTGTTGGCATTTAAAACATCCAAAGGGAACATGAGTTGTAGAGAGAGAGAGAGAGAGAGAGAGAAATTAATTCTAGTAGTAGCATAAGAGGACCAGCTTTTTGGAATATCAGTGAGGGTTGCAGGTTTATCTGCCACTTTTTCTCTGTGCATTATGATGTCAACTTTGAAGGAGAAGACAAATAGTTCATTGGGAAACAGGAGCACTGTGTTTCCCTTTCTTCATCTGCACTCCTATGCGTTTGGTCCTCCTCCTTTCTCATTTACTGTGAGTATTGCAGGAAGAAAAATACTTTTGTCACTATATAATCTTAATTTTTCTTACAATGACTGAATGTTTATACCCCTTAAAACAAGAAATAGCAATCTATGATATGTATGCCTTTTTGCTTGTAGTTACAGCTTATATTTATTGATTACCACAATCTCTGATATAACATGATTTTAGGATGTTAATGATGATAGTAATAATTAGTTACAAATGGAATCTAAAAGTATTTTATAGAGATTGTTAATCACAGTGATCAGTTGTGATGACAGGATAGCATAGAACTGTACCTCACAGACAAACTAATGCTAAGAAATTGGTAGATGTTATTGCATGTTTTGGTTTTGTGTGAGATCTTTATCTCACAATGTTAAGATTAAGCTTAGAATTTGATGGGTGTATTATTATTAAATTTAATTTAAATATCTTAAGTCAATGATTCAAACTCAATAAAATTAATAGATCAATTATCCTACTAAGTTGGATCGTAATAATTGACTTCAGAACTAATATAGTATTAAAATATGATAAAAAATTTGAGTAAAAAAAAATCAAAAGACACATTACGACATGAAGTTAGTGCCTTGACAAAGCTTTTACGTGACGGAGATTATAATACCCTAGTGATCTAAGTCTCAGATAGAATTTAATGATTATACTATTATTAACTTCAGTTCAAATATTTTAAAACAAAAGTCCAAATTTAATAAAATTAACAAATAAATTATTCATCAACCTCTTGAGGATAGCAAGGAAACACACAGAATCTTACAAATCAAGACTCAAACCATTCCCTTCTCTCTCTCTCTCTCTCTCTCTCTCTCTCTCTCTCTCTAAGCTTAGTGGGTGCAGACAGCATCTAGACCAAGTCTCATTCCTTGTCTTTGGGCTAAATATTCTCTTAAAGTTTCCTTTTCTCTTGCCTGTTTGTTTGTGATGACTTGGTGTGGGTGTTTACTGTGTGCCCTATATTTCTAAAGTTATGTTAAGAAAGAAGATCTACATGGACTTCATATGCTCCAACCAGACTTGTTCTGAAAGCCCAAGTGTTGTTCTTTAATATATCTCAAGGATCTTATCCTCTTGATCTCTTCTCTTTTGCCTCCATTTCCCACTGTTCCCAAGGTTCCTCCTCTTGATTGTTCTTTGTTTGATGCCTTTTCTACTATTCTCTGCAATTTCGTGATCATCTCTCTCTCTCTCTCTCTCTCTCTTAGTGAAGAGGCAAACATCCTTTAGATCTTCCCTTTCTACTCTCGACAACTCCAACCATGGCAGATCCCTATGCTGATCTCTTCAAAGCTTTCCGCAGAGAGTATCCTTTCTCCTGCAACCCATTTTCTGAGTTCTGCCATGGCGGTACCAACTCCTGCCTCCCTCCCCAGACCCTCTCTCCTCCTGTGAGGGAGGCTCTCCCTCTCCTCAGTCTCAGCCCTACGAGGCACCAAGAGGTGGAAAACAGCTCCTCTTGCAGTGCCGTTAATGAAGGTGGAAAGGTCAAGGCCGCCGTGGACACTGATGGTGAAGCTGATGCTGTGACTGTGTCTCTCCACATAGGCCTTCCCAGCCCTGGTGCAGTGGATCTGACGCCAAGATTCTCTTCAACTCCAGAGGATACTAGTGGGGGAAAGCAAGAGCAAGGTGGCGACGATGAAGACGATGTGGTTTACCCTATCGATCTTATAGGAAGGATCAACAAGGGACAGTATTGGATTCCCACCCCTACCCAGATCCTAATTGGTCCAACCCAGTTCTCTTGCCCAGTATGCTGCAAGACCTTCAATAGATACAACAACATGCAGGTAAACCTTTGTCCCAATTCTGGCCTAATTGAGACTAAGATTGCAACCTCTCCCTTTCTGTGCTTGTACTACGCACGGATCATGCTCCAATCTTCTTGTTGTGCTTTTGGGGATTGGTTGATGTGTTGCACGTTACACTGCAAAGATTTCCAGTCCTTTCAGTTCACATATGGAATATATATCAAGAAATATGTGATCTTCTGCACTCACAATTCACTGAGATATGATCTCTCTCTCTCTCTCTCTCTCTCTCTCTCTCTCTCTCTCTCTCTCTCTCTCTCTCTCTTCATTTGTCTTGTGTATGATAACTCAATTGAATCTAATGTTGGATTTCATTTCTCAAGTTCTTCAACTGGCAGGCCAGCTTGCCAACACTACAATACCAAAAGCTGAGTGCATCCTTTTATCACTACAGTACTCTCAGAGACCCCTCACTCAGGGGGGAGCTATTCTTTCTTGGTAGAGCAAACAACATAAGAATAACATTCTCCATCTGCTTGTTATCTTTTTGGTAGATCATCATGGAATGTCAACAAGCACTCTCTTGACCTCTCTTTTACTCTATGTTTTGAGCTGTTGAGTTCATGTTTAGAATAATCCTCCTTTGCCTCAAGTAATGATCTATGCTTGGCAATTGTACGTGTTCATCGCCAGATGCATATGTGGGGACATGGATCACAGTATCGGAAGGGACCCGAGTCTCTGAGAGGCATCCAGCCGACGGCGATGCTGAGGCTTCCCTGCTACTGCTGCGCCCCCGGTTGCCCCAACAACATCGACCATCCGAGATCAAAGCCACTGAAGGACTTCAGGACCCTCCAAACTCACTACAAGAGGAGGCACGGAATCAAGCCCTTCGTGTGCCGGAAGTGCAGCAAGGCTTTTGCGGTCAGAGGCGACTGGAGGACCCATGAGAAGAACTGCGGCAAGCTGTGGTACTGCATCTGTGGCTCAGACTTCAAGCACAAGAGGTCACTGAAGGATCATATCAAGTCCTTCGGCAGTGGGCACGCCGCGTACAGCATCGACTGCTTCCAGGAGGCAGCGGAGGAGGAGGAGGAGGAGGAGACATCGTCGGAGATCGAACAAGATGGTTTCCACTCCCACAAGGGAAGGAAACACGGCTTCCTGGGTCGTAGGTGATGAACTATATCATCATGCCATGCTTGCTTCCTTTTTCTTCCTTTGTCTCTCTAGATTTAAGTGTTCCCTCACTATAGATCCCTTCTCCTACTCTCTCTTTTCTACTATTAAGCCAGTAAATAAAGATCGATACATGGCAATAGGGAGAGATTATTCTCTTAACCTCACTCTAACGAACGTTGCATGGATCCTTCTTTTCACCAGACCTAGTCTTTTCATTCTTCCTTCCTTTTGATCTGTCATGCATGTCAAATGGGGCATAAGACTGTACCTTAACATTTGCAGTTTGGTAGGCTTTTTAGATTCTGCAGACAAGCTACTGCTTTTGGCTCACATGTTGCTTTATGCATTGGATAGTGGCTACATATATGTATGTATACATCAAATGATTAGCATACCTTCCTTCAAATAGTATGATTTGGTGTGTGGATTATGGAACTTAATTCAGGTTTATGTACATGAAATGTGTCATGGCTATCTTCTTTTGAAACTAGACACACACAGAATGTGTGTGTGTGTGTGTGTGAGAGAGAGAGAGAGAGAGAGGAGTCATTTCAACCACAACCAGTCAATCTTCAGTATACCTGTAGGACTGTAGAGGATGGTTAGATTGATACTCTACAGATACACAGTCACAGGTTTGGCTCCACAAGTTCTCAGACTAGCATGCTTTCTCTATCTTTTTTTTCTTCTTCTTTTTTTAGTTTCAATAAAAGCATTACAATTTTTTTCATTCTGTACCAAAATATGAAATATCAAAATGTTGCACTGTGATTCAACCTAAATAAAATCCTATATCAAAATCATTATCTCACAACTGAGAAAAGATAAGACAAACATAAGAGCGAAAACGCCGAGATAACACAATAATTAGTTCAGCGATTATTAAGCATAATCCAAGAGTAAAAAACCACTAGTGAGAGCTTCACTAGGATGAAAGATATAGCACAAAATAATTTCATATTGCCAAACCAAGATTTCTCCCAGTCAATAGCCATTTCTCTAAGAATCCAAGCAATATGTTTGCAATACTTTATCATATAAAATAAATGGTTTAAGAGAATGCAACTCAATAGTAAGATGGAAATAGGGAAATTAATTGCAAATTATTCTATGAGAATGTCTATAAGTAGAAAATTTATGCCTTGGAGACTAAACTCAAGAAGTTTTTGGCTTCATGCAAAGCAAGACTAGGTGGCCATTGTTGTTAAAATGCCTTGTTGCTTGAAGGACACACCATATAAAGTAAGATGAAGGTGAGATAGAGTGGAACATATGTATAATAATCCATGTGATTTTCCACCTATGTTTGTGTGCATTCATGCATGCAAATGGACATGTATGGTTGTGCAAGAGAAGAAGCCTTCTCTTGATTGGATTGACCCTAATTTTCATAACTCCATGATGAATTACTTCAGGAACATTGAGACTCTATTGGTGAAGCCTAACTTTGTCAACTTGCTAAATGTTATATATCTCAGGTACATGCATTCTAACATTATTTTGGAACAGTGAAAAGGCCCTTTTCATTGGATCAATAAACTAATAATCAATGATGCACCATTTCTTACATTCATTTTAGATTATGCACAATTATACACTGAAACACTTTGATCAGATCAATGCCACATTTACATAATTAATGGTGGTGGTATATGTGGAGGATGTTAATATTTGAAGGGATATATATTTCCAAAATTTACAAGGATATATGTAGAAGCCCTTCTTTAAGTACCCAAAGGAAACATCCTTCCCTGTCATTAGGTGTGTTCCAGTGACAAAGAACTATCATCTCTCTGATGAATGATTGGATTCCAACAATTCCTTGTTCTTGCTGGGTCCAAGAATAGTTTCAGTAATAGAACCATCAGGGTCATCTGATTGATTTCACATGCACTCCACTGTGTGGCCAGGATTTTTGAAGATCCAAGACAGTATGTTTCAGACTGGACTGTACTCTACCAACCAGAATATGATGGTTGAGATTAAAAGAGCTGAAAGAGAACCCATTCAAAGAGTGAAACCATGCATCCACAGTGCCAACAGTTGTCACCACTCTCAGCCTCACTAAACTAAGGATTCTTTTGGGAAGTGTTCTGTGTTCTTTTCCTTTTTGTTCTGTGTTTTCTTTTGTTTGGCAATCTACATGTTTGACAATGCTGCTTTTGCTTTATTCTTCAAGTATGATCCCTTCTTCTCCAAGCTTTGGTATAGCATTGGAAGTAGGAACATTGGAGAATTCTCATGGTTTGACTGAAAATTCAGAAATGTTGACCAAAATGCTTGAAAGGGATGATGTGAAAGATGTGTCTCTGGGATCACTGAGAGTTATTTGGTGCATTCAGACTATCCATTCTGCCTCTTTCACTCAGATTGCTTGGATGATGAGGCAGTCTGCAGTGGAAGGAAATGAATTCCACATCCACAGTGTTAAGCCAAAACTCACTGCAGTGCAGGTACTGCTCCTTTGTCAATATCATGCACTTCACAGAGTTTACTCAGAAAGCCTGGTCTACTTCCAAGGAGTACACAGCATATTCCAACTGGAATTTTTGGTGGTGATGATGATATCATCTCAGAGCTTTTTTGCTCAATCCTCATGCTTCATTCTTGAGTGAGCCATCTCATATCATGGGCAAACAGAGTAGCATTAGCATGAAAACAAAATGATGGTGGTAAATCAATTATATATTCAACATATGACAAGACATGAAAGGGAAAGCTTAGCAAAAGCTCCAGCTTAGGCAGTGTGAATCCAACAAAGCAACTCTCTTTCAAGAAAAGTATACAAAGTTGTTGATAGAAGAAGACTTTTGCTTCCTTTTCCACTTTAGTTGATGGCATCTTTGTCCTCCAACAACATCAAATTTCTCCGGTGAAGGAATGGGTGGCATGGTGGAGAAGAGAAGAGTTGTTGGAATAGCAAGACCTTAAATGCCCAAAAAATCTCACACAGTCATTGGACATTGAAGAATCCAGTCAGGCAGGAAAAAAAGGCTCTTCTTTTCCTCAGGAAGAAAGAGCCCAAAACCACTTTAAAGATGATTGAAACTTCATATGAAAACATGAAATCATACAACTGGCTCATACAACAAATTAGGTTGTGAATGAAGAGTCATGCATCTGCAGGTATATGACAGATCTGCATAAAGTCTTTGCCAAATGGCTCATACTACAAAGTACACCACACAGGGCCACATGTTCTATCAGAGTTCTCCATTTACTTGTATGAACAAGTAAGTCTCTAGGATAAAGAGAAGTCAAACTAAAAGGTATTGACTTTGGGTTTCAGCAATTTATCTTTACTTTTTGTGAACTAAATGGCCTTAATCCTTGGGGTTTACCACTTATTATTTATGCTGTTAAGCTTGTTCCAAAGATCTTCCACTGACAATTAATTCATCTCCAAATCCAAGAAATTTCAATCACAGCATCTGACAACTTCAAATATATGGAAATCCTCATTGTTCTTTAGGCATCTAAAACAATAAAAATGCAGGCAATGGGAGGATATCTAATAAAGTCCCTAATGAACTCAGCAAAGAATTTATAATATTTATATACTATATTAAGATGCATGGATTGCAAGTGATCTAGAAATTCAAGATTAGCTTTGAAAATCCCACCTATAAAATAAAATCCCTGAAAGCTCTAATTTTATAAATATAATTTTACAACTATTAAAAATATATAATAATAATAACAACATATAATATATTTTTTTAAAGAATAAGTAACGAAGATAGAATTTGATTCCATGTAATATTTTAAATAATTTCTAAATATAAAAATATAAGCAAAATGGGAAAACAATACATAACAATTCTATACTCGAGATATATATATATATATATATATATATATATTGCACAATAATCAGCTCAAAGAAAAACAAAAATGTAACGCATGGCAGAGATTGCCAATTATTATACCTTTGTGTAAAGTTGAGATAAAAGAATACATATTGTTGTTTATGTATCACTGTTGCATGATACTACAATCTTAGCATCTACAGATGGAGGAGGGAGAAGAGAAGAACGAAGCATATGGTGATGGCGGAGGCCGGAAGTCCGGCCGCAGCCACGGGCATGGGCGCCGGTGCATCCGCGAGAAGCTCACGCAGGTCACTCTCGCTCTCGTAGCCCGCAGCCGCCATGGCCACCACGCACAGGAGCACCGCTCCGGCCATCACAGCAGCAGAGAACCGCGCCATCAGTTGTCACGACGATCTGGAGAGGGAGGTCTCAAGGTCGGTAGAGAGAGGTAGAGGATTCCATCTTGACGTCAACAGCTGTGCGCCTCTTAAAGAAGGGGGAAGGGGAAGAGTGTGAGGAGCAGCTCCGGCACCATGGTCATGCATTCCATGTTCTCATACTTATTGCGTGCAGTGATCCTACGTGAATCTTTAGGTCTCTTGTATCCTCTTACGATTCCAAGTTTTCAGATGGTTGGATTGGATGTTGCTCCTTCAACCCCACCAGATGAAGCCACTGCCATTGATCATGAACAAAATGTTGCTAATTAAAATGGTTTTTAAAGCTACCAACTCTGATTTAACTGTAAAATAATGAGTTTCTTAATTGAATGTTCTTTTTTATTTTCATGATGAAAAATTAAAAGTTCAACTCTGTCCTTTTAATTCTTGGTCTTAGATTAGACATGCTATTTCCAGGAAGTCAAAGATGAGGAAGAACAGGTAATGAAGTCTTCCACGTACCATGCGCATGCATGCACGTAGAGCTTCCCTTCACAAAACCAAAGGTCACAAAGAGAGCACCCCAACCACCAAACCAATCTATAAGACCCCCACCTCCATCCTCTCCTCTTCCCTCCTCAGTCCTGCAAAAGGAGAGACAACCACCCAACGCTACCATCGCACAGTCTTAATGGAGATGGGGAAGATCGCCTGCGCCGTCCTCGTCGCTGCCGTTTCGGCCACCACTGCACTGGCAGCTGAGGCACCCGCCCCTGGCCCTGCAAGTGCTTCCTTCGCGGTCGCCCCTGCCGTCGGTGCCGTCATCGGGGCCTCCCTTCTCTCCCTCTTTGCCTTCTGCTTGCAGTAGTCTCGCAAAGAGGAACAAAGGAGAAGAAGAAGCCTTCGTGCTGTTTTTGTAATGTAATGTGATTGGTCAACAAATCTCATGGAATAAAACGTTGCTTATAATTTTATTATCCCATCGTATCATTTTGGAATGAATTGATGTCACATTTCCATTTGGTGCTTCGACTCAGCTCTCACTCGGCCGATTCGACCCGACACGAGCCCCAAGCCCGCGTCCAAGATAGGCCCATAACGCCACTTAGGTCACGTGAGGGTGATATCGTAATTAAAGGCATTACTGGTGGCGTTTGGTTGACCATTGTCCTATATAAGATCTCCGTGTAGAGGCCATTAGGGTTTCGTGTTATTTGGCCGCGCGCTCAAGGTTGAGAGGGGAGAGCTAGCGAGGGAGGGGGAGCCGCCGGCTGCGACGATGGTGGAGAAGGCGAGCAAAGGGAGGAAGGAGGAGGTGGTGACGAGGGAGTATACTATCAACCTCCACAAGCGGCTTCATGGATGGTATATCTTCTTGCGATTTCTTTTTCCGAGGGTTTCTTTTTTTTTCCCCGCCATTGATTGGCGTCGTATGATGTCGGAATGTGTGATCTGTTGTTCTTGGTCTGAGTCCTGTTTGCTTCTTCTTTATTGGAGATGGGTTTTTGAGATATCTTAGAATTCGTTGTTTGAGGTGTTAGATTTTGATGTGATGTGATGTGATTCGTTGTATCGAAACAACTTTTGATTGTTTGCGCTTTTAGCCTTCCTTTTGAATAGTTGAGGAATCCAAATTTGTTTCAGAAATGACCGAAATTTTGTTCAGTGCTAGAATACGGATATGGATGTCATGTAGTATCTCAGTACAAGAAATGATAATTTTCTATGGTCTATGGGTTTAAGAACTTGCAAGAGTAGTACGTCATTCAGATCTAAATAGTCTCTTGCTCTTATCCAACGCTGATGAACCATTTTACCAAGCAGATACATTCTTTAGTCCATGCTGTGCCAGTGCTAAAACTTGCCACTAAGCTTAGTTCACGATGTGCAACTGAATCCGATATAGGTTCCTGAAGCCAAAGTTGGTAGGAGCTATCATTCAACTATTTCTTTAATCTCGGAAATGTCCCAAAATTGGAGAAAAAAAAGGAATTGACTGATGGTCTTCTATGTCCAACTGAAACCGATGCAAGAGACAAAATATCAGTGAATTTTGATTTGGTTTTCTACTAAAATCTGGAGTATATCGTTGTTGTGTTAGCAACATTGTTGAGGACTTTGATGAACAAGCCTATCCACATATATTGATGATTGTAATGAAGTTACTCGGCAGTTCCTCGTTTGTTGTGATGGAATCCTGAATCTTCTAATGGCTGGATGGACTTTAAACATTATGATGGGGAACAAGAAGGGAAATTGTAGCAAAAATTGGGAATAGATGTGGCTGTGCTCATTTAGAAGTCTTAGGGTCCTTGTAAATGCTTGCAAAAAAAAATCCTATAAATTTAAACTCAGGTTTTGTGATCTTTGAATGATTGACCAGTTTTCTAGGCTTGTTACAATCTGGATGTATATGCTTGTGTTCCTTCCCATGTGTCTGAACATATATTTCATGCAAAGTCCTCTTGCTGCACTAGCACATCATTCTATTTATATTCTGAATACATAAGTATTCTTGGTACCTTGTGACAATAGCTTCGTACCTCATGCTTCACAAGGTAGTACTTGTGGGCTTCCAGGTTCAGTCTGAACTATCTCATCGTATATTATAATGTAAGAAGATCCTCGTGTAGTCATGTGGATGATTCTTTTGACGATCATGTTATATTTGTATTAGATCAGAGGAGATTCATTTTAAGCATAGGTACCAATTGTCTGGTTTTAATTCTTGTTAATCTCTTTGATTTCAAATAAAATTGTAACAAAAGATTCTCTTGGCTCTTCTATACCCATTTGCTTGAAGAAGGGATTTTAAGAGTTTTGTAATTATGTGATTGGAGTTTTACACGAGTCTGGTCATTGTGCCTCAATGCCAAACCTGCACATGTTATCATCATGTGCTGAAGATTGTGGACATAAGCCTAACCTCCTGTTTTGAGCAGCACTTTCAAAAAGAAGGCTCCCAAGGCTATCAAGGAGATCAAGAAGTTTGCCCAGAAGGCCATGGGGACTACAGACGTGAGGGTTGATGTCAAGCTCAACAAGCACATCTGGAGCAGGGGGATCCGCAGCGTGCCAAGGCGGGTTCGAGTGAGGATTGCCCGGAAGAGGAACGATGAAGAGGATGCCAAGGAAGAGCTCTACTCTTTGGTTACAGTAGCTGAGGTTCCCCCAGAGGGATTTAAAGGGTTGGGCACCAAGGTCGTTGATGAAGCTGACTGAACTCTCTCTGGCTGAGTGGATTCCTAGTTTTGCTAGACGGTTCCAGTGTTTTGACATTTGAATTTATCAGGGTAATCCCCGTGTGAACTCTTTCGATTAGTTGCTCAAGAATCCATCTGTGCCAACATTTATGTTCCAGCACCTAATTTGTTAGGTTCTTGTGTGATCTCTTTTTCTATTTAAGAACATAAAAAAGGATCAAGTATTTCGTGAAGTTCATCTTTGTTTTTTGTTGCTTTTAGAATTAATTTTATTGCTTTTAGATCAAGTACTCTTATCATGAAGTGCCCACCGATTGATTGATTGAATTGTTGGGGGTACATAATGCTAACTCTCACAGTGATGTCAATTACCTTTTCAGGTTACGCAATGTGCCATGATTTATTTATTTATTTTAAATCAATAGATTTATATCCAATAATCATTTGTGGCCATCAATGTTGTTTATTATCATTAACTAAAATATTAAATTTTTTTTTATATTTTATATTTTATATTTTTATTAGTAAAATTAATAATTTTAAATAAATAGATCTAGATATTTTTTATAATTATAAAAATATTAATTTAATTTTTTAAAATATAAAAATCGAAAGACCAAAGATAACAAATCACGGGATAATATATAATTAATGCTTTTATCGCCTGGGTCACCGCCGTAGGGTGTTTCCACTGTCTCATTGACAAGTTGAATGTGTCATCCTCACCGGTTAATGTGTCGTGTTATTTACCCACTCTGAAGATCTCGAGGTGAGACGCCTCGTCCGTCCGATCGGATCAGCCCGCTGTATCACCATCTCATGTCTATTCTCGTCATTTCAACTAAAACCCCATTCCCTATCATCTGCATCCCCACCCCACTTCTGTCCCTTTGGCTCTGCAACGCCTCGTTGGTAATGGCGGCGTCGACCAAAGCCCAGCGAAGCAAGCGACCAAGACAAGCCGTGGCGGAGGCTGTGCACATCCTTCTTCTCCTCCTCCTTTTTCTCTCCTCCTCCGCTGCTGCATTGACCACCGACGGCCTCGCCCTCCTCGCCCTCAAGTCCGCCGTCACCGACGACCCCACCGGCGCGCTGGCCGCCTGGCTCGACTCCGACGCCAGTCCCTGCGCCTGGACCGGCGTCACCTGCCGCCGCGGTCGCGTCGCCGACCTCGCCCTCCCGGATCGCGCTCTCTCCGGCTACATCCCCTCCGAGCTCTCCTTCCTCTCCGCCCTCCAGAGCCTCGCCCTTCCCGGAAACCGCCTCTCCGGCCCGGTTCCCGCTGCGCTCTCCGCCGTCGGCGGCCTGGCTGAGCTCGATCTCTCCCGCAACAACCTCTCCGGCCCCATCCCGCCCGAGCTCGGCCAGCTCAGCTCCCTTGCCCGCCTCGACCTCTCCTCCAACCTCCTCTACGGGCCGCTGCCCCCGGCCATCGCCTCCCTCCCGCGCCTCTCCGGCGTGCTCAACCTCTCCTGCAACCTGCTCTCCGGGCCGGTACCGCCGGCGTACGGCGGCATTCCGGCGGCCGTGAGCCTGGATCTCCGGCAAAACAACCTCTCCGGCGAGATCCCGCAGGTGGGGTCGCTCCTGAGCCAGGGTCCCACCGCCTTCGCCGGCAACCCGGGCCTCTGCGGCTTCCCGCTTAAGAATCCGTGCCCGGCGCCCAAGCAGGACCACAGGATCCCCCAGCCGAACCCCATCCTCAACCTGAACTCCAGCGACGCCACACCCCGCCCGATCGCGGCGGAGGGACGGAAGAAGCCGGTGGGAACCGTCCCGATCATCGCTGGCGTCGTGCTGGTCGTCGTCGCGTCGATCCTCGTGCTCCAGTGGCACTTCCGCCGGAGGCGCGTCGCCATGGAGGGCAAGGCCCCGAAGAACGAGAAGGACTCCTCCCCCGGCGGCTTCGGCCCCGCGGGCTTGGCAGGAGAGGAACGGCGCGATGGACACGCGTCGGAAGTTTACGCGGCGGTGGATGAGGGGTTCGTGCTGGAGCTGGAGGAGCTGCTCCGGGCGTCGGCGTACGTGGTGGGGAAGAGCAGGAGCGGGATCGTGTACAAGGTGGTGGTGGGCCGGGGGGGCTCCGCCGTAGCGGTGCGCCGCCTTAGCGAGGCGGAAGACGGGGACGCTTTCGGTGGAAGCGGCGGCGACGAGTGGCGGCGGCAGCGGGCCTTCGAGTCGGAGGCGATCGCAATCGGGCGGGCGAAGCACCCCAACGTGGTTCGCCTCCTCGCCTACTACTACGCGCCGGACGAGCGCCTCCTCGTCTACGACTACATACCCAACGGCACCCTCCACGACGCCCTCCACGGTAACATCACGGATTGCGTACTACATCTCCACCTAGGTAAATCTCGACCGTCGATTGCGCTTAACATCTCGTGAACCCGCAGGTGGACCACGGAATCCGACGCCTCCGGCCCTTCCCTGGACAGCGAGGCTCGCGATACTACAAGGCACCGCACGGGGGTTAGCTTACCTCCACGAGTTCAGCCCCCGGAAGCACGCCCACGGGAGCATCACCTCCTCCAAGATCCTCCTCGACGACGACCTCCAGCCGCACATATCCGGCTTCGGACTCGCCTGCCTCGTCTCCTCCGGGGCTGAGCAGCGGCTTGCCAACCCCGCTTCCAAGAAGCAGGCAGCAGGGCCCGGGACGGACGGGTACCTGGCCCCGGAGGTCCCCGGCGGCGAGGCGACGCAGAGGGGGGACGTGTACGCGTTCGGGGTGGTGGCGCTGGAGGTGGTGACGGGGCGGGTGGCGGAGGCGGATCTGGAGGCGTGGGTGCGCGGGGCGTTCCGGAAGGAGCGGCCGCTGTCGGAGGTGGTGGACCCGGCGCTGCTGCACGAGGTGCACGCCAAGCGGGAGGTGCTCGCAGTGTTCCACGTCGCGCTGGGGTGCACCGAGGCGGATTCTGAGCTGCGGCCCCGGATGCGGGCTGTGGCTGAGAGCCTGGATCGAGTCGGAGGCGCGGCGACCCGGTGACCCGTCTCGTGTTTGTTCTTTTGTTTCTTTGTAATCATATTGTATCAGTAGGTGTAGTAGCAAGTAGTAGTCACGTTCGCCCAGCCTTCGTAGCACTGAAGAAGGCCTCCTGTTGCTGTTCTTGGAGTGGCACATCCTTGACGCAGCTCTGCAGCTTTAGTTCAGATTTGCTTTGTCTTCTTCCTCCCGATCTCAGGTGATGCCAATTGGATCTTTGACCCATTGTTCAGTGAGACTCTTCTGCTATTTCTTTGGCGGAATTGGACTGCCCTAACCAGAGGAAGACTACAATTATGTGATGATGGTGATCTGTTGGATGATCAAATTTTATGTGCTTGACGAAGGAAGTGTACCCAGTGAGAGCAGATACAAAAGCACAAGCACTATGAGCAGACAAGAACAGAGTGATGAACATGAGAGCAGTAACCATCCTGCATACTTCCATCTTTAATGTGTATTTCTGCATGTTGTTTGTGCACGATCGAGTTCTCACTCCGAATCCGAATTCACTTGCCATGGTTCGCTATAGCACCGACCTCATCCTTGCCCCAACCTCACACATGCACTCAGGCAGCGGGTAAGCAGTGACATCCCTGCCGATCTTGTCGGTACGCAGCCCCGGCTGGCCCAGCGATCCCCGATGCAGTTCCTTAACAATCCGGTTGAGTTCCGACGCCGGCAAGGAGGCGTTCATGAAGTGGCGGAGCATCTGCCGCTTGTTCGGTGTGATGAACTTCCTGTGCCCGGCGTACGCCCTCTGCCCCCGCATCAGGTGCCCCATGTTTCCGCCATGCGAAGCCATGAACACGTCGCTCTGCTCGCAGACCACGTCGTCGATGGCAGCAAGGAGGGAAGACCTGTTGGCGAACGGTCCCAGTTCACCCGGCAGTGTCAGGTTCTCTTTGCTGTACAGGTTAGGGAATTCTCTCATCAAGGGCAGCAGGGCGTCTCGCCCGCCAAACGGCTCGCCGCCAGCCCAGTATATCCTCGCGTCCCTCGGCGCTTCCAGTGCTTTCAGCAATCTGAGTCGTAGCATCACCATTACAAGCTGCAATAGAGAACCGGCAGAGGTTGTGAGCATACCTGGTGACTTCTGCGGCGTTCAACGGGCAAAGCCCGGCGAGCTTGCGGTCGTGGTACGCCATGTTGGACCTCCCGGTGAGGAGCTCCGGCTTGAGCTTCCTCTGCACTCGAACGATCTCGTCGTGCTCGGGGCTGAGACCAGGAAGGCAACCGGTTCGCACCCACACATCCTCCTCCAATCGCAGGTGGAGTGCGAGGTACGGACCTTTGCTTCTCATCCTCATGGCGAGCTTGTTGCCCAGTTCTCGGACTGGAGCCGAGAACCTCAGTGCATGGAACGCAACCTAGTAAATTCGGGGACACACACCAGTCAATTCTGGTTTCCAATCGAGAGGAGGCAGGTCAACTAAGATGGAGAGGCGGCAATGGTTACCTTGCACCGGAGCTTTTGGAGATCAGGTGGGAGGTCCTTGGAAAGCCTGGAATCCAGGCCTCTCAGGAGCAGAACACCTTCTCTGTTAAGCTGCACCAGCAATCAACAAGGAGAAACAATGAATCAAGAGTAAAGATAAGGATTCCATTCCTTCATTTGATGAAGAACGGATCGAAAGAAGAACTGTTTTGCGCGCTGAGGACGTTTGTGGTAGGAGAAGACGACGACTCACTCGCTTCATGTATCTTGATCGAATCCAAGCAGGGGAGACATGAAGAGGCGTTTCCTTCTCCTGCACCGGCCTTGTCATGATATGAGTCGAGGGCAGCGAGGACACCACCTTAACGTCGTCGGCGAGAACGCTCTTGAAGTGCTCCAGGTCGAACACATCAGAGAACTCACTGCCCAGGCAAGGAACCAGTCAAGATGCTACGCACAGAAGTAAATAATGTGAATTGGGACGCAAGATGGCACCTTTCGTCACCCCAGATGACGTTGACCTGGAGGATGGGCACGACGAGCGTGGCGCCGAGAACGCGAGCGATTACCACCGCGTCGACGATCTGGTTCCGCTGCTGGTTGAGCCCGCCGGAGACGACCACCATGAGGTACTTCTTCCGGCGTCCGGCCCGCGTAGCGGCCACGCCCTCCGCAAGGTACTGCTCGCTGAAGTTGAGACAGGGAACGTATCCCATACCGTCCGGCTGCTGCCAGAACTCCCCACGCACCTCCACCCCTCCTCCGACGTCCGCCGACATCGCCGCCGTCGAATCTGACAGTTCCGGGGAGTAGAGGGGGCTGCGGCCGAGATGGGGGCAGGGGACAAGGGGGTCGAGGTGGTGCCATGACCTCAATATCCCCACGAGCACGAAGAAGAAGAGCACCAAAAAGAGGAAGTTTGGGCTGCGACCAAGGGCGAGGAGGCGGTGGCCGGGCCGGGAGGCCTTCTTGGTCGGGGAGAGGAGGAGGAGGAGGCTGTGAAGCGAGGTGGAGGAGAGCGAGCGGATGATCTCCGAGGGCACCGCGATGTACGAAACCCGCCTCCCCTTCGACGTCGCCGCCATTTCTCTTCGACGCTTCGTCGGCTCCGTTGCGTAGAGCGGTAAATATGGACTCCGCTTTGAGTAATACGGCGGGAAGAGAGGACAAAATGACTAAAGACCCCTTGTGCTACGATTGACCGCGACTGAGCAACGTAAATCGGACGGGTCAGATCGCTCATAACATCGAATTGACGGAGTATCGTGCGGCAGACGCGGCTCTATTTATCTTGATCAAAGTATAGTCATCATCAACCATTGGCTACATTAGGGGTATACTAGTCATAAAAATCGTTTGACTTCCGGACTGTGTTGACCCGCATAACTCGAGAGGGCACTTCTTCGCACGTACTCATCAAACGTATGCCGAATCACTCGATTCATGGACTGACGTGGGAACTGCTTTAAGCCAAAAGAGGTTGCGTGGTAGGCGCCGCGAAACCAACGGCTACTTTCCTGCCTTCTTTTGAGCAATGGAAGTAAGTAAGCTAATACATACGTACATACACACGAATAACACGTGCAGTGAACTGTCATACTATGTGATGGGGAGGTCAATGCAGAAGAGTCAACTCAGCAGGGTGATGGTCAACTCCTTCAACATGGCACACCTTTCTTCATGCATCAACAAAAGAAAGACTAAGAGCTGCTTCCCCGACTCCTTCACTGCATGCATTCCCTAAACAAAAGGAAAAAAGAAATATAAAACCTACACTTGAGTGAAGTACCACTAGAATATATATATATATATATATATATATATATATATATATATATATATATATATATATATATATAATCTTAAATTTGTAGGGTAACTTTTCTTCATTCCTAAAGCAACCACATCAAGGTGCTACTGGTTGCTGCATGTTGAGAAAAGCCATCTCTTAAGCCTTAAGGACCTCTCTCCAATCTTATTAGAGCAATCAGATTTATATAATCATATTGCATTAAGATACTCTGTGAATTAGTAGACTGTGCTATGTGTGCCAGTAGTTTGGCACTATCAGATTGGCCGGAGAGGAGAGAGAAGTCAAATTTGGGAGCAAATCCTTGTGACTTGCTTCAAACTAGTGCAGGCTGCTTAATTCTTAAGTTTTTAGAGGAAGAAGTTTTTGCTTCAGTCATATTTAATCATTGCTTCATCTGCTCAAACAGTAGCTGCAATCTGTCAAGTATTAGAGATGGAGAGATTTTGATCTATCTTCTTCTACTATTTCTGATGTGTATCATCTTTTTTTTTTTTCCAAGAGAGCTCTGACAAGTCAAGGTTGGTATGAACATTCTGTCAATTTATAGCTCTGCAAAAGCTTTGAGGTTTGTTTCAGATATTGTATTGCTTGAATTCTGGAAAATTTTCAGAGTTGAATTGGCAAACACATTGAAACCTCTTTGTTTTCTGATGCATGTTGGAGTGTATGATGAGCAGGAAAAATTGATGTCAGAAACCTTGCACTCTTCTTGCAAGAAGAAAAATGCAGGAGGAATCCAATGCTCAGAGACCAACACCCATAGCACTCTTTTTTGTCATGCAGGTATGAGAATCTCAAGCATGCAAGCAGTTTTGAGGAAGAAACTTCTGATCTCTTCAAAGACATTGGGACCAAGACACCATCACATTGTAACATTTAGGCAGGGAAGAACAGAATGTATGTAGAGCATTTTGGATGGTCCAAGCATGAAGGTCATATGATCTGATTCCAGAGAAGCTCATCAGGATAATAAAGAAAGCAGTGCATCATTTGGCCAATTTGACCATATGATGTTTAGACATTTAGTACCCATCCACTTGCTATGTTTGACCTCATGTGATCAGACTGGCACATGCTTTTGGGAGATGTCATATCAGTGAAGGCTGTATCTACTTGTGATGATTAAGCACCAGAGGAAGAGATAGAAGACACATGCAGCAATGGCTGCCAGTGTCCTGAAACAATGTAAACAATGCTTGCTGAAGCTTTCAGCTTCCTTCTGGAGTGCTGGGGGGTGACACAGCTGTGCCCAGTGGAGCTTCTAAGGGTTCAGTGGCTTGACTTGACAAAGAAACTTGGGATCACTTTCCATTCAGCACGCCAAGGAAATCAAAGACTTGCAGAGCAATCGTTTTTTGCTCTTGATGGTCCAAACCCCTACTTGCGGTTGAAACTTCAACATGATCTTTGTAGAAAGAAGACAACCAAGAAAGAACAAGAAACCACCATGTGACAACCCAAACTGCTGAATTCTATGATTAAAAGATGAGGCACAGACAGGTATAATGGATTTGGATCTATGAGATGCACTAATTAATGCTTAGCAGCCATCTAATCTCTCTGATAGAACTTGTGAACAGAAAGAGAGCATGTCAAAACTCAAGAGATGCATTTAAGTTGATATGTGATATGAATTGGCTCTGATATCTATGCTTTCCACTCCCAGGTTAGGGCAAAGACAAAACAGCAATCAGTTTTGTGGAAGGCCAACATCAGAATCCACTCGACATTTTACCTTGTAAAAGTTCATGAAACAAAATCAAGCAAAGCTCTGATAGATCTGGTCAAAGAATTGACATTTACCTTACACTCTAGATTGAAGCTTCTACATGTGCTCAAGTCATTTCTTCTATTATTGCACATATTATGCGATGGATTCAGCTGGCAGATACAGCACAAGAATTGAAAGGTTCAAATACAAACCTCACAGAATTCACAGACTGATATGGCTAAAGAAAAGAAGCAAGAGGGCAGCAGATTACACCATATCATGTAGCAGATTTCACCAGGCAGCTTCCAGCTTAATTTACATGGTGACATTCGACATACCTAAGATATGCAATACAGAATCACGCATGTTAAATACCACTTATTTATTCCATAGCTACATGCTTCCTGACTAATTGAAAACCAATTCGAGGTTTAGCCATGCAAATTGGCTTGTATAGGAGTAGAAGAAAAGTACCAATCAGAGGTCAAGTTGGATAGGTTAGGTTTGGTTTTACAAATTGGAAAGATTAGCCCAAATCTATATCAGCCATCTTAATCAATTAGAATGACAAAATTACACAGCGGACACAGATAGCCCTAACACTTCCCGAACTCTTCTTCGATCAAGTGAACCTCTGGTTCACACATCTAGATATATCAAACACAACCCACAAAACCACCTAGGTCATTGCAATCGAAATACCAGGCTAGTCGATCTGCTCCAGTCAAATTATCTTGACAAGAAGTTTATTAAACATGATGTAGCTTCTAGAGTAGATTTAGAGCCCACATTTCATGGTATAATTACAGTCTACTAATCCCTCCTTTTTGCATGATACCTGTGGAGTCTAAGACTTAGAAATGGCCAACTCAAACAGTAGGAATTACGATGGAAAATTGTAGAAACTGTTTTTCCTAAACTCTTTATCGACAATTTCTGTAAACAGAGACCAGTAAGTTCAGAAAATTTAGATTTTTTTTAAAATTATTTTTTGCGGGAAAAGATCTACATGGCCGATCCCAAGTAGTTGGGACTTATGACTTTGTTGTTGTTGTAGAGACCAGAAAGTTCGGAAAAACAAATAACAAAAATTGAAGAAACATAAAAGTAATAGCATTGCATGATAAGCAATCATGATTGGATTTTACCATATCGGTCCCTAATCAAAAGAAAGGCAAGCAGCTTGCACTTATAATAAACTAAAATAGACATTTTTTTTGTGGCCTATCCAAGTCAATTTCGAGAGATTATTTACTTATTTCAATTTATAGTATAATTAAAATCCTGATCCAGAATTGAGTTTGCTTATAATAGGTTGTAATAGAACAAATTCTTTCAAAATCAGGTAAGCATCAATAATTGATCAAGGTTATAAAACTCCAACTATAATCCAATTTCCATTTTCACTTGTCACGTAGCATGTAAATTATCATGACAAAAGTGGTAAGCAACAGACAGCTAGAAAACATCATATACGAGAAAGAAAGAAAATGTACAAAATTCAAGTTATACACATGGAGTTTTCATCAGTTAGACAATCAACTTTTCTAAATACCAAATTATTTTGATGTCATTATTCTATAAAACAAGGTAGCAGAAACTTCATTTAAGATGAACGCAAAATTTCCTCCCAGCTTTAAAATAAATGTGTTCATAATTAAAGTTTCCTCCCAAATATATCATTACAACAAATGCTGAACTGAGTGAACCATCGTGTAGAATCACGAATCTGGCTTTGAGTGAGAATTGAGGCATAGGAAAGTATGTGCATTGCTCATATTCTTCCAGTACATGAGTCAAATACAATATAATATGAGGTCAAGCAAGCTAACATGTAATACACAAAGAACCATCTACTTCTAGGTGTACAAACTCACACACGCAAGAAGTACCAGAAGGGTACAGGATGCATCCATTTCTAACTCAAATTCCAGCGCAAAACAATCAGAACATACAATGAGACACACATCCCAGTATAAACCTAATGACAAGAACCCAAATTTCCAGATACACAAAGCAACTGAAACTTTCAGCAATAACTTGAATTAAAATAGAAACAGATATGGAAAATGCTGACATCTAAGAAATCCCCAATCTAACAATTGAGGAGTTGCCAAGGATGCCATGTACATAAGTCAAGAAGATGAAAAGTAACCCAAGAATATATTGAAGATAATGCATAATAAAAAAAAGCACAATTGTGAAATGGATAATAGTTAAACATTATGTTCAGAACTATCTGCAAAGAGAAGCTAAAATTAAGCTAATTTCTTACTGTTTCTATGACCATAAACTAATACATAATATATTTAGACCTTAGTCCCTAGTTAATCATGAACAAGATAATGAAACAAAAGAAAGACGGACAACAAAAACAAAAGAAATGAACCACCAAGGATCTCAGTCATCATCAATGCATGGCAATGGAATGATAGATGAATCAGTCAAATTGGTTCAAAATCTCACTTGCACTCAACTCCAGCTTCGGCAGCTCGACGAGGCTTGCTCTTCCGCCGGCTCCCATTATGTCGAAAACCATTAGACCTAGTTGAATCCTCATCTATGGACTGCGATCCGGCACTAATTTCGTCGATGACCAAGTCAGAGTTCTGTTTTGCGTTTGAATATCGAGTCCTCTTCTTCCCATTCACCATTGTTGAGCCCTTAATTTCTTTGCTTCGTGCAGTAAACTTCACATTGTCTCCATCTTCAATCTTTTCAGTTTCATCATCATCATCATCAGATTCATCCTTCAAGGGCTTCTGAGGTCTTCCTCTCCTCTTATATGTAGGGAGCACCTCTTCACCACCACTCCCTGGATCCTCATTACCAGTGACCATGGTCAATTTCTTCCCCTTGCCTCTGCCTCTACCCATTAACCCAAACCAGCAATATAAACAACTCAGATGATCATTTAACTGCATAAAGGACAAAAAATAAGATTAAAGGGGCAATGAGGCTATGTTTTTGCAGAATTTTATTGTTGCTTGTGTACTTCCACCTCCAAGCTGTTATGCTACAATATCCAGTAAAGATGCAGCAGAGGAGGATGTTAGGCAGCCCCAGCACAAAAGCTAATAACTAGCAGAATGGCTTGCAAAAATACGTAGATCAAGCATCAAAAAGTCATGTGAGGCTTCAAAGAGGTGAAATGTGAAATGTTAATAAGGAAACCCCAAAAAAGAAAACTAAATCAGAGACATCCAAGAAACCAAAGATCTGGAGTCTCAAGATAAAGAATTAAAAAGGTTTAACAGCGTGACAACATGAAAAAAAACCAGCATTAGAAATGGATGAAACATATTGCAGATTAAGAAAAGAAATTGCTGTTTTAAGAAGACTGGAAATCCTTGCCGGATGGATGAAACATATTGCAGATTAAGAAAAGAAATTGCTGTTTTAAGAAGACTGAAATCCTTGCCGGTTCGCCTTGCGAAAGTTTGCTTTCAAGAACATTTCAGATGGTTAAAGTCGGGGAATGGCAAATGCATTTAGGAAAGCAAGACCAAGTAGAAGGACAGAGAAACAATGTTTACAACATAAATCCCCCAATGAGGAACAAAAATGACATCTTGAGGTATGAGATTCTTGAGACTGACCTGATATGAGCGTTCCCTCTTCACCACTGGTGAGCAAATTAGAAATGGAACGAGGACGCATCAAAAAGATCGGATTTTGTTGGTTCTGCCGGCAAAAAGTCGAAGATTTGATGGGTCGATACTGATTCTCGGTGAGAAAGGATCGAAACCCAAATCAAATTTGAGGGAAAAGGGGAATGTGATATTAAAGAGGAAGGAGATTAGAGTGTTCGAGAAAGAGCAAAGAAACCAGCGGACGAGAAGAAGATATTTCCCTCATTACATTAAATAGATTTTGGGATTAGAATAGGGCCTCCAGATTGGATCAGATCCAGCCATAGATTCTGTTCACCAAATCGATCACGAGAATGAAACAGTCAATTTTGCAGCTCTTCTTCCCTTTGCAACTTCTGCCAAACATGGATCGACAGGTAATGTCACTGAGCCCAACCCACGCAGATACTACACTTGTTGATGTTGGAAAGTTCAAGACACAGGCGTTGAGCAAATCTACAAGCCAACAGAAAAGATCTGGGGTTGACTTTTCACACCGTGAATGAAACGGATGAAGGGGAGCGAAGCCGTGAAAGTATGGATTATTTTGTCTTTTGACTCCGGTAGTGTAGTACCTCAGCTTAATCTCCCACAAACAAAGTAGATTAAGAATTATGTCAACGAGCCAATTATCAATGTAATAAAGTTAACGAGTCAGTTATCAATATAAATGATATCAACATAATAAAATTCCCTCTCCTTTGAGTTTGTAGTCAAGAGGATGAAGATGATGCTCGTAGCCTATCAAGCTCGGTTTATGACGATCTATAGCTGTCGATGCGGTTTATCTTCGCTTCTACCACTTTGTCTATTCCCTGGAGGAAGACGAAAACATATCGGGTGTATACTGAGTTTGATTATGTGCTGTGATATATATACATATACATATGTGCACATACACATACACAAAATGGCAGATCTGCACTACAATCTGAAGAGATATAATTACAAGAAAATATAAAGAATCAGAACTGTGGAGCACTTTGCTTTCTGATAGCGGCAACAAGTCGTAGATGATGAGGGTTACATGTAAAGGCAGCAGGAACCTCTCCTTATACCAAGTTTCAAAGGACATATATAAACCGCACCCTGGAGACATTTGTTACATGAGCCTGGAAAAGATTCTCTTTGCAGATGTGCATCATGATCATGATTCCACATTGGATAAGACACTTCCTGCAAATTATTTGCATGGATTTAGAAGCTAGAATGAAAGTCGAAGATGGGTAATACCAATAACAAAACATATGGTAAGTGATTATTCAGCCGAAAAAAAAAGTTCATTTCAATTACCTGAAGTCTGGAATCAGTTCACATAGTCGAAGCTATCATGTTTCCTTATGTTAAACCTTGAGAAAAAGCAAAATTGAGCTCAGCTCATCTTAGATTTCAATGGTCGCACCTTAACACATTCAGCCATGTACTGCACAATGGCCTTTGAAATACAAAAAATTATTAAATAATTATCTATGAAGGGAACATTATACGAAAATAATTGAAAGCATGTAGAAAATACTCGTGCACCCATTTCGGCTATATGTCTTGGTGGCACTTCCAAGGGGTTCTCTTCCGTATGAAGCACACGGAGATGCGATAACATCTCAAAAGAGTCAGGAAGGACCCCAATTTGGTTGTCGCTGATATCTAACTCCTCAAGCAACTAAAGATTGCCAATGGAGCGTGGGAGAGATTGTAGATCAGCAAAATTATTTCCTACATTTAGCTTGATCAGAGAAGTTTCCAGGCACAAGCTCTCAGGAATTGATTGGAGCTCATTAAAACTAACATCAAGCTCCTTCATCTTTGATAAAGATGCCATTGTTGTTGGAAGTCCTTTGATATTGTTGTAGGCTTGTAGCGAACAGTGAGAACCTCCAAAGATTCAAGTCTGCCAACAGCTTCTGGAAAGCCTTTCAGGCAATTATAATCAGCTCGAAGCTCAACAAGAGCAATGCAGTTACCAATAGTGTGAGGTAACTCCTCAAATTCATTTGTTTCAACATTTAGTTTTGTCAATCTTAGAAGATTCCCAATTGCATCATGCAGCGAGGAAAGCTGGTTTGAGCTCAAATCAAGTTCCTCAAGATGGCAATGGTGTCAACTGATTTCCCCTCGGATCTAGATACAGTAGGTTGTAGAGATCCCCAATAGAGTCAGGAAGTTGAACAATCCTATTTGAGTGAAGGTCCAATTTTGTTAAAGAAGAAAGAGCGCCAATCATCGTAGGTAAGGCGACAATTCAGTTTTCTGAAAGATCAAGAGTAACCAGATCGGAAAGCTTCCCAATTGAATCTGGTAACCAGACTACTTGATCCATCAGCTTATTCTGACGAGTGAGGTCACGAGTGCCCTTCTTTGCATAGACTTCAATCAAACTAGCTAGTTTAATAAGGCTCAATTTTCCACTTTCTTCCCCTGCACGATACATCATGAATAAGTAACAAAACACAGATGACAAGAAACTCTTCATCCCATAAAAATGTACAAGCTACTGCAGTTCTGATCTAAGGCTAATATTGCAGCTGACTTGGAACATTTTGCTAATTTCTTTATTTATGAATTTATACATCACAATGTTCTTTTCCTTTTAAGTGATCGATACCTGTATGATTCTCTAAATGCCATCATAACAATAACAAATCATAATGTCCCAACTATTTTGGATTGGCTCTCTCTAAATACCATCGCAAACATAATTATAGTCGAACCTATACTCATCCCTTACAAATATTCTAAAGAAACTTGTTAAACTTATCAATATTACTTGTCTTTCTAACAGGAGCAGAAGACTATACAAACTAAAATAACTTACCAGAAGTGACTTCTTGCCTAGTTGTTGAATTCAGGATCAATCTTCTGGACGGGTGGGTGTTCCGACGATTCCATCGACATGCGACCTTGGCATTTTTAGGAAACTATTATCTCTTGACACCCAATCAGTGTTCCTCTTAACCCCATTTTCTGAGTAGAAGACAGATGAAGCACTACTTGAATAACTTGTCGGAGTGTTAGAATCGGCCATGCTTACTGTAACTGAACTCGTAGGGATCGATGGAGCTGACGCACTTGAGCTTGAAGGGAGACAGCTGGATGCTCTTTGGATCAATTCATCAAACAGGGCATGGATGTTTTCCAGATCAAGCAGCTTAGGAGCTTCCCTCTTCTGTTCTTTGCTCTGGTCGTACACTGCATTCTTCTATTTCTCTTGCAGGACAAAGAAGAGCTCTTCGGGGGCCTCGGATCCTTTGTTCTGCTTCAGGATGGCATCGATGCGGGCCAGCTCCTCGTTGTCCACGTTGTGAACGAACGCCACGGCAGCTTCGACCTCATTTATGCCTGTCTTACCGGCAGAGATCGGTGAAGTCGCATGATTTCTTCGACGACACTGTCAACGGAATGCAAAGAAGGACCTATTTCTCGGGAAAGTTTCAGTAAACCAAATCGGGGGGAACTTTTGGGAGGCTCAGATAGGGGGAAAAGAGATCAGCCACGGGCTTGCAAGCAGAAATCCACATCAGAAAAGTGCTTCGTAACCAAATCTCACGAGTTCCTTTGGTTTTCCAGAACAATCTTCAGATAAGGAGGAGAAGCGAGGCCGAAGGATCATTTTCTCCACATAAAACCGGTAAAGATCTGAACTTTAGAGTGGCATTACCGAAAAGGCGCCAATTTGAGCACAATGGCGATGAAGAAATCGGCTAGCATTTATCAAAGAAAATCCACGAAATACTCTAATAATTCAGCACCGACAACCATACAAAGATTCACGAGGTTAGCTAGTCTAGCAACCAAATCTTGCGCCTCAAAACAATCAACAAAATTCCGATCTCTTGCATCAATTACCTACAAACTCACCTACTTTTGACGGAAAACCACCAGTAGAGAAACATATCCACTACGAAGACAAGAGAGTGAGAGAGCGCGACAGCAGGACCGTCATGGATTCCTCGAAAGGAACCAAGAGAAGAGATGACGAAACCGTACGCCCCGATGACAAAGTCGCAATCTTTATTACTCTCTCGCTCTCTCTCTCTCTCTCTGGGATTTTGCTCCAGAGCAGGGGCGGTCTCTTTGGGAAGAGCAAGCAGTGTTGGTAAACCAAATTGGTACTAATGGGGCCTGAAGAGGTGTTTGATAACGGAGCCACGACACCCCCTCTCTCGTTCTCTCTCAATTCCAAGTGTATGTGCTCTCAGCTATACTGAAAATGAAGACTGTGGGATGGTCCGACCAGTGTCATGGATCCACCACCACCATCATTTTAGTATAAGCCCTTTTTCTCTGGTGCTGTTCTATCATCTTATCCTCTTCTGCTTACCTATGCAGGTGCCAACACAGTTCCAACCCACCTCCATTCATATGTGGGTTAATGCAGGTGTTATCAGTTCATCATCATATTAAATGTCTCACCTAATTTCTTGTTCATGTGTTACATAACTTGTCATTAACAAGAGAAGACATATTAAGTTCAGTGAACTCAAGCATTTCACTTGTGTCATGAAAAGATATGAAACCTCTACAAAGTTTTGCAGAGGCAGCAAACAGCATTGCAGTATGAAATCAGAGTCAGTATTGGCTGTCGGTTCTTTGGTTTCCTTGGAAGTTCAAAGCAACAAGATGGATACTGCAAATTTAAACAGGACTGGATGAGCCCACAAACATATAATCATCAACATATATTCAAACTGACATGGAGGAAGAGTAGATCAAAGGATTTGGGGCAGACAAGCACATATATACCGACATGACAATATTTGATGGCACATTCTGATTCAACTTCAGGCACTAGTATGATGTGCCGATACGACTAAAGAATAACTACAAAGAGCACCATAAGCAATATGCTGAGGGGAAATTTTTAGTGATTTTCCCTCTTCTTCACTTGAACTAAGCTTATCAAGGGTTCAAAACAGTAAGAACGCAAGTAAGCGCAAGTTACTTCCATGGTATGTTAGAGAGGCCTTGCTGATTGCTGTTATTGCACACACGGGTGCTCTGGTTGAATGGGCTCCCAGGGCCACCGGAGGATTCGCTCATGGTGCCCCGCGAAAGTGGGCTGCTGGCTCCCGTCATCCCATCTGCGGCAAGCTTTCCAGGGGCAGATGTTGAGTCTACGGGATTAATCTGTTTCGAGCCCTTTTTTCCCTCAGGTATAAAGCTGCCCATAACTACCTGTAAAGGTCAATTCCAGTCAATTATGATCACTCGGTGCAAATATTGAGCTACTACATCGGAAACCAATTTATGCAACAAAGTATGACCCAAATGTCACCGGCGTCAAAATTTATGCCATGACATCACTCAAAAAGAGCCACCATTTATGTGTTCAAACAGCCTGGAGTAACCTTTTGAGTGGATTGTGAAGTTAACATCTGAATGAAAACTTGATAACATAGAGATGTATTGATGCATCAATCGCTTAAACCACAACTATCAGGAGGATAACACTAAAAATAATAAGTTCGGGGCCACAAAAAAAGCATAATTATATTTTTAGCCAGAGCAATGTCAGATAGGACCCCTACACAGCCATGCATAAAAGGTTTTTTTATACAACTCCACGTTAGCATTAAATGGCAATATGGTGGAAGCATCCTAAAAGGCACCAAGTTTATGTTGCTTGTATTTCCCCATTTGTGGAACTTGATGTCAATAAAAGTTTGATAAAAAAAATGAAGACCATACTTAATGTTTAATCTATAATATTCACAAGCTCAGTAGATAATAAATGATCATATGCCTAATTGGCCTGATGAAGTTTTACTTTAATTTAACACAAACGAACCTGAACTGGCGATGCTGCCATCAAAAGTCCTGCCACTCCACCACCTAAAACTCGTCCATCAGGACCTGCTAGCGATACACTCAAGCCACCTGTTCGACTTCGTTGTCCGCCACTCTCTGACAGCAAAAATGATCCAGACAATGACAAGATCTCAAATCGTCCCTGTATAAGAAAATACGCTAAGAACTTGTACAAGTGACTAAGACACTCCACAAACCTGAATGAAAAGTCAGTCAACAGAACAATGAACAAAGCACAGCTTGAAGCCATTCTTAGATTCCATAAGCAGAACAGAATTCGAAAATGTCAGGAACAAAGATGCAAACATCTTTCGAATGATGAACAAAGGACAGACTTATGTTATTCTCCAGATTCTGTAGGAGGGCTATATTTTCAAAATGTCAACAACAAGGAAATGGGCATCTTTCTTATTGTATACTAAGAACATCTTCCAAAAAGGACATGCACATAAGGCTGAAATGACTGATGTGATATTACAAGTATTACCGAATAGCTTCCTATTAAATTTAGTGAACATCATTCCCAAAAACCCAAGACTTCAGAATCATTCACTAAAATGAGTGATATGACTTTGCCAAAGCTTCCAAACATTGATCAAATGACATCTTCTGTTGTGAAATAGTCTGTTGAAACAATTCAATCATGATAAATGGATTTGCAAAACAAAACAAGCAGGAAATGAACCGGATTGTTAAGAGGAAACAAAAATGCAGTACTTAGCAGATGCTTGTAGCAGTTTTGGAAAGACTAGCATCTGTACCTCATAAGTCACAGTACCACCAGAAGTTGCTGGCTGACGAAGAGTTACATTAGATATGGCACCATTTGCTGAAAGAATGCAAATGGCACGTGATCCATGCTGAGAAAATGACATAATTTTTGAAAATACATCCTGAAACCAGAGATCGAACAAATTAATAGCAGTTAAATATTTTTTAATGGATCCTCCTATTCAACAATAAACCCAAGATCATGGACCTTAGATCAATCCAAAAATATGTAAGACTAAAATGCATGACATATATTTGGACTATCCATCCCACTAGAGATTCTCATTTGCATCAGGCATTAAGGAATCCAAGATTCAAGGCATCTTGTCCGATACAATAATATGCTTGTATGCTTTGGACTTCAATCTCTTTCAAGGCGAAGTATAACAGAAGTCATTAAATAAAAGAAACTAAGTGGGAAAAGAAAAAAGAAACTGGTACCCAACTTGTTATCTCGTATTATGTGGATGATAGGTTCATAAAAGCTTTGACAACCATATGATGTTAAATAATAAAATAAATTACAGATGGCAAGCGTTGCATGGATATAGTCATGAGATAAATATCCAAGTGTGGTGCAGAAAAGAGAGAGAAACAAAAAACGTGACACACAGGAGAAGAATAAATTATGACGTATACATGTAAATTATGTTTGTACATTATGAAGCATATGACATTATTCAAAGAGGGTAGTTGTGAAAGATCAGGTAAAGTTTTAGCTAACATGTCAGATAAGTTTTACACCTACTCCCGTGGCCATTAACGATTACTAATCATAGAAGTTAAGCAAACCTGGTAGGTCAACATTATTCTTGTGACCAAGTTTTTGTCATAGGTAATTTTCCAAATTTGAGAAATAAAAAAACCTCGCCTTAGTAATCGCCTTTGTATTCTACATCTCATAATAAAAATTTTCAGTAAAAACAAAGAGTTGGTTGCCAAGATTTGCATCAAATGACTATTCAAAATTTCAGCGGAAATTTATTTCTATCACAGAATAAATTTCAAGGTGCCTAAATAAATAGCTTATATCACTAAAAAAATTATACAAAAAGGATGTCACGAAATTATACAAATAGGCAACATCCTTGCTCCTTTTGACATCAGTTCAATGGAACACAATAATTTTCCCTCTATGTTTAATTACTTTGGCCTCTCAAGGAAAGTTTTGGCTTTAACCCTGACTCGATGTAGAATTAGAAATAACCTAATGGAAAAAATATATATACAGAAACAACATGCATCTCCTTCATAAGAATGAGAAAATGAAACATGATAAAAACAAATGCTTTGACGAACTACAATTTTAAATGTTTGCTTCAAATTAATTGGATCTTGTTTGCAGAAAAAGCAGAAATGAAAAGACAAACAAGTGTACAACCTATGTTGTACATCACTTGACAAATCACAACGCAACATAGAGACAAGTTCTGTCAAGGTTACAGATTATTCCTTTATTCACGTTAAATGCTATAAAAGAATAATTAGATACAGGAAGCTCATACAACAATTAGATACAGTAAGCTAATACAACCAGGACAGGTGGAACCTATCATCCTCCATATATGAAATGATTTTAAGAAGAAAATGGATACCTCTCCTGCCGTTACTGTAATAACATGAGGAGTAAATCCAGTTCCTGATGATCCTGCAAGTCAACAAGTACAGTTACAAAGAAGTGGAGAGAAATACAAAGATTCTATCAAAAAGAAAAAAGAGAAAAGTACACTTAAAAGAATCTACAAAATACATCAGATGCATATCACTGTTACAAGCTTATAATAATTCAAGTGTTAACAGAAATCAAGTTAAAGATTAATGTGTCATTCCTAACAAGAAACCACAATTATTGGCCAAGGGGAAAGCAACTTTATATTGCTGGACAATAGAAAATATATAATCATCGAGCATATAATTTATGGAGAATGTATATAAACTTTGCTAGGATACATAAAACAATTATTAAAAAATTATTATAATAATGCATTTAGCATCAAACAATCATTTCTAAATTTCTCAGGTTTCAATAAAACAAGAAGAAAGAGGTCATGAACAATGATATATTTTGAGAACAGTTGGCCATGCCTGTCAGATCCATTAAAATTTGAATTCAGAGAAAAAAAAGGAATCTTTCTTTACTTTTTGACAAGGTAAACACTCTCGATGGAAACAAGAATCAGCTTCTCCACAGGATACCAAGCAAGAAAACCAAATTTGACCGACGCAATTAAGATCACAGAAAAGAGGGCCAAAGTCCACCAAAATATTCATCGACCGAAGTATATCAATACCTCACGACAAATGCTAATAGCAATACGAAATAAGCATTGATAATACCTAGAGCACCCAGCTTCTGCTTCTTGTTGCCGGAACCAGGAGGCCGGCCCCTTGGTTTCTTAGTGGCATCGGCCGGGTTAGCCATCCCTGCACCGGCTACCGGCAAGACTGAGGCAGCAGTAGATAAAGGGTTCAGAGCAAGGCCATCGGGTCCGTACTTCCTCGGCCGCCCCCTCTTCCGTTTCACTGGCTCTCCAACGTTGATGTTCAGGCCATGGGGTGTGATCACCGCAGAGCTACCATCTCCAGCTCCAGCATTCTCTCCTCCATCTCCTCCTTGATAAGGAGGAGGAGAAGGCCGAGGAGGAGCAGGAGATGAACTGGATATCGGCTTGAAGATAGCCGTGCCATCTGCCACGTAGGCCAATCGCATGCTCTGCATCGCCGGCGGCTGGGATTGCACCGGACTTTTCTGCACACCAAAGAACAACGAGGAGGTTTCTCTACTAGTCATAGTCCCCTGCTCCAACCTCACTTCCATGCGACCAAGCAGCGAGCTGTAAGCACCATTACCGACCAGGCAATCCAAATCCTACAACGACGCCAATAACATCCAAGACTTCCTACAGGGCTACTCTGAGGAGTAAGATCACACTCGAGAACCTCTTCCGAAGTCAAAAAAAGAATAAACTTTGAACGCTTTTCTCCACTAAGCACTCGAAAATTTAACTACGTTCCAAGGAATTCTAAGAAAGATCAGGAAAGATGAAAATTTTTACGGCGAAAGCCGCCTGAAACATGCACCGAAGCACTGCAGCAGACAAGTAATTCTTAAACCCATAAGCCCTACGCCTCAAAATCTATACTTCGTCTCCAAATTACAACAGCAACGACCAGAATAACAATTCGACTTGTAATAATTGGCAGCACAAACACTAAGAAACCAGACTAAGCAAGAAAATCGACATAGCCCTAACAGCAGTAGGAGATCAAAAGGGCAGGGACAAAAGAATCAAGATCCGGTCAAATAAGCCAGAGGAACTACTGTCCCCATCGCCTTATCACGTCAAAATTCCTCCTTCTCTCCAAACTCCTGCGGAAAAACACGAGTCTGGTCAATAATTTCCTCAAGAAAGCCGAGACTGAGGGAAAAAAGACGAGAAAAGAGCGATTTTGGTGAAGGAAACCTTGTCAGATCGCTCAGAGAGCTTCTCTCACTGAGCCCGGAGAACACTAAAATGGAGGAAATCAATTACCCTTTTTTAATAATTTCGCGGAGGTTTTCTGAATTAAATAATAATCACAACAATAAGAAGAAGGCCGGCAAAATTTCTTAATCCGAATTAACGTAACAATTAACCTAATCACGAGGCTAAAACGCTATTACTTGATCTCCAAAAACCCACAAATCTTTCTTTCTACCATTAGGTGGCTCGTCACGATTCGTGCAAAAAGCTTGATATGATGCTCACCCGACTTGAGTTCCATGCATAGTGTTTTCATCCAATATAATAATACATCATTAAGATTCCTATTAGTAGCATAGACAAAGATTAGGGCCTGTCTGCAACTATTTAGGGGAATCTAAATTGCTTATTATTTATATAGAATATATATCCTTAAAATATTTTAAATAATATTTTTATTATATTAAATAACATACATACATATGAATTTACCTATCACTTATATAATGATAAATACATTAATCAATTTAAATATCTAAACATCATCCTTAAATTTGATTTATACAAGAGGGATATAAAAAATATTATGACACTTTGTTGGATTTTTGATAGGGTTATAATTTTCTGTTAAATATTAACAAGAAACATTAATTTTTATTACTTTCATGTTTTATAAATAAAAGCTAATAAATTAGTCAAGATTAAATCTCCATTTTTGAACCAATAGTACTATCAACATGGATAGCTACTGATATAATATTTAAAACAGGCCAAGTTTGACTTTTGAAGCATGACATTATTATAATTAAGAGAAGTTTGTCATTGTTAAGTTAATTAATTCAACCACAGGATAAGCATGACATCAATATTACATCTCCAGGAAAAAGACAGATTTAGTGGACAGCCTTGAGAATTACATGGAATTGAATTATTGAGGGGAGGAGAAGGGGATGTGAAAACCTTATCTTGGA
Organism: Musa balbisiana; assembly: GCA_004837865.1. Classification (NCBI taxonomy): domain Eukaryota; kingdom Viridiplantae; phylum Streptophyta; class Magnoliopsida; order Zingiberales; family Musaceae; genus Musa; species Musa balbisiana. Next base: position 3,947,123 of record CM017193.1, on the reverse strand, counting down.
ATTATATTGTGGAGAAGCATATAAAAAAGGTGAGTGTTAGGTCTAAAACCAATGAGTTGTGTTGGAAAAAGAAGGGAAAAAGACAAATACTCCATGTGACCTCCTACCCCTTCCATTTCTCCCATTGCTCAACTTGATAATCTCCCATCTCTTTTTGCCTTTCTTTTTTTAATCCCTTTCCCTCTTGTGAACAAAAAGATATTGCAAGTCTGGTCTCCCTTTTCCTCTTGTGAACAAAAAGATGATAGAAGTCTGGTCCCTTGTGTGGCCATGACTTGGACAACTAATGTTTATGCAACCAATTTACTGCAAGAAGATTGACAACAGCACCAGCTGCCATGGCTTTTGGTTGAGAAGTCAAGTTTAGAGGGCCAAAAAAATTCATTAGGCTAGAAAACAAAAGAGATTTTGTTTTCTTTCTAGCTTCCCTAGAAAGGGGAACTTGTTTGGTGGTCTGTCTTGCAAGCAACTGGATGCTGTCTGTTTGATGGCATGACTTGTCACCTTTTCCAAGATGGCCAGACTTGGGTCTGCTGGGATGCCAAGTGGATCAGGTTGATGTGGTACAGGTTACATCTTCTCCAGTTGGGAACTGAACTTATCTGCCACAAGGTGAAAATTATTTAGCAAGACATGAATTTGAAGTCAGAAACACCAAAAACAGCTCAAAGGTTAATAATTTTCACACTTTATTTTTTTGTTATCATTCTTTCTCATTTTTCTTGCAATAATTTAACAGCAAAACTCTGCTGATTTGTGTTCAATTCTTCTTTTAGATTGGTAGGACAAAGTAGAGGGCTTATTGCCTTCATTCAATCAGGAAGTTACTCTTTGAAAGAAGTAAGATAAGAACTAGTTGCTTTGCTTGTATGTTTTACATGCTTGAAAAGCTCCCTAGCAGCAAATTACTACTGCAAGAGAGTTTGTGAGTTGGATGGAGCCTCCAATATGAAATGAGGATGACAAAGAGAGACAGAGAGATTTAATACAGTGGGGATTAGGTAGAAGGTAAAGATGGCTCCTCCTAATGAAATAATCAAAAGCCAACTTCACTGCCTCAGCCACCAATACTCCTTGGTTCTCTTTCAGGACAGCAGATAAAAGGTTTCCAGGAACTAATCAAAGCCCATAAGAACAATCTTGCCATCTCAATCTACCTTTCAAGATAACATCTTCCACCTGCCCTCTCCATAAACATCTTATGAAGCCATATTATAGACAGTCCTTAGCCTGCTGCATGCACACAGCTCACACACAAACTACAGATCCCTTTGTCACCTGCAGATCACACAAGAAATTTTAAATGTTTCAAAAGCAATTAATTTGTGTATATCTGTATTAAATTAGAGCAATGTAACAAAGCAGCCAAGAAATTGATTATACCCAACAGCACATTAGCAAAGCTTCAGTTAAAGATACACCATAACTTGAGCAGTAAGAGGAACATCATAAAAGTGTGATACATTAAAAAAAATGACCATAAATTTACATGTGGAGTCTCATTTTTCATCTGAGCTAATTTAAAAGAACAAAATAAAAGTGGCAAATGAAATTTAAGCTTGTGAGAGTACAGCCCTAATTGCAGTCTTAAGGACCAAATGGTACATGTCATGCTTAATGGTTTGTATCCTTTACCAACCAGAATTTTGGTGGCATAGTTTAATTTGTATTGAGCTTTCCCTTTGGCATAGTTTAATTTCCATTTTCTCTGTAGCTTCTCTTTTATACCGACTTAAATTATGCTATAACCAGTGTAATATTGTCTTAGTTGTCTATTATCAATGTGAAAAGGTAGGATTTTGATGTAATCCTATGTAGTTTTAATACTAATAATTATATTATCATACATATCATTAATAATATTAAAATAATTAATAGATATATTTTCTTTTCTAAAACTTATCATAATAAATTTTTAAGAACCTTATCCATAGGTTTTGTCTAGGTTAATAAAATTTTTATAGTTCACATGATGTATGAAAATTAAAAACTTTACTATCAATTTTCATTTTAGAAGGCTGTTTAAATTATTCTGAGGATCAACAATAACTTATGAAAAATATAAGATTACTTTGTATCAAATTTTGAATTGTTACATTTCAGAATATGTAAGGATATGTGGAAAACATAATTTAAAGTTATCGTAGATTAACTTATAATGGATAATGGGATCGTACCGTATGAAGGACGGAGGAGATCCTCTAGTAAAACTTCGGGCACCCACATAGCTGTGAGAGATCCACGAAGTCCATAGCTCTTCAAGGTATTCCTCCATGTTATCGTCATTATCAAATACTCGTGTAAGATAGGGATCTCGAAAATCATCGTTAGTGTTTCAAGAACGTAAGCTTAAGAGAAAATAATAAGACATTGACAACGTAAACCCTTGATTCGGATAAAGACGATGATTCAGTAAATTGACCCTAAATTCTCGTGATATCGAACCGTTCAATTAAGACCGAACGGTTCAGGAAATAAAGATCGGCTTTTAGCTTAAAACCGTCATTAGGGTACTTTGCCTTCATCAGGCCTACTGTCCATCTGATATCGGATCAACGATCAGGATACAACACAATACTTAGAGAGAGAGAGATATATATATATAAATATATATATGTATATATATATATATATATATGGTACCCGCCCATACCTTTAGATGTGGGGCCCTCTGTGCAACCAATCACAAGGCAGGCAAGAAGTCATACTTGCTGAAATGGGTCAGAACAGAGCATTTATCAGAACAACGATTGAGACAGTAATAAAAGCTCATGCACAACGGTAACACGAAGCGCCTGCACCTCAAAATTATCATGGCAGCAGTAGCGCAAGAACAACACCCTTTGATATCTATCACCAATCGCCACTGCACACTCCGGGGACCAAAACATGGAAGCAACACCGACGCCACACCTCACGTAACTAGCGGTGCGCCGTTCACCGGAATCTGCAGTGTGCCCTGCAGTTGCTCTGGCAGTCGTAGAAGCAGGGCCCATCGCAGTGCATGGGGCAGAGCAGCTTCATTCCGCCGCACCGCCCCCGGCCGGAGCACCGGGCGTACTCCCCCACCCTGTACAAGCTCGAGCTGTAGTTGTGCCTCCGACTGCCGCTTAACCTGCCATCTCTTCCACCTCCCTGTCTCTGATTGTTCCCGCCTCCACCCCCGCCTCCGTTTCCTCTGCATCCCCACCAACAACCCCCGTTTCTGGTTCCGTTTCCTCCTCCTCCTCCGCCGCCGCCGCCGCCGCCCGATGTCCCACCGCCACCCCCGCCGCCACCGCCTCCACCTCCTCCTCCGCCACCACCTCCTGCGCTGCCCCATCCCCATCCGTAACCCCACCCCCACCCCCAACTCCAACTGCTACCAGCACCGCTTCCTCCTCCACCGCCACCTCCACCACCATTTCCGCCGCTTCCTCCTCCCCTACCACTCCCACCATTACTCCCCCCTCCGCCGCCTCCGCCGCTACCATCAGTTTGCCATTGCCTGAGCGCGTACATCTTGGCAGGAGCTGTTGTGTCGAGCTTCGGCTGGTGCAATTCACCATGTGAGTCATTGCTGCTGATTGTTGGCGATGGAAGATCAGCAGCGTAGCAAAGCATGACGGCGGAGGCCGCCACAGAGGCAAGGAACAGGGAACCCCGCCAAGGAGTTCCTCCTGATGACAACCTCATCGCGGTTGCCTCGATCTACTTGCAGGGTTCAGGAATCAGGACACCATTAACTCTTGGAGGGCCGCACCTTTATACTCGTACCGGCGGTGGAGACGGCAATGATGGTGACAGTTAAGCAAGAAGAGACGGACCAAGATTGCAGACTGCGACAAAGACACAGACAGAGAAATGGCTTGCGCTCTACTCTTCCCCACAGGCTGGGGGAAAGCTTTTGGTTGGCCAATGCCCGTCCAAATCCTTGGTTTCATGTTTCAGGAGGGGGAGGTGGATGGACCAATGCCTGAGATCATTTCATGAGAGTTGAAATGATTGCAGGATTAGGATGGAATGGGGAATGTTTGCTCAATCTTTTCCTACAGTCTCTCGCACAGTTCCTCTGAATAGAAGCTTCCATTGGAGATCTTAATCCATAATCCCACTTGCTTCACTCATGGTGGAAGTTGGGATGACAGCTACCATCTCTGCAGTGAGCTATCAAGTTGGCCGGATGCTGCTCCAGTTGCATTGCACACATTGTACACTACAGTAAGTGCATCATTTATATCTGTTACTGCTTCATCTCAGGGTTTTAGTGCATTTCATAGAATGATTTCTTTGGAGACAATAGGTTGTTCTTGTTTCAAATTGATACAACAATTTATAGGCTGTTCTTCCTTTTAGATAGCAGAAACTATGGATTGTTTAATGTCAAAAGAATGGTTTAAATGAAGGCAGTGAGAGAGAGGCTGCATGGTAATACTCTTGCTGGCATTTCCAGTAATCTTCATGGAAGGATATTCTCCAATTCATCTGATGGCTAGACAGAGCTCCAATCCAGTTCAACTGATCAATAGAAATGCTGTTTTTACCATCAGAATTGTGAGACCTGAATTCTGCAGATGCTTATAATTAAAGATCCAAGAATTCCATGTTGTAATGACATATGATAACCGCAAAAGGCAGTCAAATAGAAACAAGGATATTTGGAAGAAAAAAGAAATATTACTGTTCTTCATGGACAAGATGACTGCAAGAACACATTATGTTGGAGATTTAAATGAATGAAGATGGTTCTACCATGGGATTAATTCTATCCAAATCCTTATCTGAGTAACTGTGACTGGTTCTTGAGTTATGTTTTGTTTTGAGCTTTTGTGTGGGTACTTTTTGATTCTAGATGTACATGACTCTGCAACAGTGGCTTCTTTGCTCATCCAGGAAGAGCATCCTTCATGTGCAGTTGACATACAAATGCAATCATTTGGAAACATCTAGCTTCTTTTCAAAGAAAAGAAAAATGATATGCCTGATAATGACACAGAATGCAGTTCCTGAATGTTGTGCTCTGTAAGTCTTTCCAATCCTTGCCTACAAGTAGCCTCAGCAGGTCTATACCACTCAGTGCTATCAAATCATGAACCCTAGAATATCTACAATATTAAATGAGTATGGTGTTTGATTCATATCCAGTGGGCCTTTTCATCCATATTGAAGTCCAAATGCCTACTTATTTCACTTGTGATGTAACACTAGCAAATTAGCAAATGTTCAGGAAAAAGAAAAAAGACACCATCAGGACAAGAGAAATATATTTATTCCCTATTGGAAAGGGACAGGAATTAGATCAACTTCTTTGACCCAAAAAAGGATGCAAATGAAAGATTGAAAGAAAGACTTTATAGATTGAGTCATTTTCCTAACAGTAGTTTATGCTTTTAGGATAACTAAGTTGTTATCCAACTAAAGTTATTTCATAGTATGAGAGCACTTTGAAGACATTCAACATAGGATGCTAAGGTATTGACTACAGATACAATTAAGCTATTTAATGCCTTGCCTTAGTTTACTACTAGCAAACCATCCATATCTTCTTGACCAAATTGCAAGCCCTGTGTTCTGATTCTCTTTTTCTGTATACTTACTTCTTGCAGATGAACTTGAGGCCTTGATGAAGCAGCAAAACTCCAGAAGAAATGTCATGCAGAGAAAGGCAATCTGATATCCAAAAACAAGGACCAGATTCTTTTTTGTCTTTGCAGATGAATTCATTGAATGTTGAATGGAGGAGGGACAGGTGAAAAGAGAAGCAGACAAAGGAAGTAGAGCATTATTGGGGAGACCATGCTCATAAAGAACACACAACATGAAAGCCAAAACCAAAGGGTAATAACAGAAGCTATTTTTTATCATTTTTAATTTTTTTTCCACCAATGAGGCTACTCATGATGTTACAAAAAGTCAACTCTAGAAGAGAAAGAAAGGGTAAAAAGTCATCATCCTTTTGTGGTAAGTATTTATAAGTCAATCAAAGATCATTTCTCCTTAATATAAGACACTAGCATTTTAATCATGTCTCTTTATATTGTGGAAGACTCATGTACTGCATACATGAAAAACTACTATAATCTTGAAGAAAATCCTCACTCGTATAAACCTTTTAGGCCTTAATATTCCAATCTAAAACTTAATCCTCTCAAAAGAAACTCTCATCTCATCGAGAATTCCAAGTATATGTTTTCCTGTTATCTTGAATATAGCTTATTTTCTCATAATTAGTGATGCACGTACCTATCATTAGCATTCCTTCCTCCCAATCCAGCTAACTACTGAACAAATCATCACACATGAGTTGTGTTAAGTCCTAAGTATCTGTGTCCAAACAAGCATGCAGAAGAATGCAGGAAAGGCTGATTTGAATTCATGCTTTCTTAGTTTGGGTGACCAAGTTCATTTGGTGTTGCTGATGAATGCCTCATTGCTCTATGCCTTGTACCTTCAGCTAGCTAGAGGTCTTCTTTCAGTTGATTTCTAGTGAGACTGCAACTTCATGCTTAATCTCACATTATTCTCTGTGGGTTTAGCTCGATAGAATGATTTGATAGGACAGAATCCGACCTCCAACTCGATGAAGCGGACAATTGCTGCAGCTTCCTTCATTAAAGTATGCAGCTTAGCTTATGCATGCATATTTATATGCTTACACACCCCAAAGTAGATCGAGGATTAACCATTGCTATCCACATACAAAGCATCCATCCAGTGAGATTAAACAACAGTTTAAGCATCAGATTAAAGTCATACCAACTAAAGAAATAGTGGTGGATGCAGTGGGTTAATTGGACCGAGGAGCACGACAAGAGCGGCCAGTGGAGCGCACATGGCCGCCTCCCACACCGCCGACGGCGATGCAGCGGCGCCGCCCGATAAAACTATTGCCCAGCTTATTCCTACGCTTTCAGTCGATGGATTGATTGGAGTCTGCATACAGATTGATGCTTTTTTGGATGCTCGAGTTTGTCAACCTTACAAACAATTGTTTTGCTTTGCCAACTACTCATCATTGAAGGAGAAGCAACGACATGAAGGGGTGCTGCCGAAGATTTCCCAAGTAAATGGCTTACGTAGTTATAGATCGGAGACATTACTTATCTGGTGGGATTCTCTCGCACAAGCTTGCCTTTGGCAACACAGACAAGAAGAAGAAGAAGAAGAGGTGAGAGGGTTACAGTGAATGTTTACCTCAGCCCTGCAAAGGTAGAGAGAGCTTCGGTACTTGTCGTCCATCACTTGTTAATCCCTATATGTTGTTCATGATGAATGGAATCTTGGTGGAACAAAGTTGATCAGAACTCCATGTAATTGGCATCTCTCAACAGCTGCTAATTAACTAATGCATGTTGCTTTTTCTACATGCTTTGGAACCCATTAAGTATTAATGATTACTCTAAGCATCTGACCCACTTTTCTTTAGTTAAGCTATTATAATTATATATATAGTGGAAGTTGAATCCCTAATCTGAATATGTCATATTTGAGGTTGATCTAATTAATCTAATGGCTAATTCCCCATTTTTTGTGTGTTCAAAACATCATATTTACCCTTTAGAGTATATACAAATAAAATAAAATTTCACAAACAACCAAAAACATGCTCTCTTTTTTTTCTTATAATTATATATAATTCGAATCAAAATCGTACTTAATCGGTCCGATGATTCATTGATTTCAAATAGAATCAAAACCGAACTTCGATGAGTAAAACCAAAATCACTAATTGATATTTCGGAATAAGATCAGATCTAATTGAATGCATAGCTCATCACAACAAGACAAGAGGTGATGAAGCTTAACCCTCATTTTCTTGATAGTAAAGAAGCATTCTATATTATTATATATTAATTATATAGGCTAATTACATATTATTTCATGTAATTAGTTACCTTTAATATATCGATCTTTATACTTTTAAAAGTTATTATTGAGATTTATATATTTTTTAAAGTGAAACATTTAACCTTGTTTCTGCTTATGTCATCGACTCTACCAACATAAAATACGATAAGACTTACTACTAAACATGTGTTGACTCTACTAACGTACGAGATTTTCAGTATGAGAAGAAACAAGATTAAATATTTTTTTTCGTAAGTATAGAGATTCCAATATAACTTTTGAAAATGTAGAGATCGATAAAAATAACTAATTATTAGAGGTAATATATAATTAATCATATTTATATTTAAGTATAAGTCTTTTGTGGTATACATAAGAAATAACTTCCTTTGATGTTGCTGTAGATAATTACTTGGGACCAAATTAACATTAGTTGAAGCTAAAACTGATCTCATCACCAACTTAAAATATGTTTTGGGTAGATAATATTGAATTATGCATGTTTAGCTGAATTAGAGGGTCAAACACCTGAAGCTGTAATTGATGGTTTAATGACAGTGAAAACAAAGTAGGAGCTGAATGGATCAACATATTCCATGTTTCATGATATATGTATTATAATGACATCTCCAAAGTCCATACTATGAACAGTTCTGTGCAATATAAAACAAAGGCTGCACTAATAGAAAGCCATTCGGGCTGCTTCCAATCCATGTTATTATAGTAAATGGTCTCTATCTATCTGTCGTGTATCTTCCTGAATGGCCGCTGATCCAACTTGTTGCTTTTGGTATATTTATTCTGATGCATCTCTTCTCATCATCATCATCATCATCATCATCATCATCTTGTTTCTCTTCTCTCTCTCTCTCTCTCTCAGAGATGTATGAGCAAGCAATGGGTTCTTGGAAAGAGAGGGTTTTGAGCTGAGATGGGTGAAAGGTGGAGAAGGACTCGGCTATCAGGTTAGTTGTTCTGATCAAAGGAGATGAATTAAAGAGCGCTCTTTGGGGTTCTCAAGCTTCTTATGGTTTGGATTTTGATCTCATTTTCTTCCTTCTGTTGCTGTGGAGGAGAAGAGAGACTGCTCATAAGAAGTTGGCTCAAAGGAGGGTCTGATTTGGTTCTATAGAAGACAAGAGAAGAGGGGAGGAGAAGCTGGCGAACAAGTGGTGGGAGAGGGTGGATGCGGTGGAGATGGCCGGAAAGGAGTCCGGTGGCAGCAGAGACGACTCTTCTCTCTACCTCCACCACCTCCTTGGCCCGCCAGCGCCCCCGACGCACGTCCCGCCCGAAGAGTCCAAGCTGCCTCAGAAGGAAAGCCCGAATCCCGCGGACCATGGCGATGGCAGCGGTGAACGACCTACTACCTCTGCTGCTGCCGCTGGAGGTCCCGTCCGCCGCCCCCGCGGCCGGCCCCTTGGTTCCAAGAACAAGCCGAAGCCGCCTATTATAGTCACGTGCGACAGCCCCAACGCCCTCCATTCCCAAGCGCTCGAGGTCGCGGCCGGCGCCGACGTGGTCGAGTGCGTCAACGAGTACGCCCGGCGCCGCGGCCGGGGTGTGTCCGTCCTCAGCGGTGGCGGAGCTGTCGTCAACGTCGCCCTCCGCCAGCCTGGAGCCTCGGCGCCGGGGGGCGTGGTGGCCACCCTCAGGGGTAGGTTCGAGATCCTCTCACTGACCGGGACCGTCCTCCCGCCTCCCGCGCCGCTCGGTGCTACCGGCCTAACCGTCTTTCTGGCCGGAGGGCAGGGGCAGGTGATCGGAGGAAGCGTGGTTGGACCGCTGGTGGCGGCGGGGCCGGTGGTGCTGATGGCGGCGTCGTTCTCCAATGCCATGTACGAGCATCTGCCTTTGGAAGGCGAGGAGGAACCGACAGAGGCAACAGCAACGGAGGAGCACCAACCCGGCGGTTTGCAGTCCTCAGCTGTTACTAGCAGTGGCCATGAAGGTGGCGATGGAGGAGTTGGCGCCGTCGGCCTTCCGTTCTACAGTTTGGGTGCAAGCACGGGGAACTACCAGCACCCAGGTGATGCTTTTGGATGGGCTACCGGTAGTAATCTTCGGCCACCATTCTGATTCAGACACAAGTTCACTACTACCGCTAAGTGATGTTCAACATACACTGCCACCGAAGAAGAAGAAGAAGAAGAAGAAGAAGAAGAAGAAGAATTCATAGGTTTCATGCTGTTTGCTTTGGAGTACTGCCAGATGTTAAGCTTCAGTTGCACCACTTCACCAGCTTCAGCGGCATCAATGGAGGCATGCTAGCTGATGAGGTTTGTATGAACAATGAGTAGGATCTGATCTGAGTACTAAGAATCACTCCATTAACTTGGGTTTGCTGTGAAGCGGAAAGAATGGGAAGTAGGAAAGGAAGAGATGTCGGCAGAAGTCGTATGTCTCGTCTCTTTCGCCTTATTTTCCTTTTGATGTGACGCTTCCTTAGTTATGTTGTAGAAATTGTTCTAAATCATGAACTCACCAATTGATGGACTTCTGGTGCTTATATCTCTTGTGTGGGTTGTATGAGTTGACATTCTCAGCTGAGCCTTCCGCAGAAACCCTAGCTGTGGGAAGAAGAAAGTGCAGACTTGACCTACTGTGAGACTGTGCCGAAGGAAAAGAACTGAAGGTGCAGTTAATTTGGTGTCATTTACTGAGCATGATGGAAGGCAAACTGACCATATGATATTGACAGAGATGCTCATAGATTCTCAAATCTGATTTCATCTTCTTCCAAGTACGTTTGCAGAAGAAGATCTCTGCCTCCCACTTCCCATGAACATCCAAACCATGATGATGTTTGTAGCTCTGCAAACTATTCCCTTTCACTGACATGGTCATCCTCTCTCTCTCTCTCTCTCTCCTTTATTGTGTGCATAAAGAATTATAAATTTATGTGTTAAGAATATTTATTATAATTTCTAATAAAATCTTTTGAAATCTCTTTTACATCTTTACATCTTTTTTTTATTTTTTTCTATTAACTCCACGTACGTACGTATATATATATATATATATATATTGTTGTCACAAGGCTAACAATTTAAACATCACATTGTATGCATGTCCATTTATTTCATCCCTTTGGAACCCTCTCTCTCTCTCTCTCTCTCTCTCTCTCTCTCTCTCTCTCTCTCTCTCTCTCTCTCTCTCTCTCTCTCTCTCTCTCTCTCTCTCTCTCTCTCTCTCTCTCTCTCTCTCTCTCTCTCTCTCTCTCTCTCTCTCTCTCTCTCTCTCTCTCTCTCTCTCTCTCTCTCTCTCTCTCTCTCTCTCTCTCTCTCTCTCTCTCTCTCTCTCTCTCTCTCTCTCTCTCTCTCTCTCTCTCTCTCTCTCTCTCTCTCTCTCTCTCTCTCTCTCTCTCTCTCTCTCTCTCTCTCTCTCTCTCTCTCTCTCTCTCTCTCTCTCTCTCTCTCTCTCTCTCTCTCTCTCTCTCTCTCTCTCTCTCTCTCTCTCTCTCTCTCTCTCTCTCTCTCTCTCTCTCTCTCTCTCTCTCTCTCTCTCTCTCTCTCTCTCTCTCTCTCTCTCTCTCTCTCTCTCTCTCTCTCTCTCTCTCTCTCTCTCTCTCTCTCTCTCTCTCTCTCTCTCTCTCTCTATATACAGAAAAAGAAAAGCTTTCAGATTCTTGATCCAAACTAGGCTATCTTACAAGCAGTATAAGGTTAATTTTCCACTATGTCATTGAAAATTCTTATTCTGTGTTACCTGTTCTAGCCAACTTCCTTACTATTGTGTATCCACCCATGGATGCATACAAATCTATATTCTGAATTTTAAGGGACTATCGAACTCAATTGGTATATATCTACTTCTTCATGCTATCTTTCTGATCCATCTGACCTTCTGTGAGTAGAACTTGGAAGTGCAGTCAATACAACTATTCATTAACTGAATGGAGGCGTCCCTGGAACAATCTACAAAGCTGTTCTGCTATGAAAAAGATTCATAGAAGTTTCAGTTGAACCATAGCCAAAACTTTCCTCACAAGCTGTACCAGCGAGTAACAGGTTCAATCCAAGTCCAAATCATGGCTTTTAGCAAGACCAGTTACAATTTTGACGAAGTTGTGAGACAAAGAAATTGTTAACTCGGTGTGGGCATGCAAGAGCCATTTACATGAAGAACCTTTGACAGAACAATCTTTTGACAGGTGAAAGTTCGATATATATAAATAACAGAAGCAAACTTGTGCCGAATATTTAGCCATGGAAGTAGCACAAGATTTTGGTGTGATCTATCACAGTAAGGTGCATTCCAGGATCGAACATGATTTCTGACAAAGGATGCAAGGGTTTCTCCATCACCTCGTTGCAGCTCTGGCACTCATTGAAGAATGATAGTTGGTGCTTCTCTGCTTGCGATAGGAAGAATAGACATCATCGTACTGGCTCACCTCATTGGGGTCTGCAGTGGCTCCGAGTCCCAACCTTCCTGAGCCACCCAATCCTGCTTTTCGATCAACGCTACCATCAGCATACGCTCCAGTTTCTGCATCCATCTTCAAGTTAGGTGGAGGAATGCATGCCCCTCCCTTTCGAGTGGGAGGCTCCATCCCACGTTCATCGTATTCATCATCTGATGCAGACTGTCTAATTGGCCCTTCTGATGGGTTGATCTCTCCAATCTCTTTGAAGAACTTGGACACATGATCGAGAACCTTTGAAGGGGACATGGTGGATGGGGCAATCACAGTGGGGATATCAAGAGTACTTAAAGGAGAGTAGGGAACACCACTACCGATCTGCGTCTTCCTCACCATGTCAGGGATGAGGCCAGGGGGGAACAACGGATAAGGTGAAGGACCTTGATCCATTATGCTGGCTGCAGAATTGGGTTGCAGCTGAGGGAGAGCTGTCGGCACAGTTGGTTGGACTGGAAGAGTGAGTGAGGATGGAGTCTGCTGTGTTACAGTAGGTGTGAACTGCAGAGCTGAAGTTGGAGGCAAATGTTTGTTGGTTACTTCTTGACTTTGGAAACTCAGATCAGAATTTTTATTGTCCGACCATTGTTGAGGTGTTAAGCCTACAACCAACAGAGATAAAAATGGTGTAAAGTTCACACTGTCAATTAAATGAGCAAATAAAATTTTTTTTTTAATGCTTAAGTGGGTTAACCAAACTGTCAATAAAGGTGCTCTAATTTTTTATAATTCATGACACAAACTGATAGGCCGAGTACCAAACAACATGGGTAAAAGATAATAGCATAGCATGAGGACCAAGAAATAATCTTGCAGCATAAGACATGAAGAATGAAGATAAATGTTCCACAGGATTATTAGAATGATAGAAGTTTATTCAGAGATTCTGAAGTGCTTTTAGAAATAAGATGGATCATTTAATGTTCTATAAGCAACATGAGTCGACTTGTGATTGAACATCTACATTCTGGGTAACAATGGCCATTGAATGATTGGAAGTTGGTATGATTCTGCTTCCAGAATAGGTTACTCATGTCCAAGGTTAATGTTCTATAAGCAAAGAATATCATGCAACCAATGGAGATTATTGTAGTCATTCTCATGTATATTTCAATAATGAGTTCAAATTAGTGCATATCACAAAGGGTACAACTCGGATAAAAAACTGCAAAGGGGGTTTCTGCAGTCTAAAATAAGAAAATTCTGAGAAAGGTGGAAAAAGGAAGCAGTCAACTGGCGCATAGCTCAATGCTTGTTAGTAAATTTAGCTCTACCAAAAGACTATTGCTAGCTTCTCAGAGTGATTTTGTAAAGAAAAAAAAACATGACATATAGGCGGGTGGAACAACTGTGGATCACAAAACCCTAGATAATCATGACTTATAGTTGTCAAGAAGTTTGAAGAACCTCAAGTTCGAAGTACCTTTTACAATACAGCACACCTAGAAGTTAAGGTACAAACAAATGGTACATTTCATATGAATGTTTGAGTGGTCCAACAAAAGCAAAAAAATAGAAGAATTGAAACTAACATGGAGCGGATGTTGTAACATGCAGAATTCTGTTGCACATGGATAAGAGATGGCATAACAGACCTGTGAGATTGGAGGAGTTTAATCCACCTACTGCTTCCATTTGTGCTGCTGACCGACATGGTAATCCAGCAGTCATTTCTCTCTCAAGGCTAGTAACAGTTTCCTGGTTATACACTTCCTTTGATGCCCAAAACTGTAATATCTTCTCCAAACGAGACTGGTTAGCATCTTTGTTATGAGGATTATTGTAAATTTTAGCAAGCATGGATCCCAACACAGGTCTAAATGCAAGTGCTTCATTATCCAGTTCTCGAGGACTGATTCGGTGTTGCAAGCTGCAACAAAAGGTAAATGCTAAATATAGATCAATCATCGGAATGAAGTATCTAAACAAGTGGCTTCTTACTCAGTTGAATGAGGGCTAATCAATATCTTTTCAGAAATATCCTACATTAATTAAATACAGACAAGTATTTATAAATATGTGTATTATAGTATATATTGGCAGAAATTATAATGCTCCAACTGGAGCTACCTAAAAACTGAGCCAATTAGGAAAAGGATCAACCTAGCTTAGATCCTTCAGAGGTGCAAGGAGACCAAATTAAGATATGGTCAGTCAATTGGTCACTAGTCAATCCCATTTTTACCAATGCAACAAATCACTACAAAATAAAATACTACCTAATGACTATCATATCGTGTAATTTGGAAATATTCCCACATTATAGAACTATGGGTAGGTTGACCCTTTTCCTAATAGGAGCTAGTTGCTCCTATAGGAGTGATATAGCTCTCTCTCTATGTATGTATATGTATGTATGTATGTATATGTATATACATACATATATATATATATATATATATGTATATGTATATACATACATATATATATTATTATATATATACATATATATATTGATGGGATAATCCTTTACTAGTTAGATAGCTCATTATTTTCAATACTATGTCAGCTGTGATACCATTTATAACAACTTAAACCCATTGGATAATTGACTCATCAGCTTATTGAGTCTAAACCACTACTAAAAATTCTTAAGCCCAAATTAACTGTAGCACATCCTCCGAGCACTTACTAGATAGACTCCATTCTTCTCCTAATTTTAATGTAGGACTAAACTAGGGTTTGCAAACTTCTGTTGATGCATAATCACAATGTGGGTTTGCAGTTTCCTATAAAGATTTTATTTTATTTCACCCTTCTCTTCTTTCGTTGCCATTGTTGGAGTCTCAAAAAGTCATGGCTACAAATAACAATTTCTCTCTTTTTAATAAATCTATGATTCAAAATTCGATCAATTTAATAATAATTATTTGTTATTCAAAATCTTATATGCAAACTTACAACTTATTATATGATCGAAGATATCAACTTCACTCTTGAAATAAATATTCTAAAGAAATCCTAGAATAGAATTCATGAGTATATTTTAGTCTAAATATTTTATCAAGAACATAAATCATATAGAATAATTTTCTCAAATTCTATGATTCATTGAATAACATCATGTGATATGAAAATCATCAAGAAGGAATAAAACTTACATTCTAACATGCTTTTTGTAATGCCCTCGATTTAGTCCCATATCGAAAGTGGATTAAGACTTATATTGACTTTTAGGAGTCTGATAGGTATACGATTGTTAATTTAAACGTAAGCATTCTAGGGTAGTGGTTCAAGCTCAACAAAACTCCCATGCCAATTATTCCATTAGATCAGGTCGTAACAATTAGTATTATCATCGATCTAATTATGAGGCATGGTGAGAGGCTGGAATAAGAAATGACTACCTGTGGATAGGACCAGAGTGCACATCATGGCGTGGAGCTACTAAGGCTACCCATGGATGGGGCCAAAGGGCTAAGACTTAGTTCCACATTGAAATGCCCCCGATTGACAAGGACGTCAAGTCCATAAGCAGAGAAGATTGGAATGCCCCTAATTTAGTTAACATTGAAAGTGAGCTAAGACTTAGATTGACTTATACGAGTCTGATGGCTGTACTACAGGGGTACTACTATAAATTTCAACTTAGGCATCTTGGGTCAGTGGTTTAGACTCAATGAAATTAACATACCAGTTAGCCCAAGTCGGGTTGTGACACTTTGATTACTAAAGAAAATTTTGAAAGAAGTCCACGACTTAGTTAGGAATAGGCTTCGTGGATAAAATGTTGATCCTTCAATGGATATAGACACAACCCTCTAAGGAGCTATTTAGATTCACACATTAGTATTTAGAAGATTGTCTTTACTCCCTATAATGAGAGGAACTAACCTATGGGAAGATTATGCACCGGGAATCAAGAACAACTTCAAAAGATCAAAATTCTATTCATAAGGATTAATCTTAAGTAAGCCTTGGACTTCTCTTATTTCCTTTTTTATCCATCAAAGCATGTAGATTGTAAATTCTATTCCTTCTCGATGATTTTTAGATCATAAATTTTATTCGAATAATGGTAGAATAAAAAAAATTCTAGACAATTTATGTTCTTGATGAAATATCTAGATGAAAATATACTTAATAGGATCACGATTTAAGATTTCTTTTATAATAGTTATTTCAATAGTAAATTTGATACTTTGGATCATATGATAAGTCACAACTTTACTTATAAAATTTTAAATTATGAATTGTTATTGAATTGATCAGAAATCCAAATCATAGTTTTATTAAAAAGAGAGATGTCATTTGCCACTAGAATCCATAGCTACGACTTCTTGAGACTCTGACAACAACAACCAAAGAAGAGAAGGGTGAAAATAAAATAAATATTTATTGTAGCAAGCCACACAATTATTGCACATAAACAGAAGGTTGTGATTAGGAACCAAGCAAAGCATGGGAAAGAAAAGAGGAAATAAAGAAGAAAGAAGTGAAAGAAAGAGAGATTGTTTTACAGCAAATATGTTGTTTACTCCTTCAACGGAAGGAAGGTCGACGAGTAGAGAGGTAAAGGAAAGTGTAAAGAACTAGAAGGGAAGTAAAAAAGAAACTAAAAAAGAAAAAGAAAACAAAAAATGAAAGCAAACAGAAAGATAAGGATAAAAAGAAATTTTGATTGAGATCAATTACATCATGCATATATGATAAATTAGACTTGATAATCTGCATGATAAATTACAACATGCATGTATGCATGATTCTAATCATACTCCTTATATAATTTAAGAAATAGGATATTCTATAATTAAGGTAAGTACCATGTGATTTTGTTACCCATACTCAAAGTTACTATATGTATTTTTAAAAAGAGTACAATTATAAGATTTGAAAGGTTATTTGAAGTATTTATTGAATTGTATAATATTTTATTGTTAAAAATATTACAATTTTTTTGCATATATTAGTCTTAAAATGTTATATGATGCTACCAAGATTTGAAAAGATTTGTAAAGAACTATTTAAACCCTTAGATTCCTATATGTATTAAATATTTCAATTGTCGGTCATTATGATGATCTTAATGGGAACTAAACATTGATTTTCTAAAGAGGCTAAAAATTAATATTTCTTCGAAAAGTAATTTCTTTTAAGCCCTAGCACAGGGATAATATATATCATGAGGATTGAAAAATGACTATGGACTTTATTATGGGATACAATATGGCGATCATTGTCCTTGCTAATACGACAATTATTCTGTATATATTCTTTGTTATGTACACATTATTTTAAAAATTATATGTATCATTTTGAAAAACTATTTAAAGTCTTATAGTTTATGGTTTGCAAGATACATAATGCTAAGTTTATGATTTACAAAGTATAAAACTAATGTTATGATTTCTGTATAGCCAATAAGAAAGATTTAGCAAGTGCTGAAGATCAATATGATTAATAAGTTTTAGCAAGAGATATATTTTATATATTAGTTTAACTCGTATGTGAGTTTCAATGTTTATTAAGACGTTGTTTGCTCATACTACCATAAAAGTTCTTCAAATGTCCATAAATATGCTTGAAAGAACAATTTAAGTATCTAAACTTGGATTTGATTCTAATCATAATGTTTTTTGAATTTGGATATTGTGAAATTCCAAAGATGTAATTGCATTTATTGAATATGTTATTTGCTTATTGAATAATGTGAATTTATTGAATATGATATTATTCTAAGAATAATCCCTCCAAGTAATGAGAGATGAAAATAATATTCCACTAATACCTTTAGTACCTGTTTCATGCCATGCCAGGCATTAGACCAGAGAGGTAGGCCTAAAGAGAGAGCATACTTCTCCAATAGCCTACCTCATCCATCTAAAAGGTGACATAGGAAAGAGGAGAAAAAAAAGTGCTCATATTGCTCAGTGTTCTCCAAATGTAAAATAAAAATATGAAACATCAAATAGTGTATTTGGTTTCACAAGCAAAACCACTTACAACAAAAAATGAATACGGACTCCCATATCAGCAAATATGAAACCGAATGTTTGTTATACATCAAATAGAAATCAATTGAGGTGATCTTATATTCATACTCTAAAATTAATAACAAATCTGGCATATCCAAATGTCAAAAAAAAGAAGAAAGTGGAATGACTTTGAACCCTAAACAAGAACTGATCATTTTCTGCTAAAGATAATGTGACAAATAGATAAAAGAAAGAGATGTAGTACCTGTCAAAGAGAATGTCATTGACCAGAAAAACGATATGCATCTGCCTCTCAGAATCATCTAAAGCAAAAATTCTGTCTCTAAGTGACTCAGCTAGAGCTGGTGCAAAAGGTGACCTTTGCATAAACCACACTTTGGCCCCCTTTATTGATTCTTTGGTGCCAGTAAGATTGATAAGCACACTACTAAGCTCTGCAGCAACATCAGATGGAAGTGGCCCTGATAGCCCCTTGAATGACTTTGTTGACAGTTCATAATCAGGTCGAGGTTGTCCCATGAAAGGTTGGGAGTGCAACTTCTGATGCTGATCATAAAAGGGTGGATAAGAAGGTTGATGCAACTGTGGTGCTCCGAACACAGAACCCGTTGGACCAGCTGGAGTGCTTATGAGAGTAGGATTTATGGCAGATGGATTTAACATTGGATTATGAGATGAAGGAATCATAGGCATTGAAGAGGAGTGGAAAGAATGGTGGGAGGGTGCACCAGGTGGTCGTGTGTATAGCCAGCACTTATATCTATAGTAATTATGTCCTTCGCCGCCAAAAAGGAAACTGTAATCAGGATTGTCACGCTGTTTCTCACAGACCATAGATTCAAATTCAGAGCCATTCTTGGCAACATATTCCACCAACATATCAATCCGCTGTTGAAGCTCAGGATCTGAAGGTGGAGCAACTGGTGGAGCTGACTCATATGGATGTGTGTAAGCCGTTTGTGCCATGATATGAAGGGGTAAATTATGAGGTTCTAAGGCAGCTAAGGCCTGCTGTTGTTGTTGAAGATTAAGAGGAAGATGATGAGGAAAAAGCTGCTGCTGTGGGGGAAAGTGGTGATGATAGGCAGGAAATGGTTGAGAGGGATGAGGAGGCAGGAATGGTGAACCATGTACTTGATGAGGAAATTGTTGAGGTTGTGGATGAAATCCAAACTGTTGTTGTGGTTGCATGCTTGCCTGCTGCTGTTGTTGCTGAGCAAAGGCCATGGCTGTTAAGTACTCCTGAGCTTGCCGATCCATCACTGTAAGAAGTGTACAATGTTTCCTCCTTTTCCTAAAACAGATCTGAAAGCACCAACAAATAATACTAATTAGCCAAGAAAAAAAAGGAAAGCCTCCAGCAGCAGCAAGGTCAATAGAATGTGATTATTAAACAGCCAAGAACATATTTAAACACATTAATTGCCCCATTCATAGGCTAGTAAAATATATTACAACTAGCTTTATAATTCAAACACATTAACCTGATAATATTTCTTATCAGAAACCGAGTGATAACATTTACGTCTCACAAAATATATACCGGTTGTGTGATGGGCTACAGGTAAAGATAGCATGCCTTAACTAACATGTTACAAGGACAAGAAAGAAAAACTTCGCATAGAATATACGGCTTTCGTCTCCCGATGATCCAAATAAGAGAACGCATTCCATTAAGTTAAAAAACGTGAAAACAAAAAACTTGGTGAAAAATAAAAATCCAAGCAAAAAATTGTTCTTTGTCGAAAGCTAAAAAAGATCTTATTTTGGGGCTGTTGAGTCAAGGAAAACATAGAAATAAAAAAAATAAACCTAACAACTGAAGAAATTTCTCTTTTGATAATCCAGGGAGCAGGAAAGGGCGATAACATATCACAGAATCAGAAAGAACAAACACGAACGCGAAACCCTAGAAGTAAAACGACAAACCTAGTGAAATCGGACGACTTTACCATCATGGTGTTCAAATCAAGGCAAGGAAAAACCAATTTGACCAAGATTAATAAAGTTAAGCCCGTAGTCCTCTAAAACAAGGATACAAGAACGACGAGAAAGGCGAGAAAGATAGAGCAAACAAGAAAGAAAGAAGAGAGGGCGAGATGGGTAGGGATTACCACCCGACCAAGCGAGAAGAAGATGAGGCCGAGCTCTACTGATGGCTTCGGTGGCCCTCCGACGGGATTGGCGGCGTTGGGTAGCGGCGGAGAGAGGTGTCGTCGAGTGTCCGAAGGCGGGGCATGATAACTACTCGAACTTGGTCCGAGTCTGGACTCCGTTTAACATCAATTCGTCCATCTGTGAGTTCGTCGATCAGGCCGATCGAATTAAGTCATCTCCGGCCCAATTTAATCCGGTCCGGTCCATTTCCGTCCAAGGCCGGTTTACCACCGACCCACTCGATTGATAATTCCAAGCCCATCCCTTCTCCCTTCCCTCAGCTGCCCCCATGGCCGCCGACATCGAGACTTCGCCTTCCTCCTCTTCCTCGTCTCTTCAGAACCATTATCCCACCATCGATCCAACCACCTTCGACCTCATCGTCTACGGCACCGGTCTACCTGAATCCCTCCTCGCCGCCGCCGCCGCATCTGCCGCCAAGTCTGTCCTCCACCTCGATCCCAACCCCTTCTACGGCTCCCACTTCACCTCTCTTTCTCTCGCCTCCCTTTCCTCCTTCCTCGAACTCCCCTCCTCATCCGTCGACTCCTCCCCTCTCCCTCATCCACCCACCGCCGCGGAAGACACCTCGTCCTACGAAGCTGTCGATCTCCGACGCCTCCGCCTCTACTCCGATGCCGAGACTTCGGGCAACTTTCCTGAACCATCTAAAGGCTTCCTTGTGGACCTCCCTGGACCGAGGATCCTCTACTGCGCCGACGCCATGGTAGATCTGCTGCTGCGCTCGGGGGCCAGCCACCACGTCGAGTTCAAGAGCGTCGACGCCACCCTCATCTTTTGGGAGGGCAAACTCTGTGCCGTGCCCGACTCGAGGCAGGCCATCTTTAGGGACCGCACCCTGGGCCTCGCGGAGAAGAACCAGATGATGAAGTTCTTGAAGCTGGTCCAGGGCCACATTGACTCCGATCAATGCGGCGACGGTGGCACCGTGGAGGAGGACGGGTTCGTTAGGATCCCGGCCGATGACTTGGAGATGCCCTTCGCTGACTTCCTTCGCAGCAAACGCCTCCCGCCAAAGATCAGAGCGTAAGTACCATTTTGCATGTTCGATGTATTCCTATCGCTTGAAGCCTCCAATTTGCTCCCTTTTTTTGTGACTAACTTTTGTATTTCAGGATGATTTTGTACGCAATCACACTAGCAGATTACGATCAAGAAAATGCAGAGTCAAGCAAAAAATTGATCGTGACAAAAGATGGTATAGAGAGTCTGGCTCTTTACACCAAATCTGTTGCTAGGTAAACTTAGACGCTTGCTTAAATTCTTCCCATCTATTATGTTACAAGTTAGCATTTTGGAGGTGAAATTTGTGTCCAGTGAAAAGAGAACCTCGTATGTTCTTTCGTTAAGGCCGATGTACAAAGTGTGACCACTGAATTCTTTACAATAACATTTGCTGATGCATCTGATAAAACAATGCATTGCATTTACAACTTAGAACCTTGATAAAATTTCTAGGTTGGTCCATATATATTTTGTGCTCAAGTATTTAAATCACGGAGATAACTTCTTGACGTGCGGCAGTGGTTGCATAAGTGTGACCTCTGCAGACACACTTCTAGGAGTCTAATGCATCATGTTGCTCTATTTTATCTGAAAGATTTAATGCTTTCGATGAGAGAGGAGCAGGTGAATGAGGTCATGTGTTGCCATGACCATCCTTTGTACACTGAAAATGGAAGAACAGCAAATATCATTAAAGCATTAAAACAGTAGTGGTTACTGTTTTCTCTTTTTTGGCTAAATAATATTTGGTCAGCAAGTGTAATGTTTCTGCTTTATTTTATAATTTAAAAATTAGCTTTGCATATCCTTTTTTGCTCCAACTGGGAGAATTTTTTGGCAATATGAATCATGTTCTTTTTTAGTTAATGTGAAAGTTGCTTTGGTAATGGGTCAATGGTCCCCTGTGTTTTCTTGATAGCATGTTATTATTATTGTTGGTCTTGCTGGCAGTACTGATTAAATCCCAAAAAATTGGTCATAGATTTGAAAATCCCAAAAAATTGATGAATTAAATTTCTATTTTTTGTCTAGGTCATGCTTCTTACTTCACTAGTGGCCTTGGCCTTGAAGTATTTGGTTACTGACTAATTTCATGGCAGGTTTCCTAATGCTTTAGGTGCATTCATCTATCCTATGTATGGTCATGGAGAACTACCTCAAGCTTTCTGTCGTTGTGCTGCAGTTAAAGGTGCTCTTTATGTAAGTATTTGACAGCTTGTCCTGCCTGTCTGGTATGTACTGCCTATCTTGTTTAAGTATCTCTAGGAAAGAATGACACAAAGACTACCCCTCTTTTTGTGTTCAGAGAGAGTGATATAGAGTAGTCAAGTTATTTCAATTTGAAACAAAATTTGTGGTTGTTTGCATGTAAGGTACCACCTTTATTTATTGTTACATTGTCTCGCTTTTGAACTGTGATGTAGTCGGAACTGATCTGCTTGTTTTCTGGTTGTGATCATATGCAGGTCTTGCATATGCCTGTGTGTGCACTTCTCCTTGATAAGGTATAATATTTACGATCATGATTGTTATTTGACAGGGTAATGGTAATTACCACCTTTGCAGCTAAGTTATTCTCTTTAAGGAATATTTTTTTTTGTATATATTTTATGCTGCCTTTGTATCTGAGTGATCTTGTGGTGAAAATAATTAAAGCCACCATTGCTCCCAATTTATTTATCCAACTCCAGCGACCATTGGTTTATTAGCCAGATTATCTGGGTTTGGCTTCAATTGGATTATTTGTCTGGTTATTTGAGTTCAATTTGGCTAATTCTGAGTCAGATTATACTGTCTTGTTGTCCTAACAATTGTGTGCTAAACATGCTATCCCTTAATGACTTTAATAAACCACATCATGCCCTTTAGTTTAATCTGTTCGTATCTCAACTCTATCTTCTTAATTTCTTTGCAACAACCTTAGGTTCTATTCTAAAGGTGGAGGTATCTCTCGAAAATGTAGGAAACTGGAAAGTATAAAGGTGTTAAATTGGCATCTGGTCAAGATATATTCAGCCACCAGGTGGTAATGGACCCATCATTTGAAGTTCCATCCTCAATCTCACCTCCAAATGTTGCGTGTGAAGGGTTGAATGCCTCAAGCCTTTCGGGGAGAGTTGCTAAAGGAGTTTGCATTACTGGTAGCTCTATAGTACCGGATTCGTCAAATGTTCTGGTGATTTTCCCCCCAAAGTGTAAGATTTACACGTCTGTCATTTTCATCTTGATTCCTATTTAACTTAGCCTCCTGTGCTGCATACTAACATTTGTATCACCCTTATGTCTGTGTCATCCAATTTCAACTCAATTATCTCAGGTCTATCAAATATAATATAACTGAGTATTTCTTGATGTAGCATTGTACTCAGATCAGACAACAACAATTCAAGTGCTTCAGTTGAGCAGCAATGTAGCAGTTTGTCCTCCAGGATTGTAAGTTAACCCATTAGAATTACCTATAGTTGTTTTCTAGAAAAACACCATCTTGTTACTAGTACCAAATTACAAAACATATATATATATATATATATATATATATATATATATATATATATATATATATATATATATATATATATATATATATATATATATATATATGCTACTCATCCTTCATAGATTTACAAAGCATCATTTTGACATTTTTCAAATCTACCTAGAAGGGATAATTTTCTTCTCTTGCAGGTTTGTAGTGTATCTTTCTACACCTTGTGATGATGCCATATCAGGAAAGAAACATATAAATGGAGCTATGAATGCTTTATTCCATATAACAAATGTGGACGGACCTGTTACCTGTCATTTATCTACAGAGACTGAAGGTTCTGAAGGAGAAAACAAACCAGCTCTGAAGTGGAGCCTTGTCTATGGTCAGGAGCTGAAGCAGGTGTAGTTTATTTTTGTTATGCAACCCAATTTTTGGGGTTTGATTCCTTAACTCTGTCTCTTATCATGTGGGATCGCCATTTGGATCCACTAGATTTATATCCAAAAATTGATATCTTTCCAGTATTTGTAGTTTAAACATATCAATGTGACATTTATTATGATGTTTAGTCCATCAGCATATAAACTTAGGTTGAGCATTTCAAAATTTAAGTTGTGGTAAAGATTAATTATAACATGATTTTCATTATGTATACTATTGCATATTGATTCTCTTAAAAGAAGAAGACTATAGTTTTTGAATTGTAATGCAAAATCTAATTTGTGGCCTGGTAATTATTATTGGATGTGGATTTTGATATTAGGTTTAGTACCTTATTGGATTATATTTATGTTTGGATCCTTTTTTAAGTGTTTATATTTTCTTAATGTTTTTTATGTTGGTTTGGTATAAAAATAAACAAGAGGAATTTGAAGAACTATTTTTCATATTTTTAGAAGAGCATGATTACTTGTGCTTTCTGAGAATGGTTTTCAATATTTATACTTCAGCTGGATATATGTTACTTTATATGTATATAAAATTTCTGTTTCATTGCAGGCTTCATTTGGTGCTGTATGTTCATCTCCCATGCCTGATGAGAATCTCGACTACAGAAACATACTGGAGACAACAAAAAAGGTATCCAAGCAATTTGTTTCAGTAATTAACTTCTTGCATCTTAGGTTATCATCTTGTGGCGAGAACAATCTGGCACTACCAATCACACCGTTTTGACCTACTGTACTAGATTCTCAAACACCTGAAGTAAAAAAATAATTGAAGGTCATTTTGACCCAATTTTCAATCATTTGGCACTTTTGCTGCCGACTTGCATGATTTAACTTCAGGTTATTGGCTTCCATCAATCCCAGAATTTATCTACTAGAAAATGCATATTTTGACCTCCCAATGACTCTTAAGCACAACATCTCTGCCTCTGTTTTGGGTCCAAAGAAAGTGGAAGAAAATGAAAATTATTGCTTATAGAAATGAAAAGAAAATAAAAGAGAAATAAAAAACACAAAAGGAAGGTTTGTTGTTTGGCTGATATGCCAAGTACAAGTGAATTAACCCAATGGACACACTATTTTCTTTCCAAAATGACCACCACCTATTTTGGGATAAATTTTAGATGAGAGAGTAAATTCTCAACATAAAACTATCTCAAGACTCTTCTGTTTTTTTGACAAATTAAATAGTGAAAAAGAATATTCTGGCCGCGCTAATTACCATCATTCATCTTTGATTATTTTTGTCATAATCCTGACTAGATTCTGGTTCTGTATACTATATGTGGCAGTTATTTACCACCATGTATCCGGAGGAGGAATTTTTTCGGAAGATTCCTGCATCTGACAATGCTGAAGATGATAGCAGCCTGCCGGAGTGATTCTCCACATGCATGCGCTACTGATATTAGTCCTCTGGATACTCATTGTATTAATGTAAGATTACAAAAATAAGTACCAAATAATTCATCAGTGGTCAAATATTTTTTTGTGATTTTGTAAAATTAGCAGGGTTTGAACATCTACCAATCTCATGGACGTGCTGCAGGTGCAATTTTAACTTGCCTCGTGAGCTGCTGATGGTGATTTGTGTTTTGTGGAGCTGCGCCAGAGAAGTTGCATCACTTGTGATGCCTCCACGGCATGTCGAACAAAGAAAGTGTTACATGTGCTGCTGTTGTAAAAGGACTGTTGTCTTTCCATATTTTTCCTTCTTTTTATTTATATTTGTGATACTTGTGAGGTATTCTTTAGTTTTTTTTTTTCTAAAAAGTTATAAAAAAAAATACCAATTGTTAGGGGAAATCATCAGCCATGGATTTTGAGTCCTCTTTTTGCTAAGGCGGGCTTAAGTTTTTTCTTTGTTATTGTGGATTTTGTGGTGAGCTTCAAGTTCTTTCACCATAGTAGATTTTAGATTTTCTCTCGTTATGATGAGTTTAAGTCTTTTTTCGTCATGATGGATTTTAAATCCTTCACCCACCAGGCTTCTAAGTCTTTTCACCATGGCAAATTTCGAATCCTCCTCTTGTCATAGTGGGTTTCAAGTCTTTTTTTCGTCGTGGTAGATTTGTTGAATCTTTTTATTATTGTTATTTTTTTAGACTTGTCTCAAAGGATTATTTTTCTTGATAATAAGAGGAGAGAGATCGATTTTCTCCATATAAATCTCCTCTTACATTGTAGGGTGAGATTTATTCTTCTATCTAAGCTTTTAAAGATTTCAGTCTTCTTTAGCCTCACCCCTAGGGTCTCTTTAGGAGCATTCTTCACCTCACCTCGGTTCTTGGTGGGTTAGCCTTCAAGTTCCTCATCCTGATATCAATTTTGTAACAAACTAATCATCAATCATCTTGTTATTTTGTCTTAGTTTAAGATGTCTTTTTTTTCTCGTACAAGTTCCTCATGATTCTCTAACTATTAGTCGATCAAGGTTTATGCTTCGTTTTTAAATAATCCAAGGGTGGAGGAGGTTGCATCTTCCCCTTCATTGAAGGAGATATTTCCCATGAACATAAAGGCTCTTGGGGACTTAGAGTTTATGAAAAGTTCACATGACTACGACTTAGTGGTGAGTGTGATTCTCTTGGATCACTTGTAAATTAGGTATTGTATCTTAATTAAGTTTAATTTATAAGTCCCCCGACTCCATCGCCCTTTCAACCTCACACTAGGGTCTTTCTACTCGTCTTGCGATGCCTTTGAGATGGGACTTCATCTTTCCCTCCACTTAGTGATAGTGTCCTGCCTCCAGTGGTAGGGAATATTCGTCTTCTCAAATGATGTCAACTCATAATGCTACTTAATAGTATTTATTGGAGAATACCGACGAGCTAGTATTACTCCGAACCTCACCCTTTTGGTCACTTGTTTTCCGTTGTGCAAGGGGAGAAATGATTACTTCCTAGTTGCTCGGAAAGGTTTCAAGATCAATGGTGCCCCTTCCAACCATAAAGTTTGGAATGAGCACTTCTTTCTCATGAATTCAAGTTGAGACTAGGGATTCAATCTTGCCTGGTTAGCACATTATAGTGACAACACTCTTCTCTTCCTATCTGAACCTCACTCTTTTGGTCACTTGTTTGCAGTTGTGCAAGGGGAGAAATGGCTACTTCCTAGCTGCTTAGGGAGGTTTCAAGATCAGTGGTGCCCCTTCCAACCACAAAGGTTGGAATGAGTGCTTCTTTCTCATGAATTCAAGTTGAGACCAGGGATTCAATCTTGCCTGGTTAGCACATTGCAGTGACAACACCCTTCCCGTCTTATCGGATAAGGAGAGTTAAGTGTTTCGACTAAACGACATACTCTCTTCCTCCATGGTAGTTCAAAAGATGAATGAGGACTAGCAACTAGGCAAAATAGTGCTTCAGCTCATCAAATGCCTCTTGACACTCCCCGATCCACAAGAAGCACTTTGTGTTTTTCAATGCCCAAAAGAAAAGTAGGCACTTATCATTAGATTGGGATAGGAACCAACTTAGCATTATTATTAGCCCTAGTAACTATTGTACTTCCTTTGCCGATCGAGGTGAGCACATCTCTAATATGTCTCGTACCTTCTCAAGGTTTCTATGTATTACTCTCTGGTGAACAATAAATCTAATGAATTTTCCTAAGTTGACTCCGAAAGCACACATGGATGGTCTAAGGCACATATTGAATTTCTTTAAAACTTAAAATGTCTTGACCAAGTCTACCAGATATGTTCAATCATTTTGCTTCTAACTATCATATCTACTTACACCTCGATGTTCCTCCCGATCTTGTGTTTGAACATTTTGTTCACCATCCTTTTGTATGTCACTCTTATATTTTTCAATCCATATGGCATAACTTAGTTGCAATATGTGTCTCAGTCTATGATAAAGGAGGTGCGTTCTTGATCCTATATGTCATCCTTATCTAGTTATATCCTGAGAATGTACCCATGAAGGTGAATAGCTTATAACCCGAGGTAGTATCAACCAACTAATCGATCCAAGGGAGAGGATAGCCATCTTTCGGACATGTCTTATTAAGATCGGTATAATCAATAGGCATCCTTTAATCTCCATTAGACTTTTTAACCAATACAACATTAGCAAGCCAGTAGGGGCACTATACGTTAACAAGAAACCCTACTCCTAACAGTTTATCTACTTTATCGCTAATTGCCTGTTGGCGATCAAAAATAAACCTACAAGGCTTTTGCTTCACTGGTTGAGCCTCGGGAGAGATGTTCAAATGATGCCGAGCCATATCTGGATCGATTCCTAGCATGTCTCTTAGCGACCATGCAAACACCTTAGAGTTCTCTTGGAGAAAATTGATAAGTTGCACTTGCTTCTCCTCGGGAAGTGTTGCCTCGACCTAGACAACCTAATCGGGATGGCCCTTGTCCAAAGGTGCCTCAGGCCAAGCACCACCATTAGAAAGCATTGGCGCAACTCTCTAGAGTTACTTCTCAACTCTCCGATGCTGATCTTTATTAGGAATTTTATCAAAATATGGTAGGTCAACAGCATTGCCCTCAACCTGTTGAGTGTGGGTCAACCTATGATTGCATTGTATGCCGAAGGGATATCAACCACCATAAATTTGATTATCACCATTTTAGAGCAGGGCTCATCCCCAAATGTGATATGCAGGCTCATAGTCTTGAGAGGGGAGATGAAGTCGCCAATGAACCCCGTCAACGAAAAAGTTATAGGGGTGAGATCGTTAGTCGAGAGCTCAAGTTTTTGAAAAACATCAAAGTAGAGAATATTGACAAAACTATCTATGTCAATCATAACCATCTTTACTTATGCATTAATTATTCTCATGAAAATTACCAAAGCATCATCATAGTTTGGGTCGGAATACTCCATCTCTTATTCCTTGAAGATTATTTTCAAGTTGTTTTTAAACCTCGAGGTAAGTCCGCCAATGATGACGTCGATCTACCTCTCCACTGACCCTTAAGGTCAAGGCGAATGTTCTTAGTGCCTTCAGACGAACCTCCTAAGGTGTCCTTGATGGATGAGTTATTTGATTTGCTCATTCAAATCTTAGTAGTCCTTTGTGTTGTGACTATAATCATAGTGAAAGTGGTAATATTTGGATTTACCCATCCTATCCAATGGTGTCTTTGTCGATTGAGGGTCTTTTAAGAGTCCTTTTTTCTTTATCTGTAAAAAGACTTTGGTTTTAATCATATTTAAGGGAGTCAACTTGAACCTTGGGCGAGGCATCTTGGGTCGATCATTTCTTCTTTGCCATTGTAACCATAAGGTTGGGGGTGATTATAGTCGCTCTTATCTTGACCTTTTGTGCGTCTTCTCATGCTAATTCAAGATTATTGCCTCCGCGATAATATATTAGTTAGATCTTTGGAGTACCTCAGGTACTATCACTGGTGACCTCCCACCAACGATCAGAAAAAGCGAGAGGGCTTCAACCCTATTATGAAAGTTTGTATTATAAGTGATGAATGAACTTCTTGCATCCCTTAAATATCATTAGTGAATCAGGTGACGAAGTTTGAGAGTGTTTCTTCCTCCCATTTCCTGAGTTCGAGAAGCATTGCCATCGATGGCCTTGAGTGCACATTCCTGAGGAAGTAGAGTTCAAACTTCTTTGCAAATTAAGCAAAAGAGCCAATCAAGAACAGCTTCAAGCGAGTATACCATTCTTATGCCAAGCCTCTTAGCATTATCGGGAAGGCATGACATATTAGGGCATTTGAGGTGTTGAACAACGACATCTAAGTGCAAAAGGCGACAATATGCTCTATTGGGTTGGTATTGCTATCAAAGGCCTCCAACGATGGGAGGTGATAGTTTGTCAAGAGTAGCTCCTCTTAAATATTATGAGTGAATGAGGACCAACCCAAGGTGGGATTGACCAAACTTTCCCCTTTGGATTGCTAAAACTCTCACTGCATCTCTTCTAAGTATTGTTCCATTTGTCGTAGCTGGATCCTCAAGAAATTATCAATCGAATCTGTTGACTAAGTCTCAGATTTGGGCAGAGTAGAGCAGTGGTGCAACAATGTGCTAAATTCCACTATTGGGGAGAAAGGCGCTCCCTCAAACGATAGTTCTACAAGCCTTAGGCGATCCTGAGATGTTGGTACTGCGTTAGGCAGGAGGATCCCCATGGGCACCGGTGGTATTGGCGATTGAGGTATTGATCATGGTTGAGATAGTGGTGTTGTTTATTGAGCTAATTGAGGTAGGAGTGGGATGATAGTTTGCATCATGCATATTAGCCTCTGCACCTACTAGGTGAGGTTCAGGAACACATCGATGGGGACAAGTAGGTGACTTGAGATCATCCTTGAGAGCAAGAGGTTTGGGTCATTTAGCAAACGCTAGTATCGTGTTGATGTTTGCACCAAAGTGGATGTGTCCATATGTGGGAATAATGGCAACTGTCACCCCCCGAGTAAAAATGCTATAGGTCAAAGGTAGAGCCTTCTCGTTGGAGCATTTGTTGAGATGAGTGACGGGCGAATGTTTCTATGACATCAAACCCTCCTTCTAATGCCAAAAATGTTATGGGAAATCATCTTCAACATTTGGGTAACTTGATGTGGTTCAAACCTAAAGGTGCAAGAGTGTTCGAGGTGGTGGCTTAGGTAGCTCCGAGGTGTCAAGCTCCTGAGACGCCACCTAAATTAAGACCAATGCCAGGGAAAATTTTTTGACCTAGTCCCTTTAACGTTCAAATTAATAATTGAGATATCTAAGTGGGTGTAGGTTTTTTTTTTTTTTTTTTAAAGAAAGCCCGCAACATATTGTCAATGATTAATTTTTATACTTAGCCTTAAAGGGATAATATGTAACTACTCTAGCGTCTCTCTCTGGGCATTTCGTCCACATGGATGACAGGAGAGAGATAATCCCGAACAACCAACCTTAAACTTTTATTCACATGGAAAAATAGGTAAAGGATAACCTAAATTTTTTCCTTCTACTATGACTTGTACGTAATGATTATCTATCAAATAATAATTGACTGTTAATATATTTCCTATCACCAATCAATAAAGAGTTGATGGTATTTATACTATGTGTGTTCAAGTTGGTTTATGTCTCCTGGTAACCATAGGCGTACATGCAAAATATGGTACAAAATTATATTCTTGCAAAGATAGGAACCTCAATGCTATTTTGATACGAAAAATACGAAACAAGTTCTGTCCTCATGCCCGTCCATATGCCTTTTTAACTCCCTAGTTTGTGCCCTTCTTGTTCTATAAGTGCTGCATGAAATCCATGATAAAACAAGCAAAAATTCACGAAACGATCTGTCCAGAAGCTATCCACTAACTGAGCTCAATGCAGAATTCTCTACAGCGATGATCATGATATACTTATCACTTCTTTATCTATACACAATGACCAGTATTTTCGTCGAAATCATCCAGGTCATAAACCTTTTTGATCATCTGCGGTCATAGCTTTCAGGAAGCAGGAAGTTCAAGCGATAACTTGCATCTTCATTTAGGTAACAATGTTTCATGAAACTTGCTGATAAATTTTTGACTTGCCACAGTTTCTCTGACCAGATCTCCAATACCAAATACTTAACCTGTCCAAATGCTTATGCAATGGAGTGGATGTATATCTTTGGCTCAGAGTGCAAGGCAAATATACAAATCAGCATGTTTTGTTAAATGTATTAGTTGACAGTGACTGAGACAAAGTGTTCAACTTTGTTAGTTTGGTGGTACTCACCTCATGAAGGTTCTAGAGTTCCATCAAGTGTTTGTCATCCCATTGTATATCCTTCACCTTGGAATCAGGTTCAATTCCAATCAATTGAAGTGGGACATCTAGACAACGTGGAGTCTGTTGAAAAATGAAACATTGGTTGGATACTACTTCACAAGAAAGCTTCATGA
Source organism: Musa balbisiana (assembly GCA_004837865.1). Taxonomy (NCBI): domain Eukaryota; kingdom Viridiplantae; phylum Streptophyta; class Magnoliopsida; order Zingiberales; family Musaceae; genus Musa; species Musa balbisiana. The sequence continues at coordinate 3,914,947 of CM017193.1, read as the reverse complement.
AATACAATACAATACTTGAAAAGATTACCATGCAACAAATAAGAGGCCAATTAACATCATGGAAAAAGGGTGTTGTTTGATCTCATTGGCTCCAGTTTTTGATCTCAAACAATTAGCACGGTCTCAGGTGAGTAGACCATGGATTAACTGCCTTGCAGCAAGGCTAACCTGCAAATTGTGCAAGCAATCGTCAAACAAGCAATTTTCTTTTCAGAAGTCTTAATGTTTAAATTGCAAGTGCTAAACTTACAGCAAATAAGAAAAACGATGTTCAGAGACTAAAGAAGTCTCAATATAGAAAAAGGAGAAAGAAAGAGTTGTGATCAAAAATGTATTTTTCTTATGGACAATCTAATCTTTAGTATATAGAAATATACTACGATGAGTTATATATAAATTTTTGTCATGGACAATCTAATCTGTATTCATGGATTATAGCATTCCTTCCTACAATCTGTTCAGCGCTTACGGGGTCAGTTAAAACAATTCATGGGGTTCTTGACAAACCCTTTCTGAATATCCTGTCATGCTGAAAAACCCAGTACTAGCATACACTATAGGGCAGTAAGGCCTGGTTGCATCTAAAACAAGAAAACACTGCTGCAGAGTAACCAGTGCATCCTTCACTCCTTCAGAGTCCCTAGGAAAGTCTGATTCCAAACTAAACTTAACTCACCAGACATCCTTGTTGAGTTTGAAACTCTCTCCACAGATAATTTGTATCCCTCCCTTGACATTTTTAAACCCTCGTTTCTCTCATTAGAATTCAGACTATTTGTGCTATCTACAGTTCCCCCCTCTCCTAAACAATTATGTGCTTTCAATTTTACTTGTCTTCTGGACTAATTACAGATTACTCTCTTGTAGTTAGCTACTTTTAGCATCCCAATCTCTACATTTTAAAAAAGTTACATTGACATTCCTATAGTTACGAAAGTGAAATATTTAAGTCCATTTACCCTAATATCGTTGGACTTACTAACGAAACACGAAAATAAAAAACAAAAAGATAATTTTAATGTTTCAATTGGTGGTGGTGGATGGTGTCACCACTGGAGACTGCGGATAGCTGTTGTGGATGAGGAGAGCAATGATGAGCAATGATCACTTTGCATCTACGTCGATGCAATTGCTGAGCGACGAGAGGGTCGCTTAACATCTGTATCAATGTCGACACAGATGCAGAGTAGCCCTCATCTCTCGCCACCGCTCTCCTCATCTATAATAATCACTGATGATCCTAACGTGCCGTCGTTCGTAACAACTAACTGAAATGTTAAAATTATTTTTTTGCCCTTTGTTTACGTGTTTCTGTTAGTAAAATCGATGTCATTATGGTAAATGGACATAGATGTTTCACTTTTGTAATTATAAAGATGTCAATGTAATTTTTTAAAATGTAAGGATCGGAATGCCAAAGGTAATTAACTACAGAGGGTAATATGTAATTAGCCTTTATCTTCTATAGCATTTCATTGGAGACTGAGTGTTTTCTAGAATCTACAGTTGGAAATGTTTAATCGGTTCTGCCCTCAACTATCATCCTTGATGCACCTACATGGCTTGCTAATGAAATATCCCATAGTTGTCTAGGCCTTCTTCATGTTCAGATTTCCATGAGCTTGATGCCATTGTCTCAATAACAATAACTAGTGAGTGCCAAAACCAAATTCTTGTTCTAAAAGCTTTTCACTTGATCCTGATTTATGGACTAAGAGTTCAGTTTCCATGCAACAATTTTCTGGAAATAGAAGGCCAGTAAGGTGCACTAGCAAACAACAATGCAACAAGTTACTCCAGATGGTCGAATTCAAATTTAGACAAATATCTCAAAAATGTCAGGAACAGCTAAAATCTTCAGCAAATTCATTAAAACCAAATCAATCTGCAAGTGCATAAACTCCTTCCTATGGAACACACAATATACGAACTTGGCAAGAAGAATGCCACAACGTGATAAAAGGTGAGTCAGAAGACAAGATTCACTTTCAAAAGGTAAGCAATAAAAAGCGACAAGACGGAACCAAAAACTGGAAATTAAATTCTTTGAAAACCTAGGCTTGTCGAACAAGTAACACGAGAGCCACAGGGGCTTCTACGGCCAAAAGAACGTGGCCATCGCAAGAAAGGTAAGGGTCGCAACGGGGAAAGAATCCAAGAAACAATTGAGTCCCAAACGAGTGACAATCAATTACTGAAATCAAGAAGTCTGAGACAAACAAGATTTCCGTTCCTTCCCATCCATCCTCCTTTCGTTCTTCAATGGAATCCGAGGAAGACGAGGGGGCGGGGGTCGGGCCGCAGAGGAATCGAAATCTTAGGCGGGCCCCTCGATGTTTCTTGCACTAGAAGGACGAGGAGAAGGACAAAGACTCGAAAGAGGAAGTAGCGCGAGAAGATCAATCGAAAGAAGCAACGCAAGAAGCGGCGACAGAGGCAAAGAAGCAAACAAAGATCACCCGCGGAAGAAGAGAGATCCAAAGATCGCTCTCGGCCTCCATTTCGGTCCCACGCTTGGAAGTAACGGCAAGAACAGCAGCATTCCTGCGGAGAAGACGACCCAAATAGTGCTCCTTACGACGACTTCTCCCAAATATATATATATATATATATATATATATATATATATATATATATATATATATATATATATATATATATATATATAAAGAGGATATCAACTCCGCCCTTGATCGTGTGGTAGAACAAAGGCTTTCACGAATCGTAAAGCCATGTGAACCACAACTTCCCTGCACTCCGCTTCGTTCCTCCCTAATCATACTGTGCCCTTCGCCTGCCCCTCGTTATACGATATACACACGTAAATTACCAACACCACCACCACCACCAATTGCTGCTGCTGCTGTTTGGAGAAGCGATGCAAGCCGCCGCTGCCGTTGTCTTCTCCGTCAAGCCCCGCTTCAGCAGCGCCTCTCCTTCGGTCCCCCGTTTGAGATCCCACAGGGGCCCGCCCGTCGCCGCCTCTGCTGCCCTTGGCACCACCACCACCACCACGGAGTCCATGGCCGCCAAATGGGCACAGAAGACCGTCGTCATCCCTCCCCAAAGGCGCGGCTGCCATCTCATCACCTCCAAGGTGAGAAACCCCTTCCTCGTTCTCTCTCGATTCTTGCAGTAACATCATAGCAACGGGCTCGTGCTGACCTCGTTTGATTGAGCCAATTTAGTCAGGTGCTTTTACAAAAGGGGGTTTCTGATGGAAACCACATAAGAGAAAAAAGAAACAATTTTTTAGTAATTACAAGTGCGTTGGTAGATCGCTCTAATGGAAATCGGAAGTATCATCCATGTTAGATGTTCCATCGAACACTAGTATCGTCTCAGACTGACTTACTTCTTGATCCCATTAAACTCGTCTGAGCGATCGATCCAGAAATATGCATCAATCACCCCATCATGTTAATTGTGTGCCGTCGGTGTTCTTTCAGATTTTGAGAGGGATAGAGCAGGATTTATCAGGATTTAATTGCGGCCTTGCTCATCTTTTCTGTAAGTAAAACTTTCGGTAGATTTGTCTCTCTATTTTTTGAGTAGTAGTTTGCTGGTGTTTCTCTTAACCAGAAGCTGGTCTGCACTCTACAGTGCAGCATACGAGTGCTTCTCTCACCATAAACGAGAACTACGACTCAGATGTACAGGATGACACCGAAACATTTCTTAACCGGATTGTACCAGAGGTGATGTATAATTGACTCCTCAATTGATTCTTTCAAATCTGTCACATTGTTGTCATGCATGTCGTGAATTGATGCTTTTATGATTGTCTTCAGGGACGTTCTGCACCTTGGAAGCACACATTGGAAGGTTAGGAATGCATGGAACACCCCCTTACCCATCTAATTCTATCTTACCTACTGCTTGCTTGTTTCCATGATGGTTTCTCTTCAGGGATGCGCAATGCCCATTACTAAGGTGAAGCCTTTTTTATTCGATTTTGTTTGCTCAATCCTTCAAAACACTTAGTAACCTGAATTTTGGTTAGCTGGTAATGAACTCATCAAGGCTATATTGATGGAGAGTTACTTTTCACCACTCTTCAAGTACTGTTGATTAAACTATTGGGGGAATAATTACTGTGATAGTTGTCCATTGACAAAAGGCCTTATGACTTGTTGATAATATAGAGATCTCCATCTCTTCTTAAAGAACAGCCATAGGGCCATTAATTGGGCATATTATTTGTCTGTTTTAGGATGGCAAGAGGTGATTCTGCTGTTCTTCAAGGGAAGCAAGGGAAGCAACCTTCAAGGTCATTGATCATTGATTGAACAATGTTTTCTCAGTTTTAGAGAAGCAGAGAGAATCTGTACTATTCCTTGAGTGATCTAGCACTGGGGAGAATTACCTGGGCAACATTTGCCTATTTTAATTGGTTTAGAATTTATGTAGATAACTTCTTTAGTGAAAGCAAACCTGATCTCTTGTCTTGGATCAAGGTCCTGTCGGACAAAGTCTGAAACCCATTCTTAAGTGATCCCAAGTAGGATCATGAGCCTTTACTACAATGGAAAATGGAAGTAAATGTATGTCCAAGTCAAGTAAAATGAAAGATGAGAACAAGGCCTGTCCAACTGAAGTAACTTTGTTATCTCATTCTTGGATCAAGTATCATGCACAACATCATCTCTCACTCAAACAGGGCTCCCATATGTACAAATCTAAGCAAATGATACTTCCAATCTAGCTAGTTTTGGATGATCTGGTTTTTGGTGTCAGGTCAGTGCTAATGTTTATTGTTTGTGACCAAGGCATCACTCCGACTAGTGGGTTTTCTCCGGCATTAAGATGGAGAATTTTTGGTAGCTTGCTTAGCATCTAATAATTCTCGATTCATTTGACATTTTGCAGGACCTGATGATATGCCGGCACATATAAAATCATCTATGTTTGGTTGTGCCCTCACGTATGTTTTCAGTTCATTTTGTATAATGATTTCATCAATTTTCCAAAGTTATATATGCCGCTAAGACTGCTTCATCTACATCCAGGATTCCTATTACTGATGGTCGTTTAAATATGGGGACTTGGCAGGTGAGATACAGTTTCTTTTACTGTGGAGTTGCAACTTATCCTAGAAACTCATATTAGAGCCACATCATTACCGATTCGCTACTAAAGCACCAGTAAAGGATGCATCATGGATGATACATTCTGTATTGTGGATCATTGATACAGCACAGCATATGAGTGTATAGGCAAAATATGGAAGAGTTTCTGTCATTCTATGGCGCCTATGTCCGAAGCAGATATTTATCGACTTTTTGATCAGTAGAGCACCTAATTCAACACTTATTGTTCTTCTACAGGGAATATGGCTTTGTGAACATAGGGATCATGCAACTCCTCGCAAAATCGTTATTACTCTTAATGGGATGTAATTGGTAAAGGTTTGGGAATTATCTGGAATGTCCAAACTATATTGTCTACAGATGTTGGTAAAAGGAGTTATGGATTTTGCAATTATGTAATATGTAGCAATACTTACAAGTCATGAGAGTGCATGTTGTTGTGTTCTTCATCTGTTCCTGGCAGAACCTAAATGAAGATTTGGGAACTAACTGTAATGTTTAAGTTCAAACAATATTGTAAGAAAGATGTTGGCTTATTTGCATATATTCATTTGCATAATAGCCAGATGAGTTCACTTCCATTATTTTGAACAATTTATAGGAAAAACTTCAGTGTGTTTGGGGGCAAAATTGCATACATCTTCATCCAAAACTGGTGATTTTTGTTTTTACTTATCTAAATTTACCTTCAGCACATTGCATATACATAATTGTGGTTAATCTCTGTCCATTGACCAAACTCCTAATGACATTAATAACCTTTGTGAATATTACATATATTCCTACTTTTTATGTCTTGTCCCAATAAATTTAAGTTTTTGATTATAGGCCTTTTTTCTATTTTAAATATTTTAATAACTTATTAGCAATCATAGAATACGACGACAACTTTGCTGTCATTGTGATATATGGGGGATTTAAGTATTTGATGCTGTAGTAATCAACAGCCACTATGGTCCGACATTTAGTGGTCGATGCTTTATTAATCAACAACCATTATGATCACTATGGTACATAATGGATGCTAATGACAATGACATCTGAGGGATTTAAGTATATGATGCTATATTAATCAACAACCATTATGATCACTATGGGCCTACAGCTAGTGGTGATTGGTGCAACAACTATTATGTCTATTCTTGTTATTGGAACAAGAATTCTGGATGTGAACTCTTTTTCATATGCCACATGATACAAGTTGTCATTGCCAAATTGCATCCTTGTGTCAAAATTTTAACTACAGCTGGTAGCTAAATGAGGGCAAGTGGGCAAACCACTCATTAACCTATCACATGCCACAGAGGAGCATTGTCATTGCTAATACATGCAGATGATAGATGAAGATGTGGAACAAATTATGAACTCAAAAGGAGGGGGAAGACAAACTTGACAGGTTTTAACATACTATGAAACCAAAGCCATTGCTGTACTCCATAGAATGTAAAAGAGTCTGAATGCCCCTCCTTGGAATACAGGAAGGTAAACAATTTGATTCCAGGGTGAACTATATCTTGCCAAGGTAATGTCTCAGTTATGGTCCATTAGAGAAAAAGAGTAATAAAAGAAGAGGACAGAGGGGGGAAAAAAGAAATAGTCACCCCAAATGCTTTAAATTGTGATGAGCGATTGAGTTAGTACTCACTCCACCTTCAGCAATATCTTCATAATCTCATATACGAAGTAGCTAATGGAAGCAGATGGCAGAACCTGGGAAAACAATGAGAAGATTCTGAAAATAATAGCTTATCACAGATTGATACGGAAAACAATTAGAAGATTCTGAAAATACACAGTACGAGTACCTGTAACAAGCTGGGAATCACGCCAGCATACAGTGCAGGGATGCCACCTTGCTCAACTATCTTCATAAATGTTGCCAAAGCATTCAATTTGTTTGCTCGAACCTGCATCTGCAATTGTCGCCTGATCACTTCAAAGGGATATGTGGCAGCTTCAGCACAAGCACCAGCGATGGCCCCATACAACAATGTCCTTGTGGATCCCAGCTCTAGTTGATCCAATGCATTCACTTCTTCACCCTGTTGTGTCATTAAAGCCAACCTCTTCCTCCCTTCCGGTGAATGCAGATAAGCTGCCTTCATTATATCATAGACACCATAAAAAACTGCACCTGAAGGTGCCATGCTAATGAGAGATGGAACAAGTCCCTTATAAAGAGAAAAGAATCCTTCTGTTTGAACCATGTGCCGAAAAACACCTATAACACCACCAAAGGCTTCACCTCCAGGAGCTACTATCTTCGTTCGGATCTGAAAATTCAGAACTCAGATATCAAAAGTAGGCGTCACAGAGAAAGCACCAAAAACCATCAGAGGAGAGAAATTAGATCTTATAAAGCACATCTCTTATAACTTTCTCAGAAACTGAATAGTAAGTGATTTCTATCTCCAAAAGCTTGGTGCAATTACTCCCAGAAAAACAGAGCATATTGTGATACTTATTTTAAATTTAAGAAGAACTCAATGACATACTGTGTCCATTGGTATGCAAAGAATAGTTGCAGTAATGCCAGCTGCAGCACCAGCAACGAACCTCTCAAAGTTTGTGGTCTCTTCATTTCCAGATAATTCAAGTAGCTGCTTTCTATATGTATCATATGCGTAGAAGTTAATTGCCTTAAAAGGAGCAGTACGAAGAATGTTGACCATGTTTCCTTTCCAGAAGCCCTTCAAACCTTGGGTGGTTGCAATTTTGTTAATGAGGGCAAATAGATTGCTCTGTTCACCACGAACCATATACTCCAATTTTAGCCTCTCAAGAGGAGCAACAAAAGTTCTGATACACCAGAAGTTCATTTTCAGGAGATGTTGTAACAAGCTGATGCTACTCAGAGATTAGCAAGCAAGATTAAGGGGGAAAAAATAGTTAAGCAAATTTATATTGGCTTCTACTATTAGAGACTGAATATGTTGCTTGTTATTCTGTTAAATCTCAAATCTTGAGATGATTCTAAACAAGTTGACATTCTAATAATCTTTTTATAAGAACATTTGAAACCTTCATGTAGGGTAAGAAAAGCTTATCAATTTTCACATAAATATAATCGAGAAATCACCAAATTCTCAATAAATTAGCAGAGGAAATGGGACAACAAGAAGCAAATTGACTTTCCTTGAACAGGCATCAATAAGATGTGAGGTTTGTGATATCCAAGTCAGGCAAGTGAATCCTACTAATGTGTGTTTTAGCACAGTTTGTCAACAAAGTTTTCTTTGAACATAACCTTCAGTTCTTTTTCATAAATACGACAAGAAGCTTTTAGTTGTCCATGCATTATTCCACTTTGTATGACACCTAATATCAGTCAAAGCATTCAGCGCATTATGAGCCTACTGTCGTGTCTTGTATGGGACCTAACATTGCGTGCTACATCAATATTTTTGTACTAATCTTTCACAAATTCCACTTTGTTGATTGGCTCACTCATAAGTCGAATGAATTATCTAAACAGTTTTGATCATATCTCCCAATAGGTTGACTAGTTGTTAATCCTCGGTGAAGTCATAATCCTCTGGCCATGTTAGAAATGTGATAACACTATTTTCATGCAATGAAAAACACAATTCAAGGATCCTTATTTGAATACCCAACTTCCGAAAGATTAATTTCATCAACCAATAATGTAAAGAATCTCAGGGTGATCCAAGTCACTTAACGTTTTGAGATTTAAAAATTCAAATACTCCAAAGGAATTCATATACCACTTTGGGTAAACAAAACACATGTGGTTTTTAACTGAATCACACTACTGTTGGTTGAGAATTAAATATGATTTATTTGTTAGGAATTAAACTACAAAGGCTACAGATTATTTACCACCACTAAGTGTCAGCTACAGCTCTTTCCATAAGGAACATGTTTCTCATTTTGGCCTGTTAAAATATGCTATGTTACATTGTTTAGCTCAGTTATTCCTATAGAAAAAAAAGTCCAAACACAACAGAGACATGTGGATAATCACCACAAATAAAAGAACATTTTTGAGGGATAAAAAAGGAGTAGCCTTTGGAAGTCATACGATCCGTGAGCAATATCATTTTATTGAAGTATAAAGATGCATTCCCTCAAATCAATTGAAAAGAGGAATCAATAAAGATGATGCTCCTCGGTACCTCGAAACCATTGCAGCGACAGCTCCAGCCCAAAGATGCTTGGTGGTGTTAATCACACCGGTTCTTTCCTCCTGCAACCTACCATTCTTGTCCCTGTTCTTCTTCTCCTCCCCCAGAACCACCAACACTCCATCCTCCACCTTCCCCTCCGATGCCACCGTCTCCAACCTCTTCTCATCCTCCCCCTCCAATGCCGGCGCCTCCGACCTCCTCTCCTCCTCCTTCCCCAACAACTCCACCGACTCCCGCACGAGGCCTTCGCTCCCTTTCACCGACAAGCTCACCGACAGGAACCCATTCACCGCGGCAGCCCCTTCCCACCTGATTCCGCCCAAAGGGACCGCCTTTCCGCGGGAACACCGCGATCGAACCGGAGATTCGTCGGCATGGGGCTCGAGAAAGAGGCGGCCTCCGGCGGCGAAGAGAGGCGGCGGATCCGAGGCCTCGTCCGGGATGCAGATCCTGGGGAGTATGGAACCGTGGAAACGGACCTCCAGCTCGTGCATCGCCGCGAGACTGATACCACTGGATGTGAGAAACCACAAGAATGGGAGGGGTTTTCTAGGGTTAGAATTAGCACTTGGAGAGAGGAGGAGCAAACAATGAGTGAGAGTGAGTGAGAGAGAGAGAGAGAGAGAGAGAGGGCGGAATGAGAAAGCATTGGTTAGGTCGGGGAGAAGGCGTTATAAAAGGGATGGGTAGGTGTGTGATTTGTTTTTGTTTTTTAGCTTTTTTGCTTTCCCTTTTTTATACTATATCTTCGGAGGCAAAACGACAACATTAAACCCCTGGATTTGCTTTTGCTTCTGCTTTCGTTCTTGTTTTTGTTTTCTATTATTTAATGTTTGTACATATCTATCCTCGTGGAAATTAAAATGACATATTGATTCTATAAATTTTAATCTAACATACATACTTATCCTTTAAAATATGAAAATTTATACATACACCCTTCTCTTCCATTATGATATATATATATATATATATATATATATATATATATGATATGATATGATATATATTGGATGTTTAGGAAAAAACATGTGATAAAGATACAAATTAAGATGAGTACAAGCAGAGGAAGATCCAAAGTATGGATAGAACATAGTATCATGAGAGTATCATTCCCTGGGGAGCTTAAGATCCTCATTGTTGTTGTCACTTCTTGTGCTTTGATGTTTCAGAAGCATCAGTAGTTGTGTGATGAGAGATTAAGTTAGCATTTCTTTTGTTGGCTTATGTGAGACGAAATAGTACAACAAAACAGATGACTTGCATTAAGAGAACTGTAGAGCAGAGCTTGTCGTGAACAAGGATTAGCTAGAATGCATCATCCACAACTGCAGCAGCAGCAGCAGCAGCAGCAGCAAACACGTCCTCCTCACCCACACTCCATTCACATCCGTCCTCCCATTCCATCGTCTTGCTAACCTTCCCCACCTTGGACACTCGAACTGCCATGTAGACCACCGCCTCCGGCGGCGTGTCACCGACATGCGCGCCGCCCGCCATGACGAGACCGACATGTCTGTGCACCGACGTATCAGTCGGTCCACAGATGTCTCGCCATGGAACCTCGGCTGTGCCCAGGAGCTCGGAGCACGTGGCTGCCTCCGCCGCTTGCCTCCGATCGCTTCTGCGTCCTCGTAGCTCGAACACGATGCCGTGCCGCTCGAGGAGGTCACGCACGTGGCGGGAGGACCCACTGCACTCCACCGAAGCCATCCTATCCCACGTCGGATCGCCGGTTGGTGGTACGTCGCAGGAGTCGATCATGATCCTCCGGCCACCACCGGCATTTACGTAGCATCTTATGAAGAGGTTGCCGACGAAGTCAGGGCTGTTGAGTTTGGTCAATTTGATGTTGGTTAGTTCACATTTAAGGTGCAGACGTTCGTAGGATCTAGACATAGCTGAAACAGGAGAGAGAGAGAGAGAGAGAGAGAGAGAGAGAGAGAGAGAGAGGAATTAATGGAGGATGGAGATGACTGACTGTAAAAGGAGTGCTTAAATAAGGTGTGCTTTTGGTGGTTTTTCTAATGGCTCTCAAGTTCCTATGGGCTGAAGCAGAAGAATGGAAGAGAGAGAGGAATTAATGGAGGATGGAGATGACTGACTGTAAAAGGAATGCTTAAATAGTATATAAGCAAGCCACTTTGCCTTTTTAGAATGTGTAAAAGGTGTGCTTTTGGTGGTTCTTCTAATGGCTTTTGAGTTCCTATGGGCTGTGGATGGGTGGAAAGACTGATCCCTAAATAGTCTTCTGCCAACTTCAAAGGCCAAGTGACTCTTGATCCTGAGGAGGTGCCTTCATTTCTCCAAGTTTTGTGATTGCACCTCTTGTATCAATGACCTTGTTCTTGTCCAACCCAGGATCATCATCTTCAAAAGTTTGGATTTTTTGTTTCTTTATAGAGGTATTTTGATTGGGTTTGAAGAGTCAAATTGCTCCAGTAATTACAGGCATGGTATTTTGATTTCTCCTGATTGGAATTGTTGATCTTTACATCTCAGATCTGAATGCAGAGTTCAACAATTCTGCTAGTTGATACATGGAAAACATTAATGAAACAATTTCTTGGAATTTTATGTAATTGTCTGTCTCAATCATGGAATACTATTCATATAAGTTTCATGTGATTTTTCTGTTGTGCAACAACTCAATCATCCACTCTGACATCTTTAGAACAGAGATGAGAACATTCTTCCTCCACTGATAAAGAATCTCTGAGTTGATCCAAGATGAGGAAGAGACTTTTAAGGTCTTGTTTCTCTAAGAAAGAAGGTATTCAGATATTACTTGGATTCAGCATGATTTCATGAACTCCTAGGAGTCTTAGGTGGACTCCATTCACAAGCTTACATGTCTTCTAATTCTCTAAAACAATAAGCATGTGAGTGTCTGCATCATTATCCACCATAAAAAAAATGTGAAGATGTAATATAATCCTCAGAACTTTTGGCAATGGTGACTACCTGCTCATCATCATATTAAATGTCAAGATATCGATAAGATTTACATCATAGAAAGCTTAAATGGACCAGAGATTAATTATGATCTTTTTTTTTTATGCCAATCTAAGAACAGAAGCTAATTATGAGGCTTCATCTGAGTTCTTAAATAGAGGAAAAAAATGTTCCACTTGGTAGACTACCAAGAATTGAATTAGATTTTTCTCTGTTAGATAAGAACTTTGTTATTTCTGTCATGAGTCAACATCTGATATAAAGTCTAAAGTGCTAAAATGTCAAACCTCTCTGACATTTGCAATCCCATTTCTGTTTTGTGCCACATAAAGCTAATTTACAAATGAAAACTGTAATCAGCACATCAAGAAAAATAAATTCTATCCATTCATATGGTGACACAGTGAATAGCACTAACAAATGGCAAAACAAGTGACTGACATTAGTCTATTCATGCAAGTTTGTGAGATCTGTTGCACAAAACATTGGTAGCAAGTCAAAGGTTTCCACTAATGCATTTCACTTTGAGTCATATTACTTATCTGTTGTCAGCCAAGTGGAAAGAACAATTATTTATATACTATTAAAGGGCTTATAATGTCTGATCAACAGCAACATCCACCTCCAGAGTGAAAACAATTTTATAGATTCAATGCATGTCACTGCAACCCAGTAATTTAATTCATCAGCATATAAAATTTGTAGTGGACAACATGAACAAGTCCGCAACCCCACCTCAATAATTCAAGCTATCCACCACATTCACCTGTCCCTGACTCCACTTCCTTCACTTCTTATCTATGGTATAATGCTTTCATAATGCTACAGCTCTCATTCGCATTCTTATTCATCCAACATTTCTTGAGGGAGACTGAAGACATAGCTTCAGGTTCATTTCATCAGATTCAAAAAAATGAGGTAGTACACAATCAATGGCAACTCCTTTCTATAAGCTCTTTCTGGTTACTGCTCCTTTTATTTTAGATGAAACATAAGCTCTTGTAGTTACCTCTTCAGTTCATCCGAGAATGAACCTTTACACATAAATCCTTCTCTCTGTTCCATGTTCCAGAACCTGAAATGCTAAGTGACACCATCTTCATGAAAACTCGCATGAAATGTGCTAATTGTAGGTGGCATGTCTACCTTATGAATCTTCCCTTGCCTTTGAAGTACAAGTCATCACAGCTTCTCCAACCGAGAGGAATATCTTGTCATGGCCTATGAGCTCTGTGAACTTGGCCAAATGGAGCTTCTGAATCACCACTGAGCCGGGATTTGCAAGAACAAGCTGAAGAATAGATGTAAATACTTGTAAGCTTCACTGATCTTCCATTTTCTTTTGAAACAACAGTGTTATCAATACTATTTCGGCTGTTGCATAAGGTACTAACCTGGATTTCATGTTTTTGGAGGCTCCTATACAGTTCTTCAAAGGCGTGGATGCCACTTGTGTCGATGTCTGTCACAGCTGCACATACAATCAGGCAGTGAAAAGATCAATGTCGTAAATATCAGATCAAGATTGTACAATAAGAATGAGAAAGAAATGTAAGGGGCTCCTCACGTGACATTTCGACTATCAAGAAATTTATTTGGGGTAGATTTTTTGCTCTCAGTTGCTCTTCTTCCTCTCTTAACCATCTCAGGATCCTGCAATAGGTAAACAACCATTGCAATGAGAGTTTCTAGTAATCAAGTTTTAAAGTAAAAAGTAAATACACAAATTTTAAGAATCAAAGAAAATTGGCCTGGTGATGTCCCTGAGTTTAGTCAATGTGTTCCTGAGATTTATTTACTGAACTCATTAGAATGACTTCTAGTGAGTTTAGTAAAAGTCCTGACATTTATTCACTTTGCTGTTGGGTCCTAATGTACAGTTAAACTATGTCCAACTGAGATCTGTGTCTGTGGGTTCTTCATGCTATTCTAGCTTAAAGATGTACTACCAATCTGAAATCTGAATTAGCAACTATAATTAGTAACATCTGACTTCTAAAGATTTACCTCTCCTTGACATAGCTAGAGTTTGTGAAGTAGATAGCAGAATCAACTCTCACTATCAAAACTCCCGGAACCTTGGTTGCCTCTGGGTATTGTTCGATGTTTCGATATACCATTGTTGAAGGAAGATGCCCGAGTAAAGCTGTTCTTGGCCTTGTTACTTGCAGAAGGACCTTCGCAAGCGATATAGAAACCTATTTGTGCAAGAGAGAAAAAGAAATCCATGGCAATTGATATCAGCAAACACAAAAAGGAGCCTTTCAGCAGTTCAAAAAGGGAGAAACAAGCAATCGAGATTCTTACAGCAATCAAGAGGCCAATTTCAACATCTACAAAAACTACACCAAAAAAGGCTCCCATACATGCAATAAAGTCGAGCTTGTCAACCTTCCAGATAAGAAATGCTGCTTCATAATCAATAAGACTGATCACAGCTGAAATAATGATCGAGGAGAGTATCGCGTTCGGGGTGTACTTGAAGAGGGGTGTGATCACTAGCAAGGTAAGCATCACAACCATGGACATGACAATATTGGACACAGATGTTTGACAGCCAGCCATGAAATTGACAGCCGAACGTGAAAAGGAACCTGCAACCAAATACATGTTTTTGAGTATTTAATGCTCATGGTGATTCTCTAATTCAGAAATAACTCTTTCAAGGCATTGATCTTATATGTTTACCTGTTGCTACATAGCAAGATGTCATTGAACCAACTATGTTCATGGTTCCTATAGCAACCATTTCCTTGTTTCCATCCAATTGATATTCCTTCATGGAAGCAAATGTTCTTCCAATTGCTATTGCTTCCTGACAGATTTGCCTTATTTGTTACAAGTAGTTCAAAAATAGATTTCTTCGAGAAAGATGGACTTGAGTTTAGAGGTTAAGTACTGTCAGAGCTATCATTCCAGCAACCACTCCAATTCTGAATCCTTTTGCAGCATAAGGACCACTGAAGTGAATCTGACTAACAGATGATGGGTTGAGTCCCCTATCTATCTTTTTCACCTTTCATAGATCAATAACAGAACCAGTTTCAGTCATCAAATTTAATGAAGTTTATTTTTAATTCAAACAGATAACTGATGGCTGAGAACTTACAATCTGGACACCATGATTATCAGCCCGGGTGATGTACACAAAAAATGTGGATAGGATAACTGATATAAGTGGCGCAATCGCAGGAACCCAGAAAAATTTCCTATTTTTCTTTCCCTGTAGAATTTGAACAGTATCACAGGAAAAGGTAAATTAAATATACAAGTCTTGTTCTTGAAAGCTTCTTCAAATGAGAATTAAGCACATACAATGTACTTTGCAGAAAGAAGAAATGCCAAAAACATTGTCCCTATCAAAATCGTCTGCCAGTTCCACTGCAAAATTAACAAAATCAAGTAAGATTTAGCGAAGAAGCCCCATCCTAAGACATAATAAACCAATAATTAGTAGCTTTACCCCATGATGGACTGAACCCCAAACAGATTTCATAACCGAAATGATATCTGTGTTCTTGGTAAACTTCTTGATTCCAAGAAATCCTTTTAGCTGCTGGAGAGCAATTGTAATGGCAGCCCCGCCCATAAACCCAACAATTGCAGCATGAGAGAGGAATTCGATGAGAAAGCCTAATCTGTGACATCAGATAATATAAAATTACATTTCCATATCTAGAACACCAATTACAATAACTATAAGGAGCATTTACCTCAGAAATCCGAGTGCTGCTTGAGTGACACCGGCGAAGAAAGTTGCTGTGAATGCAAGCCGCAGGTAATCCTCCTTATTGTTCTCAGGATCTACTTCATTCTGAAGAAGGGTTCCAAGCAAGAGAGACACAACTGCAACTGGTCCGATAGCAATGTCCCTTGAGCTACCCATCACTGCATAAATTAGTGGTGGAACAAAACTGGAATCTGCAAAAGAGAAAAAGGAACAATTGCTCATAACAAAGAACATAAAACTTTAATTCTGATTATCCAAAGCAGTATAACTGAACTCACATAGCCCATTTTTTGCATCCATGTTGGCAAGCTTAGCATATCCTATGTCCTGGTTTAGAAAATATCAGGTTTCAGTAATTTAGTCTAACATAGGAACGAATTCATTTAATTGTGATATTAGGGATGAATACCTGAGGGATACAAAGACTAGCAATTGTCAATCCAGCAATAACATCTCCTTTGAACTTACTAAGATTGTAGCTTCTTCCCCACTCAAGGACTGGAAACAAGAACTGAAGGCCCAGCACCAGCTGTCTTGATCTAGGCTGGTCCTTGTAAGGCCGTAGAGGATCATCTGCGAAGAATGTTTCCTTTAACATTTCAGAGAATTCTCCGATGAAGTTCCTCCGAGGTGGCAGTCCCACCTTGTGCACAGATTTGTGATTTTCGGTCTGCCTGTGGGAGGAAGAACGATTGGCCATCTCAATATCCTTGCTCTCAACTTCATCAGAGACAGAGTGCGCCATCACTGGCTTGTTAACTAAAGAAGCAGGATTGCTGGATTGCTGGATTTGGGGGGCAGCAACTTTTAGCCTGCAAAAACAAGGACTTCTTAGAAATCAACGTAGTAGTTGTTGAAATTTCAGCAGTTAGCACAGAAAGAATCAAGACAGACACTACAGGTTGAATCACTTTTATCAGTTGCTGTCCAAGCAAACAAGCCAAAATGTATCAATCCAACATGTTCAACTAGCAAAAGACATGAAGACAAATATGTGCCAATGACCAGACCTAGAAGAAAGATACAAAAATGTAACTTAAAACATTTATTCCTAACTTTTTCTTTCCCTCCGGAAGATAGTATACATTAGCATGAACATAATAAATATAAACAGATCAGAGATTGGGATCAAAGAAGCTAACACAGCATCTACAATTGGCAAAAGTCCAAGGACTTAATTCTCATGAGAACTAGTTGATGTCCATATATAGGACTGAGCAAGATATCCTGGTATAAAGTATAAACCACATTCAAGATAGTGAAATAACATTAGTAAGAGATTATTTTCTTATGAACAGTTAATTCCTCCTTGAAAGCATCCGATACTAGTCCTGGTCAAACTACTCATCCAAGTCAGTTAATCTACATCATACATACATATAGATCAAGATATTGGGTGGCATCATACTTCTTTAGGGTTATCATGATTGAAACATGATTCATGTTATAACAATATATAAGAGATCTGCAGAGGGGTCTTCAAAGATTTCTTTGCCAGGCACTTCTGAAGGTTCATATGATATCTTCAGAAAGAATTCCACTAAATAAATCTAATAATGTGGGCAAATCTTGGGAGAACAAACTAGAATTGTGTCACTTTCAGAAGTCAGATGTAGTAAAAAGGATAAGGAAGGCTGAGGAGGTGTTTGAATTATGTTTCTCAATGCTTCAAAACATTTACAGTCAATGGAGCACGTCATTGGCTAGAAAAAAAATTACAGCATAGTTGCATTAAAAGCTTCAATAGATATACTCTGTAACCCATTTAACAGGGATCAAGGAATGATGCACAAGGAACAGAAGAAACCACCTCCATGGAATAAGTCCAGAATGAACTTCAACTAGATCAGAACACAAATCATGCACCAGAAGAAGTAAGTCTGTTTTAGGTCAGAACAGCATACAAATGCTACTTCAGAGACCAAGTATCAGAAGCCACCAAAAGAATCCACAAGGGAAAAGCTCCCTTGATTCCCTTTCATCTTGGAAGTGGACCTTTTAGCATTCACATATGCTATGATAAAAGTAATAAGTGGGAACACAAGAAAGAAACCAAAAAGAAGATTGAATGACAAAAAGAAAACACCTTTCCAAACAGGAGCCACTGCTGAAGGCCCCCTAAACTACTTCTCTCCACCACCCAATGTTGCTTTTTTCTCCTCTTTTCTTCCTTGGTTTCATCCTCAGATCCTCCAGTATCTCCAAGATTCCCATCAAGAGTGAGGAGATCACCCCTACAGTAATCATCATATCTAAGATGTATATAAAGGGTTGGAAGACCATATCTGAGTCAACCCAGTTTGTTTCTTTTTCCCTCTCTTATCGGTTGCTACTGGCCTACCATCTTACCTCCTCAACTAGTGGCAATGAGTGATCAGGAACATCACACATATAACTTAGAAAGAGGAAGAAGAGTCCAAACCTGTCCACATTCATTGCATTTTGACAGCAGGCCTAAATGATAGATCTGAACAGGATCCAACAGCAATCTTCTTGCTTGTCTATTGTTTGGTGTTTACTGATTTGCGCAGCTTGAGAAGATGCCTTCCATACATAGAAGGGTGCAGCTTCATCAGTGCAGTTAAAGACTTTTGTTTCTATGATGTTGACTTTCACTGATCATAATTCCTGTGCAGAGAAAGGGCCCACTGGGACAGCTTTTATTATGAAATGGTCCTCTTTTGGATTTGAAGGATATCAATTCAAGGATGCCCCCCAATTAGCTCATATGATCATGTGAGTAACCTATTGTCAATCTATGTCCATAAAGTCAGATTGATAGGCAAAAAGAACAAAAACTTTTGACTATAACACTTATGGCTGAAACTTCAAAGAAAACTGCCCACTAGAATTCATCACTAAGAAGGTTTCGGCACAGCTTGTAGACTTTTCAACTAATGAAACAATAACATCAATAGACTGAACAACAAGTAGCTCCATGTGAAACAAGAGACTTTGAAGAACTTGGGCAATAACTGGGGCTGTCTGTCATACTAGTAGTTGCTTTCAGGGATGACCTTCCAAAGTCAGCAATGCCTTTCAACCAAACCCTCAGGGCTTCAATGTTAGACCAATGAAAGTGGATGTAACACTTCACCTGCTCAGGCATCCAATTCAGATTGCTCATAATTAGCAGTGATTGAACCATGGAATCTCTCTAAATAAAGATCATATTTATTGGACTAATATATATCAACTGGTATTTACCAGTTCAATCAAGCATCGATCCTAGAATATATAGTTCAATATCCAGAGATTTTATTTTTATTATTTTATTTAATGATATATCAACATACACTTTGATATAACAGTTTCATGCCAACTTCATCGATAACTACAATTAGCATCAAATCAAAATTTAAAGCCTTGATTATTGTAACAATCATAATTTAATTTTTATGAGGATCCCATGAAAAGATGATCAATACCTCATTATCCTTCATTATTTTGTATAATTATTATTCTACTTTAATAATATATATATAAGGATTAAAAAGTATATTTCTAAATATGGCATGCTTGGAAATTAGTGCAAATACATCATATATGCAAAAAGTATCATGTAAATTGTAAATGTCATAGGTCTTAAGAATATTCAAATCTTTGGCTTTGTTGTAGACATATCTTGGTGTGACATGATCAGGTTTACTGGGCTTGATGGTGGTCCTAAATATTTTTTTCTGATTAATTTTGTCCTCTCAATATCTTCATGTAAGGCTAGACTTCATTAAACTTAAATGTCTCCAAACAGTTGTGCTCATTTAAAGGGCATCAAGCAGGTCCAAATACAAAAGGCTAAACTTCATTAAAGAGTCCTAACTTTGGACTCCTCATGTTACATGTGATTTTTTTTCCCATTAAAATTTGGAATGATTTACAAAAAGAAAAAGAAAAATAGGAATAAGCATACAAGGGCAATAAGAAAGAAATAACAAAGAAAAACATACAGAGTTATCGCTTAATCAAACTCATCAAAACACATGGAGAAAATGATGGATTGATGTACAGCCAACTAGTTAAGGAATAGTTATGTCATTATTGAGAGAATAAAAGAAAAGAAAAAGAGAAATGCGATATAAATTAGCTTTGCAGAACTGCATCTTATGATTGTAAAGAAATTATGAGAAGCTTTACTGAAAAGTTCTACCGCTCAGCAGTTTTCCTAATGTGATGCACTGCAAGAAAAAAAAAAGGAAATGGAAAAGAAAAAAAAAAGTTACTTATCTCTGGGTATCGGATCATCTCTAGAGTTAGATTTTTTATTGTATGAATAATTCCAGCATGATTCATAAATTTGCATGCACCCATCGTAGTATCCTTATGTTTGTATTGTTCAGAGGCCTACAATATCTTCAGCAATTTCCTGCACTGAGCATGACAATTTCTATCAGCAGGAATCTGACCAAGGGAAAAATAAAAGGAAAGCTCTTTTATATGATTACTTAACTCAAACTGCTTTCTTAGTCACAGGAAATAGCAATGAAGGAAGCTTTCAGAATGGCCTCCTCAAAGTGGTACAGAGCTACAATTCATTCCTATCTGGCACACTGAAGTGGACTAGCCCCAAACCCATTCCTCCTTTCAACTAAGGCTACAACTCATTCAATGAAAGGTGAAAGGTCAATCTAACACAGGGAAGTTTATTTACATGTGCAATATTATATGAACAGTGTGGAGCTAAGAGATCAGATGTGGTAGAGGAAAGAATCCTCCTAATTTTTCTCTACCATGTTTCTTTGCTAAAAACAGACATCATAATTCACACCAATCATAGAGTGATATGTGGATCAAATGGCTATAGTCATTCAACACAGATTCTGTCTTTACATCATAGTCCAATCAGGTTATTTGCTACGTTATGTCAAAATCAAGACGAGAAAATATTCTATCAATGGATTGATACAGAGAATCTTCCACAACAGCCTAGCGAGCTTTGATTCTATAAAAGAAGACTCACTCTAAGGTAGAAGTATCATTTGTTTCTCTGAATTTTTATTGTATTTTTCATGTAGTCTTTTCTTTACCTCAAAGTAAACTCTGATTTGAGCATCACATGAGGATTCTCTTGGGCACATTCATGACAACCCCTATTGTGCAAGATCAACTTCCTCAATTCATCATGATTACATCGATCATTTATCACCCCACATCTTTCCTGAGGGCCGGACATTCTTTAAAGACATTCTTTGGCTCAACATAACCAGTAACAGAGGCCACAACCATCTACCAACAAGAATGTCCCAAGTGAGGAATTTGAAGGATGAACACAAGTGAGGTATAATTGGACTTGCAGTGGTTGCAAAGATGAAAGAAGGCAACACCTTCATTGAAGAAAAGGGTTTCTTGACCTTTAGCTCACAGCCCTCACAGACAAAACCCAGTCATTTCTCCCGAGTGCATGCAACCGTTGACAACCATTGACAGGCATGAAACGTTTAAACACAGATGGGTAGCAAAAGATCAGTATTTCTTGGTGACAATGCATGATTGACAGAAGAAAGAAACAAAATGAAGGGGGAGATAGTACCAATCACCACTGCCATTTAAGCACTAGAGGACATGGGTGTGAAGATGAAGGGGCTCTTTCTCAACTTTAAAAAGCAATAAAGAAGTAAAAGAAAATATCTCTAATGTATTAATTCCCATATATTAATAGTTTTTAAGACTGAATAAGCATAACTTGAGAACAAATAATAGTGATATGTTTGACTAAATCTAGTAATATATGCAATAACATATGGACTATATATTTATCTCACTAATAATATGATCCCATCTATAATGACACAGATGCAATAAGGTTAGAAGAATTAGTGGATATTATAAAGAAAATTAAATGTTGGATTTAGCTACTATATTAGGCTCAAGTGTAATGAAGAAAAATAATAATAATAATTTAGGGTCACTAAAAGATTTGATCCATCTTAATCTATTTTCAACTTTCATACAATTTGGACTTCATATTCCCCAAGCTTTTGCTTGCAAAGAGGCTGCTTCTAGCTTGTTCCAAACATTCACCAAATCTAATAAACAAGGGGAAAATAATTGAAGGAAGAAGGACAAGCCCTAATAATAAGTCCTGTTAAACCAGCAACTAATTTGCAAACAACAGAAGTTCTACAACCAACACCTACACATAATAAGTGCATCAAACATGACTCTCTTTATCTTTCCTCTCTTTCATGGGTTACACTTGTTGAGATCTGCCTTGGCTTGTCTTGGTGATGAGCCATCAGGGTGGACTCTTCCTTCAGTTCCCTTCTTCTTTCCCTTGGGCTTCTTCTGCCCTTCCTTTCTCTTGATCTTCTGCTTGTAGTGCTCTTGTTGGACATGGAGCTGGGCATAGCTGGCTCCAATGGACAACATGATATCGAAGAGCAAGAGGTTTATGAGGCTTCTGTGGAAGACTCTGAATTATAGCTTTGTGCAGTGTGATTGGGTCACAAGATGTGGTATTTATAGCAGTTCTCTGTCAATTTTTTAAGGTTTTCCTTTGGTGGGTCATGCAAAGTGGGTGAAGCAACTGCTGCAATTGCAAGTGCCCTTTTGACCTTCCATTTATTATGTTACAATGACCCACAAAAAGAAAAAGTATTATCTACCTTTGTAGCAGATAATGATGATAGATGGTTGCACTAGAAATGTAGTGACACCACACCATCTTTTGATTCTTTACTTCCTTTGATGTGATCTAGACTCAGATTTTAACTTGTGGGGCAATCTATACCTTTGTGTATATGAAGATAAGAGTCATGTCTCTTGAGGAGGTGGAAGTTTTGGCAGACATTCAAGTCTTTATCTGCAAGTTTCTGTGGCTAAAGCTATCTAATGTCATGTACTGTTTGGATAAGGTCTTGTAAGCCTAGGATTGGATTAAGTGCTCTCACTTATCTAGAAATGGGAAACAGAGTGGATAGAGATCAGGATCAACAGATTTACATCTTCACTGGTAAGAAGGACCTTCATGGACAAGTTCATGAGTATTAGTATGTTCTCATAGTGTCAGAAATCAAATTCATTCATGAGTGTTTCAGAAGATTATATTTAAGGTTCTCAGATCAGCCATCCACAAAGTAGAAGAAATAGTGAGATTCCCCACCATCATATAATAATGTGGATATGGTTTGTGGGGGATTTGCCATGTTCCTTTTCTACTCCATGCTAGTGACAGGAGATGAGGCTCAACTTCATGTTACCTGTGTTGAAATTTCTTTGAACAGAGAAAGTCCAATTATTAGCACAGTGAAATGGCATACTGCAAGTTCTTACATAAGTAGTGACAAGCCAATTTGTTGCTTTTGCTGCTCTGCATTTGTGGAACCTAATGACTCAACAGATCACAACCTATCAAGTATCACCACCACCTCTGTAGTCTATTCCACTGTAATCTACAGTTTCCTTTCCTTCTTCCTAAGTGAAACCAATGATGATATCTATGAAGGATGAAATGATTCTCCAAAGATCACTAAGTTGATCATATTTCCAAGTCTTTTACACTGATATCCATTTTTTTTTCCTGTGTTGATGCACCAGCAATGGTACAATTTTCTCAAAAAAATTGATCTGGTTTTGGTTACAGAAATCAGATGTTTGTGAATTATGTTGCTGTATCATATTCAGAAATAAAAATAGATCAGCATAATAGAAAATTCAGAACACCGAAAAACCTACAAGTCCTACAAATTGTATAAAACTTGCACATAAATTATATAGATCAAACAAGAGAGCCAAAATGGATCAAAAATACAACCCACAACTGCAGTAATAATTAATCCTGCCCAAGCCACCAGTAACTTCAGCTAGTGTTTTCTGATCAGTGAAATCCACTTTATTCTAAGGGATACATTCATCCTTACTGATGAATGAACTCTTATAAAAGCCTTCATCACCTGCACCAAATCCACATTCTGGGGCTGCAACATCCTAAGATTTAGTATTTGAGCATGTTTAGCTCAATTTTGACCATATATCAACTGACATGGAAATGTTAATGCTGTGAGGTTATTTGGATATGTGATCAATGACCTTATGACCTTTAATTTACTATGCCAAATGATCGATACGCTCTGATACCATTTATCAATATTCGATCCATTAACTTGATAGGTTTGAATTACTCATCGAAAATACTAATATTAAATCTCAAACTGAGGTGTCTCATGATTTTATATATTTATAAGAATATTATTCTTATAGATACATTCTATGGATACATGTCCAATGACTATATATTTCACTTTTGATATAAAATCAATATGCTGTTCAAAATGTGATTTTACATACCTAATTTAAGGTGTATGGAAAACAGTCAACAAGTGTTTGCCCCTCATTAAATATTGGATCAAAGTCTTCTCAAGAACTTATGAAACATCAAAGGAAATTGCCCCTATTTATGACCACTTGGTATGCTGTTTCCATACTACCTAAGCAAAATACTACTCTTCAACCATGTGGCAACAGCCCCACTTGCAGTTTACTGCATGTTGACGTTCAAAAATGGAGTGCATACGTTTGATCACTTCCTATATTGGGTTCATATTACAGCCATGCATGCAGCTGCATGTTCCCTAATCTTTGTTTATTAGCCAACTACGTGCGATTAATTATTATGAATCTCTTCTACACATTTAATCCTTTTCTTAACCTCAAATCTACTCAGGTCATTAGTCAAGACCAACTTGTTGGATTCTCTTTGCATCCTTGGAGATTGCATCAATGCCAAGCTATACATGCATCATTTCAAATGGTTCTGCGCTATAGGAAGTCTTAATTTCAAGGTAGTCGGCTGTATTTAGCTGACTTTTAATGGAGGACTCTCTCGAAAGAAGATGCAGGAGAGAGCAAACACTTGCTCTTCGGGATCTATATAAACTACAGAAGCAAAGACACCACCACCACCACCAAGGGATTGTGAGCTTTGTGTGGCAATGGAGTCTTCTCTGCCTTCCGATGAGATCTTAGCCATTGTAGTACCCATTCTGGTTTACTGGGTTTACTCCGGCGTGTACTTGATGCTTGGCTCCCTCGACAACTATCGGTTGCACTCGAGAAAAGATGAGGACGTCAAGAACTTGGTCTCCAAGCGCCAGGTGGTGAAGGGAGTTCTTCTCCAGCAGCTGGTTCAAGCTGCTGTTGCCTTCCTCATGTTTAAGGTCGAACACCGATGTGCCTCCATGATCTTTCTCTCTTTCTATCAACATCACTCAATGAGTTCATCTTGTGCATGTATAGATTACAGGTGATGATCACAGTGCAGCAGCCACAAGCGATTCGGCCTCGTTTCTCTCGCTGGTGAGGCAGTTCGTCGTCGCCATGTTTGTTCTCGATACATGGCAATACTTCTGGCACCGATACATGCACCTGAACAAGTTCTTGTACCGCCACGTCCATTCATGGCACCACCGCCTCGTCGTCCCATACTCCTTCGGCAGCCAATACAACCACCCGGTAGAAGGGCTTCTCTTGGACACCTTCGGCGGCGGCCTCGCCTTCATTCTCTCGGGCATGTCGCCCAGAACCTCCATCTTCTTCTTCTCCTTCGCCACCATCAAAGGGATAGATGACCACTGCGGGCTGTGGCTTCCCGGGAACATCTTCCACCTGTTCTTCTGGAACAACACCGCGTATCATGATGTCCATCATCAGCTCTACGGCAACAAGTACAACTTCTCGCAGCCATTCTTCATCACATGGGACATGATCTTGGGAACACACATGCCTTACAAGCTGGAGAGGAGGGCTGGTGCTGGTCTTGAAGCTCGACCACTGAACCGCCGGTCTTGATCGATCCCCATGAGAACGTGTGGAACCACTAAGCTTAGTCTCTTCAGCTTTATGAGCATCCAAATTAAGCAGCTTCTGTAATAACTTTGCTAAATCATAGCCACAATTTGATGGAGTTTCTTACTGTAGTTTGCTCCTTCTGTAATAAATTTCTACGATCATGAATACAAATTAAGTTTATTATTCACAGTTAGTTCCCAAACTAAAAATTCTTTGGATAATATTAGGGATGATATCAGTGATATCTAAATCTATCTCATCCAATGTGATAGACGAGTACATTTTCAAAGCTTAAGTTAGTAATTAATAGAGGTGAAATAATTTTAGTAGATAGTAATTAGTATTGATTATATTGTTCGAGTGACTTATTATAACGAATTAATCGATGAGAATATTCATACTCATAAAATATTTCTTATCGCATTGTTTTTAGGCGTGAACAAAATTTTCTCAAGAATATTATATTGAATTGATATTCATGTAATTTTGATAATCCTTCCTTCTCATTAGTAACGATATATGATTAGAGATAAATATTTTTTCTATAAACTTCAACATAATGAAAAAAATAAAAAAGTGTTTACGCATTTTTTAGTCTCTTTCTCTCTCTCTCTCTCATGCTAATGATGTACTAAAAGGCATCTAATCTAACTTCCACGACGACAGACGACGACGACGACGACTAAGTCTCTCTCTAATTAAGAATAAAGACTTCCATGATGACAATATATGCTTCCGAAGACTTTGGCAGATAGATCTGCGTAGATCTGACTTCATAGGAACCAACCATGACTATTATTCTATCTTAGTTCTTAAAATGCTTTCATTCACAATATTTTCCTGCATTTAGTGATTTTAATGTATCATTATCTCGTTATCAGGATTGCAGTCTTCGGAAGTAATTGCAGAGGGTTGAATCCGACGAAGACAGCTCTTGCTGGAGCAGCTTTCCTGCACACCTCCTTGAATGGAAATGGATGTTCCTATTGTTGACTTTCACAAGTTGACCAAACGCAGGTTGTGTTAGTTGAATCGTTCTTTGGTAGACATGCTAATGAAGGGGAAGAGACAAGGCAGTTGACTTGGTCTAAAGAAGGCCTCCAAGTGAAGTAAGCTTCCACTAATTAGCAATATTACTTGCTGATGCAATCAAACTAAGTCAACATTCTTTAGTCGTGTCACTTTATAGCTTATGTTGGAATATATGTTGATCTACATTTTTATTTTGTTGATATAAATTATAGTCCATTAATTAACAATATTAATTTTCTTCTTTAAAAAAGGATAATAAATAGATAATCACCTCCTCCTCACGTGACAAGTCATATATATATATATATATATATATATATATATATATAATATTATATTACCGACCGAGCGGCCTGCCGGCCGGCCAGTCGCCCCCCTAAACCCGGTTAGGGTTAGGGTTTGCATAATTGAACCAACGAGCTGGAGCCTCCGCCGATCGCGGAGCTCTTCTCTTCGATCATGGCGGACGAGCCCGCAGAGAAGCCCCAGTTGCTCGACGGAGGCAGGCTTGTGGCCGAGGAGGTTCCGGCCGAGAGCGGAAGTGGCGCTGAGAAAAGGGGAAGAGAAGAGGGCGACGAGGAGGACTGTGGTTTGAAGAGACAGAAGGTGGAGGGGTCTTCGGAAGAAGAAAAGACGGATGGAGTCGGCGGAAAGAGGGATGGTGGAGGCGATCTGGAGGTGGACGGGTGTGGGGACGGGAGGGAATCGGAGGCAGCAAGTGTCGGGCCGAAGGGCTTTAAGTCGTCGGTGGAGATGTTTGAGTACTTCTTGAAACTTCTCCGTTCCTGGTCGCCCGATCTGGATATCAACAAGGTGAGGCTTTTTGTCCTTATAGCAAATTTTCTTTCTTTTTGTTGGTAGAATAAAAGATGTCCTTTTTTGTTATTAAACCACTGGGGAGATAATTTATTTAGTTGAATTTGTCTAAATCTTTTTTTCTTAATTATCAGATTTTTAATCTTGAGAAAATGTTTCTGAATCTCAGCTTGTGAGCATACTCAACATGCAATGAAAGATTGTTCTCTGCTGATGACACCTTTGAGTCTGCAACTTCTAGCTTTCTAATGATCTAAGTTGCTAATTGCATTTGCCATATTGTTTTGTTCAGTAAGAAAATTTTCAGCTTATATTACCATAAGAAAATGTAACTGCTAGTGTTAGAATTATAGGGAGTATGTCTAGTGAGTTTCCTATTAGCATAGGATTACATCAATGATCCACATTAAGTTCTTACCTTTTCACATTGATAGTGGATGAAATTACTAGTCATTTACATGATAGAAACCTCCCTAGTGTGTATTATTTTATTATGATATTGTCTTAGTTGATGAGAACCTAAGTGAAATTAATTATAAATCTGAGCTCTGAAAACAAGCCTTAGAAACTAAAGATTTTAGTTTAAGTAGGACTAAAACTGAATATATAAAAAATAGTGTTAGTGATTCTAGGAATAGATAAGAAAATATAATTAAGTTGGAGAGACAAAAAGTCCCTTTAAGTACAAGCTTTAGGTATTTTAGATTATTTATTGAATAAGATGAAGAGATCGATAAAGATATTATTTATAGAATAAAAACAGGATGGTCAAATGACAAGGGACATTAGGAGTCTTGTGTGATCATCAGATATCTTTGAAATTAAAAGATATATTTTTTAAGATAGTTGTGAGACCAACGATGCTTTATGGATCTGAGTGCTGGGTAATCAAGAAACAACATTTGCAAAATTTTTGTATTGCGGAGATGAGAATGTTCGTATAGATGTGTGGAGCTACTAGAAAAGACAGGAAAAGAAATACTTTTATTTATGAATAACTAGGTATCTTCGATAGAAGATAATATGATAGAAAATCTTATAAGATGGTATGGACATGTGCTTCGAAGACCTTCGGATACGGTAATCAGAAGAGGTGATATTATTAATGTTAGTGGCACAAGAAAAGGTAGAGGAAGACCTAAAAAGATCTTAATAAAAACTATAAATAAAGATTTAAGTACTCTAAACTGAACTAAACATATACCTTTTTACAGATCTCAATGGTGGCAAAAGATCCATATAGATCTCAATGGTTGTATATTACCCTTAGAAAAGAAAGTAATATTTTATATGAATTCCTTTATATGTTTTGTTCTGAAAAGGAAGCAGAAGCTGCATCCTTATGTAGCTTCTTGATTATTCACCATTAAACCAAGGAATAATAAATTTCTGAAGACAAAAGCAGAATTTTTATATAGTCGTATGTAGGAAGACATGTATGTTCATTTGGTTTTCAAGTTTTTGCTTGTTTATTCGTAATCACATTTGGGTCTTCTCAAGGCAGTACCTCGAGGCCCTATTAGATGTTTGAGAATGTAACAACTGAAGACATTATATTGTTCATCTGATCATGTTGACCTGGGAGAACCCAATTCCTTTTTATAGTTTTACAAGCTAAGAAGTGGAAAAGACCTCTATTAGCATGATGGAATGGATTATGAAACACTTCCATATGATTTTGCTCTATGCATGTGCTTTTATGTTCAAGAGAGAATTCTGGTTAGGCTAAAAGGATCATCTGGTCACTCCATATATATATTTGAAATTATTGAGAATATTGGATCTGGTGTGTCATGTCTTGAGTTATCAAATACAGTAACAACTAAGGAAGGGTTGGTATTTTTAACATTTTTTTTATTTTCACATTATAATTTCTGGAACGACCAACTAAGTTAGACTTTCAAACCCTTGATATTTAAGGGATTGTTAATACTTGGTTGTCATCATCACTTTGACATTATAAGCCCTGGCGGGACCAACCAAGTCAGACTTTTATTTTAAACCCTTGATATTTTAAGGGATTGCCCAGACTCAGTTGTCATTATCAGAATCAGACAATCTTGAATTTGTTGCAGTTGAGCCAATTGATTTCTGATGCAAAATTGATTGTTCGGTTGGATTCTAGCTTAATACAAGTCAATCCCAGCTTTAATCCAGCTTGTTGCTGATCCTAGAAAATTTCCAAATAGTTTTATTGATGTTGATTGAGTTTCGTATGATCTTGGCTGATTTATCGGTCATTGTTGAAAATTCCAGTCCCAGTCTGGTCCATTTTGCCAGGATCATGACATCAAATCCTATGACCAATCCTGATCCTAGTCTTGTGAACTTAGCCTAAAAGGTTCTGGAGGGGACAACATGATGCAAAGGTAAAGTTCTGACAGTACATAGGATGAAAGAAAACCTATCTGGCAGCAGATGCTAAGATTTTTGTGGCTATTTGGCCGATCTTGGCAGGCACTACAAGCAATTTACAAGATGCAACAAAAACATTACAGAGAATAAATTGAACTAAAATGCGTCATTTGTTGGCCTGGGAACCAATATTGAACAATGTGACAGGAGCAAAACTAATAACTAGTCGGAAGCAAAGTTCATAAAAGAGGTACTAAAAACTTGCAGAGAAGGAAATGAAATTGATTTTGACTAAGCGACTGTTGGTTGTTGTCCTCCAACCATCGGGGGTCAAAAGTGGTTACTCAAGTAAAGTATAGAGTGTTCGATCCGGATCAATTTATTCACTGTGAGTCGGAACAAAATTTTTTTTGACACTTGTTTGTAGAAATGATGAAAATTATGAATGCCAGTAAACAAAAGTTCACAACATTGCAAGATAAATCTAGTAAACTTATTTGGTTACAGTGCTTTTGTGTAATCGTGCCAGTATCTATGAAATGGAAACTAGTAGTGACTCTATTGTGAATCGACTATGAAAAAACAGAAATTTGTGAGAATGAATATTGGAATCATGCATGCCATGAATAAAATATGTTCTTATATTTAGCTATCGTATACACTGTTTACCTTGCAGTAACATCAGTTACTCATTTGGATAAGTTGGATCTTTTATTAGTTTTGAAGAATTTGGTTTCTTGGCTTTACCAGCCGACTTGCCATTAGTGTTTAGACCATCCTCCAAACCTTTTTCATATCGTTGTGGATCAACTCATTGTTAGTGTTTTTCTCTTCCTATATATCTATTGCTTATTAACTGATTTGCTTTTTTGAGCAAGTATTATTTGATTAAGACTAGATGTTATTCTTGAAATGATTTCGAATCCTTCTTGTATGGATCTGATTTCCAGTTAATACTCTTAAATAAAGTGTTAATTTGTAACTATCACCAAAGAAATCCGTAACAAATTTGATGTTCTCAATATAAAACACTGCTTATACTTTTGCAGTATGAGCACATGGTATTGCTGGACTTGTTGAAGAAAGGGCATCCTGACCCTGCTAAGAAGATTGGAGCAGGAATTGAGGCATTCCAGGTGCGGAACCACCCAACATGTAAAAGTCGATGTTTCTTCCTTGTTCGGGCCGATGGAACTAGTGATGATTTTAGCTTCCGTAAATGTGTGGATACGATACTCCCGATGCCTGACCACTTGAAAGCCCAGTCAACATCAGATAATGGTAGGGTTTTTTACCACAGAAGAGGCAGCCATCCAAGGGGAGGTGGCAGAAGCGGTGGTAGAGGGTATGGAAAGAGAGGTGGTTCTGAGAAATGAATCATACTTTTTTTGCTTCTTTTCTTTGAAGTAAAAAAAAATCATATGATCTAATTTCCCTACAAGGACCGTTTATGGCGCATGTGTTGAGTTATATATAGTTTTGCTAAAAGGACCGGTTCTGGCACATGCGTTGAGTTCTATATAACAGAACAGAAAACATCTTTCTATTTTGTATGGATTTTATTTATGCCATGTCATGCATAATTTTGATATCATTGTCCGAAATTTTGGTTTGTGTTATATTCTCATAATCTCTTTACATGGCCGATACCTTTTCTGTTTGATATTGCTATACGTTGGATCATCAAGAGCAATTATAGCCATTTGGAATCTTCTCAATGTTGGACAAGGTTGTAAACAAAAGACATTATCCTTTAGAAATTGTATGGTGATAGACACCCTTAATGTCTCTAAATCTGATCTCTATGGTTGTTGGTAGTGCTAAACTCCTTGTGTCCACATGGTCATGTGCATGACTGGAACTGGATGTCATTTTAAGTTCACAGGATTCTACATGGCTTTCTGCTACTGATTGCTTCCTTTTGCTTCCAGGATCTAATGGTGTTTGAGAGCTATAGCAGTATCAGATTAATGTTCAGTCTCCAATGTACATATCAGATGCCGCTGGGGTAGCCGACTTAGTTGGGCGGCAGGCTGTAGCTCATGATGATGCCTATGCCTATCTTGGTTAGCACTTCCAGCGGTGGAGTGATCATTGGTGGTTTCCCTCTTAAGATTGTCGAGGAGCAATCATTTTGTCCGCCGGTGGTGGTGGTGGTGGTGTGGGTGTGTAATGTCTGTTGCGTTGCGTTGGGTTGCTTGCTTTCATTGCTCTTTGTATGGGATATGAGAGAAATGATCCTCGATCTACAACAAAATGGACATCTGATTTTTTGAGAACCAAATCTTCAACAAAATGATTGCTTTCATTAGGATGATTCCGTGGAGGTGTCTCTTTCACATACTCCATGCAGTCGCTCTTATATTTTTCATATCTAAGCCACATCTGAAAGACTTGTAGATTTCTATTTGTAAAGTGAAGAAACATTCCCTTCCTTACTTGGTAAGTTTGACTGACAGTCAGCATATCAGAGACTCACAATCTCACCATACGAACAAGTGAATGCCACCATATATCAGAAGGTGAGCATGTTCTAAACAATCTCACCATATGAGCAAGTGAATCCCGTTGGGCTAAACCCTAAATAACAATGGGGGCGCGGCGCAATACAGCCCGGCACAGCCTGAACCATCTGTTTGGGCAACCACCATTCTCCAGATTACATTTCTAATATTATTTGTACCAGAGTTGGACCAATCATCACAGATACGTAAGCATAAATCTAAATTTCTCACAAATATACGTGACAATCAAGAAATAAAAGAGATTTTGTTTTCTTTTTTTTTTTCTGTTTTTCTGCGGATAGAGAATTGATGCAGGACAAACAGCTTTACACAGGTTGTAATCAGATCATGTCGGTGTTATGTACAATATGAGGGTGAGAACAGAACACACACCCAAACCTTTCTAACAGATGTTAAAGCTATACAGTCGCACATTCTTGTTAAGATCTTGGTCAGGGTCTACACATAATATACTGGCATACGCTCCTCGATGGAGACACGGCAAATAGGACACTTCTTGCACCTCTCAGAGCAAGGCCTACAAACAAAATTCAAGTCAATATCCAAACGAACAAGAGCCAAAAAGACATTTTGTGTCACAGAGAATGGCACATGGAACATACTTGCAGAGAGTGCGGTGCCGGCAAGGAAGGAGGACCATGCATATTTCTCCATCAAAGCAAATACTACAGAGAACTTTTTCCTGATAAAATGAAATTTTCACAAGTCAAAAACTTTTAAGACCTCACAATGTTTTCAAGTGGAATGAGATCGAAAGGAAAATAACTTTTAGATGTAAGGAATATTACAATGGAAACAAACATGCAAGCAACCAGTGTTCGAAGATCGTTGAATATGTATTTGCCGATATTTATCAGTCCAAACATAAACTGACATGCAGACCAGCCAATTTTGAACAGTCCACATGCAATACAGGGCTTATGGTATGAGTCCGGCACTATGTGATTCAAGCTTTAAACATGACACACAGAAAGGATATATGCTCAATAGTTTACAAGTGATAACTCAAGTGACTTGACAGGTACGTCTACAGTATATGAGCACTTAGTTAAGTTGAGTGGTTCAATTTTATAAAAAAGAAATAGTCTCAAAAACATCAGCAGTTGAACAAAGATAAAAACCAAAACATCAACAGTTGCACGGGTACAATACATACAAGAAATAATGGGAACGCCAAGTAGAAAATGAACAATATTGTAAAAAAAAAAGGCATTAGGAATGTCTTGAAGGTGTATCACCACCCATCTGTTTTCATACAAACCTTCATGGGAGGATAACCTGCAAATGCACAACTTCACATCACTAATTTGTTTGCCCAAACAGAAAGGCATTATTCACAGTTTATAGGTCAGCACAACAGGGATTCCTAAAAAAATTTCAAAGCCAGAAATGTTCATAAGATAACTACATTGCTACTCGGTGATAATCTTACTCATAGTCTGTTTGTTCATTTTGGATGAGTTTGAAGGAAAAAGAAAATGTAATCGTATGCAAGCCAATTGGTGAAAAGAAACAGTTGAAAGACCACAAGTGCTTGCAGATTACTGAATTGACATTAAAGTTTATAAGACTATAAACCAGGGTCTGTCGTACCACGGTATATCGGCCAATATGGGCGGTACATACTGGTCCGATAGGAGACCAGTATGTGGACCACCCTATACTAGGTGGTATTTACTAAAATGCTCTGTATCGCCCGATAGAAGCCTGTACCATTCTGTAATGGTTAAAATCCAAAGGTTACTAACCTGTGCCAATCGATAACGATCGAATTTTGATCATTACGGACAAACGACTCAGATCTGACCCTTTCCAATGGTTAGATCCATTTGAAAGGGTTTTTAAAACCCTTCCTCCCCCCCCTCTTTCACCTCCTTTCATTCTCTCATACTCTTATATTCTCTCAATCTCTTTCTTACTTTTTTCTCATTCTCATATTTGCACTCTCTTAAAACTTCATAAAGTGACGATTTGCGTATTGGATCAAGCTTAGGAGGCTAATTGAGAGTTTTAACACAGAAGTTAGAAGAACTCTAATCAAAGATATGTAGATAACTTTTTAACCGCATTCAACAACCCACTCGGCCTGGAGACATGACAATGACGTGGGCGGTAGTGCCTCAATTGACAATAACATTGACACCGGAGAGTCGATTGTCTCATCTACACAATTTGAGGGTTGTGCATGGATTGAGAAACAATATTTTACGCATGCCACCCAAGATTCAGATCATGGAGCTCGATACGATAGTTGGTCATTCTTCTCCGAGCAACAATACGGTGATAGCTGATCATTCCTTTTTTAGCAATAGTACGATGATTAATTTTATGATACAAAGCAGCAAATCAATGGCAAAAGTAAAAGTTTCGACATTCTCTATGCTCCGCACCAATACATGCCACAATCATACTTACCTTCAGAGCCGCCTCAGACATGTATGGTTTACGACAATCAGACTACGACCATCACTACATTGATGCACCAATGACATCTGGTGTATCAGTATACTATGTCATGAGATTACTTTCAGGATTGGGTCAGACAAACATATCAAATTGATATACAGATACATAAGATCGAGGACCTCGATCCATCACCCATGGAGTTCCGTTGTTCTTTTTAGTGGTAGAACCAAGTACACCATCGATCGATTACTTGATTCATTTGAATCTTAAAGTTTAAATTGTTTAACAAATAATCTAATAATTCAAATCATTTCTTTGTAGATAATTCAATATCAACGGAAGGACAATCCGGAACGTACCACAAAACTATTCCTTAAAGCCCGAAAAAGATGTGTCACTATTATTTCCTAATTTAGATTATTTTTGCTAAAATTATACTAAAATTGTATTTATTTCCAACTTAAAAATCCTAATCTAACTTTTCCTCTATTTTTCAAGAATTTTTTGACCTATTTTTGGCCATTTTTCCATGATGTTGGTATGCCCCGTCATATTGACACAGTATGTCAGTACGGAGCGGTACATACCATGCCATCGACCGGCCAGTACATTAGTTCAGACCGATAAGGTGAATCTTGCTATAAACCATTATCACACCCTACAAGGATCAATTGATGTTTGAACCATAACTAGGACTTGACAAAAAAGCATCTAATTATAATTTATTCATTACAAGTGTTCGAAAGAGAAAGACTAGGATTCATATGCAAGCTAAGTGGTGCAAAGACCAGAAGGAATGACAAACCTGTGTTGACTTTCTACCATGCAATACCAGTCGGTATAGGCTACAAACTGATCTAGTCATTTAGTGGCATCTATGGCATGGCACTACACAAGCATATAACTTTCTAGTGCAACAAATGCAAACCAATGTTGACCAACCCAACCAATGGGGCAAACTTATGCATGATTTATCTCTTTTGCATTCTCTTACTATCTGGCAACAACGACACTCAAACATAACCAATTAGTAGCAATGTATGTGTACTGAAAGTAATTAAATACACCTAATGCATGAGACTCCTATAAATGAGTTCATTGAGAACTGTATGCTACCATAATTCTGCAGACAGGCTATTTTCACAAAAATCATTAAGTACCAGAAAGTAAAATTCAAGAATAGAATTGCCAATCTGCGAAATGGTATTGTTGCGAGCCTTTTTCTGGTGTGGTATATACAACTATGCAACAAGCCTATGCATAGTATAGCATGCATGAAGTGGCATTATTAGAATGCCATTTAGCAGCTAAAAATAGAAACATACAGAAAATATATTCAGTGATGGATCTAACCAAAACAACAAAAATCATAAAATAAAAGATATTGGTGTAAAGATGGATATTCCAGTGCTTGGCAAATCTAGGAAAGAGGCAGAGCGATCAAAACACCAAGCAGTATTGAAAGAACAAGTACAAAATTTTAGTATCTGAAACAGGGATGTTAAGATCAAGAAAAGAAATCTCTTTTGCCAGAAAACAAGATCAAGAAATCAAATATTGATACCCGTATCTAAACCAAAACTTAATTGAACTTAGTAAGAATCAACCAGTATGGTACCTATACCAGTTGTTTACTAAAGAGAGCATTATTGATTAGCTATATGTCAAGGGTTTAAGTCTTGAAAATAACCTTTTATATTTAAATATAGAGGTAAGGTTGCATACATTGACCCTCCCCATACCCATCCCTGCATTGGTAGTAACCTCGTATTCTCGGTATGTCATTTATGTCAAGGATTCAAGTCATAAAACTAAACTTTTTGCTTGCAAAGGGAAGGTCACCACAATTGATCTTTCTCAATCCCCACATTAGCAACAATCTCATGTGTTAGATTGTTTTTCTTAAATACATGTTGATGTTTGACTGTGTTGGTGGTATAATGACATGGCATATTCCTATCACTTATGGATTGGTGCACTCAATGTATCATGATTTGAGACAGATTTATGAAAAGTTAATATGAAAATAAAATAAGATAGAAATTTTACATATTTAAAGAACCACAAAGGCACAAATATCAATGAAGAATAAATCAACTAATACCATTTAGCATAGCACGAACGTGACTGAAGCAGGTACATAGATCCACAAGTTAGATAAAATAAGGCAATTAGGACTAGAGTTATGATGAAAGGTAGAATAAGACCTTAAGAATTATTAGAGATATGAAAAGAGCTTTAATTACTGTTGACTAGTAATATTGATAGAAAAGAAAATGCACATACCTAAACCCCAAACATACATGCCCTATGTGCAATAAGCATCTAAAAAGTTAAAACTGAAAAGTCACAATCTAAATAATTAATAACCTTAGAAATCCTAACTAAAACATAGGCATGCAAGATTCTTGTTTTTTCCTCTTAACAAATAGCCTTAAAAACAGGGTTTTAAAATTCAATTAATTGCAATATAAATTTGGATCATCAACTACCAACAACTTATGGAACAAAAATATTAAGATCCAACCTTATCTTCTTTTCCCCTTCCAACTGGCATATCCTTATCCATAAACACCCTAATCAAGACAAATGTCCATCCTTCTTATCCCCCAAACTCAAACAAAGAAAAGAAGCAAAAGAGGAGAGATAAAAATGGAAGAAAAGTGGAGATAACAAAAATATCTAATGTCACTGAAGCTCTCCACATCTCCACCACCAACGACACCTCAACATCGATGTGGAGGTAAGTTGTGCTCTTCATCTGTCGGTACTGAGAGAGGAGATAACAGGGAATTTTTTCATACCCTGTAAATTGTAGGATCAAGCAGCTGGGTTCCAACAGTACCCATGAGAAAACAACCCCTCCAAGAAGGTGTATGCACAAAAATCCTTCCAAAACACTATCTCGTGTTATGTGGCTCTCTCGTAAACTAGATATGCACAAAAGGTTTTTAGGAGAAAAAAATTGTCATCTAAATTACATTAAAAAATTGTCCTTCCATTGCAAAAAAACAGTAATTATCTCTTCTGAATTTGCAATGATAAATTTTAAGTACTTTTCCTAATTTTATGAATTTCTATTTCTAAAGTATTTTTCTATTTTTAGGCTTATCTATTTTTTCCTGATTTATCAGATATTTAGGTTTTCATTTCTTTTTTTACGGGTCCAATCCTCTGATCCATATATTTCGAATCCTTGAGACCTTGTCATCTGACTAAGCTCATCAAATCTGATCCCCATTCTTCAACAAATGGTCAATCATTATATTCAAAACTTTGCATTGAAAGAACATGGACAAAGATTAGATAAATCTTACAATATGTATACTTTGATATAAATTATGGATGGAAACAATTTAATAATTCAAAACAAAAAAAAGCTTAGAAAATAATACAAACGCATTTAAAGATAAAAAATCCACATGGCATCTAGAAAACAAAGTTATGCATACTAATCAAGGAAATTATGATAAGTTATACAGGAGCCATAACTATCAGTAAGTTAATCAGTTGAGTATTAGACAAAAGTCAGAATAAGAAGCAATACGTTTTGAAGCCTCTCATACTCTTGCTGACTATACTTTGTTATTTCAGCTTGTTCTCCCAAAGCTGCTTGTAGTCTCCAAACCTGAGATACAATGGTTCATTGAATAAAGCCAAAATGACCAAGTGTGTTGCTAGTATTTGCTGAGACTAACAACAATACAAGACCAAGAGCTTCTAGCCAATTTAAGACCAATTTAAGACTAACAACAATATAAGACCAAGGAAACAACACCTCGTCTGCAAGTTCCTTCTTAGGCATTTTCTTCACCACCTCAGGCGAATAGCCGCAGAAAGTGTTGTATCTGCAGATATAACAAATTAATCATGAGAAAGACACTGCAGCTATGAAATTCCATTGCATTCAATAGTTTGTTAAAGAATTATGAAACATACAAGTATAGAAACTAGAAAGCATCAACTTTTATGCTCTGGTCTCATAGAATTAGTTATTATGGTAAACTCAACAAAATATTTTAACCATAGTAATCTTTCACAACTCCCATTATGTAAAAAAAAATATAGAAGAAAATCAGACCTCATAGTCAAATCAAACAAAAGAAAAAGGGAGAAAAAACTAGAACATCTCAAGCACCAATAACTATTTCATTTCAGGTGATTAGCAATGAAAGTCAGTTCAAAGTCTAATTTAAAATAGCAATTACCAATTAGTGCATTACAAACAGGGACATATTTCAGGAGTAAAGTCATCCAAGTATTCTTGAACATAACAAATTCCATAATCAGAATAAGCATTTTAGATATTCTCAGTTTCTCATATTTCATTGCACATCACCCAGTACAAACACCAACACATACAATTCCATGCGTGTCTAAACCACGGATCAAAACCCTTGTCCTGCTAAAACAGGTCATATGCTCAAAAGATGGAGTACGTTCAAGAAGAATAGACTTTTGAAATATAAGCGTGAGATTGGTGTCAAATGTTCTGAACTCCACTATGTTCAATCATAAAGCCTACCTCACATGTACACTTGCATTTCCAGTCCCCTAAGATTAAGAGGACCTAGACTCGTAACAAAATATAAACAGAATGCCAAATCTTCATGCGTTATGAAGTTTGATCAGTCAAACTTTAGTCCACTAGGATCATTCAGATCATCTGTTATTTATAAACTTCTAAAGTATATCTTATTTTGGTGTTTATTGTTAGGTTTGGTAAAAAAAGAGGGAACAAACTGCAATATGAAGTTGCTAAGTTGCTCATGCTTGCTTACATCTACTTTGAGGCTTTCTTCTTATGAATTAACCTAGGTAAGTGCTCTAAATGAAATGATTTTTATGTGTTTCCAGAAAAAGAAAAAAATTCTTGAAACATTCAGTATCAAGGTCTGCATAAAACTTTCCCTCCCCGTTCAGAAATTTATCAGCACTCACATGCATTAAATCGGTGGCAGATAAAGCATGATCATGTTAATGCTCACAATTCATGCTTACCACTGAACACATCCAAGGACCTAGCATACTGAAAGAGTACATTACAATGGCTAGTTGTCTCATACCCTTAATAGATCCATCTACTATATCCAAATATAAGGTCAACTACAAGAAGTTATCTTATACTCAATTACCAATAAGACCAAGTCATGACAAATATAGAAATTTAAGAACATGACTCACTGCTGCCATAATATTTTGTTAATACACTGTCTTCTATGTCCTTTTCTCAATCACCACAATTATCTTATGTCTTTCAACCTGCTAGGACTATCTATGATCTAAGAGGTACAAGTCTGAGCTTTTAATAGTTCTGTCCACTTAGCTGCTACTTGTGTATTTGCTAACATCTCTTACTCCAATACTCACCTCAAAGTGCCTTCTCAAGTACAAACATAATGATCCAAAGAACCCAATGTGTCTAAATGGTGTTAAATAATTTTGAAATACTGTAACTATTTTAGCTTATCCTTATGATATTTAGCATAAATTCATCATTCTAGATAATTTGCTTATACCATCATTGTCCACTTTAAAATCATTTACCAAATGGCATCACAAGCTTCTCTCCTCCTATGGCATCTATCTTAGTTCAGTTACAATACCATGTTATCATAAATTCCATTAATTTCATATATCTCAAATCAAGGATTACAATTTTGAATAATACTGCCCTTACCGGGTGGTACATACCGGTCCGTCAGCAGACCGGTACACGGACCGCCTACCATCGAGCGGTATTATATATAATATATATATAATATATATAATATATATAATATATATAATATATATAATATATAATATATATATTATAATATATATATTATATCAATATGCGACGTCGCCACTTTCTCCCCAGGCGGGAAAAGGCGACGTCGCGTCGCCTTGGCAATGTCGCCTCGGTAATGTTGCTGAAAAAGGCGACGTTGCATCGCCTTAGCAACGTTGCTGATTTTTTTTTTACTTATATATATATATATATATATAGGCGACGTTGCCTCGTTTTTCTGCGAAGTCGCCTCGGCGACGTCGCCCCGTCTAGGGAGAAGAGAGAGACAACATCGTATATATATATATATATATATATATATATATATATATATATATACACACACCGAACGGTATAAATAGACAAGTAATATCTGGCTTAATAAAGTAAATAAATAAAACAAAAAGGTGACACCCTTTAGGATCCTGTACTTATAATCAGTAATTCTTCACATCAAGAATAAATTCAGATTATTCCATTTGCCCAGTTACAAATTGCAATTCATAATTGTGCAGATTTAGGGAAACAAACCCAGTGGCGTTGGCATGAAATAAACGAGCTTGTTCTTCTTTGCTTCCTTCATCAATAGACCACCAACCCAGCAGTCTAAATCATTCTGACAGTAAGTTCAATGAAATCTCATAGAATAAACCATGTTAACTAACAAGTAGAGCTCATCTCGCACATAAAGAGCACACTACCTAGAGCCATGATGTAAGAAAGTGAAGCAATCTTGTGCTCTTGATGAAACAGCAAGATATCTACTGTCAACTGATCCATTATATAATAAAAGAACAAGCTTCTCCATCAATCTTGAAATAGCAAATAGGACAGCAGCACCTTGTAAAATAAATATGGGCAAAAATATGGTAAAGATGGGAATATGTCGAGCTCCAGATGGCGTTCCCTGAAAGGCAGACATGCAATAGCAACTCAGTGGCAAACTTATATGCATGTACACATTGTAATGTGCAGGTATCTGATGGACAAGGATTTGGTAGTTAAGCAAGTTTAAGGAACTTAAAAGGTACTTTCATGGACACTTGGTAATTTCACTAAGACTGTCTTGCATTATGTCTCTTGACTATCAGAACCATACCAATTGCATCATGGACAAGTTGACAACATAGTTATTCATGGTTATGAATAAAAAAAAAAAACTGATCAGCAAAAGCCTACATAAAGTGGCTTCTCATCAACATGCTGTTAATGTAATTCTTGTGTATCCAGAAATGGTTGCTCTCGACCATCACATGCACTGCCTAGCATGGATATGGTCATCACCATGTTGTTTACAATTAACCTACTGCTCAAAGGGCAGACATACTGAGTACATGCAACCCTTCCTCTTTAATCAAATACATTTTTTTCATTGTGGTTCTCCACTGAAACATGCTTGTCACTCATCTAAGTCACTGTTACACTTGATATAACTGATCTATTTTGTTTTGCAGCAATGCAGCAACAATCTGAAAACAGTTTCTGTATAAAGCAAAATATCAACCAATAACTTGACATACCTCCAAGTGCATACATAACAAAATTTGGAAAACCACAAGTGGAATTTTCATTATATGACCTCCTATATCTTGTGGACCACAAAGCCTATCCTGCTCATGGTTCACCACAGAAGGGAGCATGAGGCCACTATTCCAATCACGATATCTAATTGCTGAGGATGAACTAGGCTCTCCATAATGAGCTTGTCTATGAATCATTGGGTTAGACCACTTTGTACAAACTAGGAATGCAAAGCACTCTGAAATTCTGCACAAGGAAGATTGTACATTAGACAAGTTAAAACAAACAACATAACCCAATTAAAAATGTAAAAACTAAAACAAAAGGTACCCGAAGTTTATAAATAAATCCCACCATCCAAGAGCTCCAACATCACCTGCAGTTGTCAGACTTGAACATTATATCACCTAGCATACTTCATATATCATGTAGTTGTACTGTAACAAAAAGGATGTCA
The DNA here is from genome assembly GCA_004837865.1 of Musa balbisiana. Lineage (NCBI taxonomy): Eukaryota > Viridiplantae > Streptophyta > Magnoliopsida > Zingiberales > Musaceae > Musa > Musa balbisiana. The sequence continues at coordinate 3,872,356 of CM017193.1, read as the reverse complement.
CTGCAATATATTACCCAGTAGCATTAGAATCTGAAATATAATAAAATACTCAGTTCTGCATTTATAACAGAACTTGAAACAGTTGCAATCCCAGAAAAATGAAAGGTGGAATTACATTGTTCCAGCATGTCTGATTTTTCCATTCAAATCCAGTAACAAGGAGCGATGTACTGCATAAACACATTACATGATGAGGCCTAACCCAAAAATGACCCATTTAAGTAAATGTCACATAAACTCTAAACTGACTATTATATTATCATGTTCACAACTACCCGCATAACCGAACTAAGAATCCTACATTGTCTAGACTCATGTAAATAATGCATGTGAAGGCATTTAGCAGGTAAAGTTCATTCGCAACAATTCCAACTTTGCCTATTCAACTCAGTTTGTGGGGTGTGCTTTTTTCCCCCTAAGAGGGATTCTTGTCTTGCCTACTTAACATGCCAAATCTCAGCCTTTTTATTTGAAACTCTTTTGTCGAATACCAATTCAAACAACTATGTAAGATGAATCTGGACTTTTATGCCATTATGTTAACTATGTCATGTCTTTTTTGTATCTATTTAGACTCCAGCATGTTGCAAGTCAACTAGGTTGCTGATAATATTATGTGTTTCCCTTTTCCTAAATTTTAGCATGCAGCTGATCCTAGAATCTTACTATCTCTTCATATTCTAGCATTGTGCCTATAATCTATATTCAAATGAATGTCATGATTCACTATTCATATCAACACTTCAATTTCTATATTTTCATCAATATAGCATTATAAAGATTAAAATAATGATACATCAAAGTTCTAATTATATGTGTGCTATGGTTCTCTTCACATATTCTATATATCCAAGAAAAAAACAGTGTTTCAGGTTAACTTGTCTGAGTCCAGATCAAATCAAAGTCCTAAGTTCGCACCCTTGATTAAAGCTCCAAATAAGCAAGAAGAGTGGCAAGTATAGCTACGAGCTCTATTTGAGTTAAGCATCCCACAAATATTCCATTAAAGAGAAGTGAACACTCTATAAAGTCAATCTCATAGCTAGCTAACAAACAGTGAATGACATGAAAAATCATAAAACTATTATAAAAATAGACTTACCACAAAGTTTAAGAAGTGTGAAAGTGGTAGCGGCAATGAGAAACACCATAGAGATTGCAACCCAGAAGTGCTGAGGCACCGAATATTTATTTAGTACGAATAGGCTTTGGAAAGTACATTAAAGAACCTATAATATCCAGAACAGATGCAATCCGAATATTTTGCTTATGTTCATGTAACATAATGCCTTCAGAAGTGACCAGAAAGATTTTGCCAAAGAATTATTGCTTTAAAAATGGCAAGCTTATGACATACATATATAGTAAGATCTGCAAAAGATGCAAAGGTGAACTTTTAAATTTGAAAAAATGAGTCACTGGAGAAAAATAATAACTAACTATTTATCAACATCAAGAAGTTAGAATTATACCCCAAATATTTATGATCCCCATAAGGAACTATATCCCAGATGCCTAAGCATGTGGAGTAAGCAGAAAAATGGCTACCTAACATGTTTAATGCCAAAATCATCAAACCAATAACACTAGTGAGATGAGGATGTTGAGATAGATGCTTACACTAAGAAAGAACAGGAAATACTTTCATTCCTGAACAACTAAAAGTAATTCCAGTCAAGGATAAAATGGAGAAAATGGCATGCATATGTCCAAAAAAAAGTCAACTGAAAGATCTATCACGAAAGCTATTTATATATTAAAGCCATTAATTAAAAAATATAGAGAGAAGAAGAAAGGCATGCATATGATTTTTATTGACTTAGATAAAGCCTATCTCTAGAGATTTATTAAAGTAGAATTAAAAAAAATTGTAACTACTAAATATACTAATGTCATAAGATATATATATATATATATATATATATATATATATATATGATATTGTAGCCGCTAATATAAGAACTATATTGATTGCATCTAGAGAGTTTCCTTAATATAGGATTTACACCAAGGATCAACTTCAAATCCTTATGTTTTTAAATTGGCAATGAACAAACTTAATATTCATATAAAAGGTAAACCTAAGTGGTGTATATTACTTGCTGATAATATTTTTTAATTTATGAAAGTTCAAATGCAATTAATTTTATCCTTGAATGATGGGAAAAAAATTGTGAAATAAAGGTATTAAATTAAATAGGACTAAGTCTAAATTTATGATATAATGTCAACTATACTTAGAAAATAATTTGAGGATGTAGTTAGAATGGATGGACAAGAAGTTCAATAGAAAATTTTAGATATATTGACTCAATTATTCAAAATGATAAAGAGATTAATGAAACTATTGTTCATGGGTGGTTCAAGTGAAAAGAGCTATCAGGAGCTTTGTGTAATTACTAAATGTCTTCTAAAATTAAGAGTTTATAAGATAATTGTTAAGCTACCATGCTTTACATATCTAAGTGTTGCGATCCACATGTCCTACATATGGCACTTGTCACCATGTAAGAGCCATGTTGGTATTATATTGTACTATCAGATAATAAGGAATCAAGCATCTAGTGAGCCCGATTAAGAGGGAACTTGAACCTTAAAAACTCGAGTAAAATCATTTTAAATGGTATCTTCAAAACAAGGTTCGTCGTACCATGATATGCCACTCAGTACGAGCGGTACATATTGGCTTATCAATACACCCCATTATACTGTGTGTTCGTATATCGGTATGTACTGTACCGATGACTAGTTGGTACATCAATACAGAGCAATAAGGTGAACCATGCTTCAAAGTTTATAAAATTCCATAAAGTTAAAGCCCCATGTGGTCAAGAGATATGTACAAAACTACAAAAAGCATAGAAAATATCAAAATCTACATAATGTAGATGTTATACATGTTAAAGATGCAAGTTTTAGTAGTTATCATCAAGATGATGTCTAAAGTCCACGTGACAAACTTAAAGCAAGTCACAATTCAGAAAAATGAAGTGCATCATATGATATAACAGAATCAAGTTCACAATGACTGAATCAACATCAACTGTCAGTTATACTTACAGGAAGTGTCTCCCATATTGCTTCATCACTCACGCTTTCTTCATCTCCGGGCATTAAGGTCCTACACATTCTGAACATGGAGCAAAGACCATGTCAGGCAAGAGAGACCAGAACATCAATTGGAAGTGCTAATTAACCAAAAAAACAGTCAGTTATTCTTCATTAATAAAATTTCTCACATGATCAGTCTGGTTGACAAAAAGTAAATCACCATTGTACCAAATGCAAAAAACTAGCCTTGCCCAATTTGCTTCAATTTCCAAGAAACCCTTTGGAACAAAGTAAATAGATGAATTCTTTTCAAACTTGAGCTTGAATAACAAGAATAGAAATGGGTACCCATTACCAACTAGGTTGGCTCCATCAAATATAGAGGTATCATTGAGAAATGAGACCAACATCTAGCATCTACTATGAAGCATGAATACTTCAAATGCTTATGGTATCATTGTTAAAACCTACACTTGTTCAGTAATTTGCAAAGTGTGTTGAATACTCCAAAATATGATTACAAAATTGCTCAGACCAGTATGATACAGCGGTATTTACTGGTTGTACTGGTACTGGCAGTATTTACATGTTTGATCAGATGTCGAGAAGCAAACCAAGCCCAACCAAGCGGTTTTAATCTGATACAAGGCTTACCGTCTGGTAAGCTTACCAAGCCCAACAGCCGAGAAGCAAACCAAGCCCATCCGTCTGGTAAGCACTGTGAACTGAGCTTACCACCTGGTCCAGGCTTGATAATGGACATGGATTGGGCGATATGCCTGATTCTTTGTTTTCAATTCTTAACAGATTTTTTAAAACCCTAATAACCCACCTCACCCTCCAACTGCCCATTTTTCTCTCCTTCTCACATAGAGACAATACACACTGTTTAACTGAGCTTACCACACAATCCAGGCTTAAAAATAGGTCCAGATGGGGCAATAAGCCTAATTCTTTTTTTAATTTTAAATATTTTTTAAAACCCTAATAACCCACCTCACTGTCCAGTGGCACATCTCTCTCTCTCTCTCTCTCTCTCTCTCTCTCTCTCTCTCTCTCTCCCTCACATAGTCTGCCCATGCTCATTGTGCATTGCACCACCCACTACCTAGGACCCTTGCCCCTGGTCACCATGTCCAGCCCCCACCTGCTGCCCCTTGCTCCCTTCGAGTTTCCTCTCCTCTTCCTCATCCTTCTCCTTTGTTGCCTTGTCCTTTTCTCTACCATCTCCCCCCTTCTCTTCTTCTTCATCTCCTCCCCTTCTTCTTCACCTCTTACTCTCCTCCTCCTCTCGTCTTCCTCCTCATGCATCCCTTTTGTACTGCAATATGTTCCGACATATGGTACGTCGGAAAAAATACCCAGTCCATAGCATATGTCGGAATGGACCACACCCATACTAGTCTAATGGACTCCTATAATTTCAACATCCGGGATAAAAAACATTGCTTCAAAATATCAAAACAACATACAGTATTATATGTAGGACATGTCAAACACACATTATGCACATATGTTAAGTTGTTCACTTACTATAATGTGAATGATCTCCTTAATATTTTTTAATACATATAGGGAACATTTTTATGATTGGTTGTGTCATATTTTGCTTTACCGGTCCGTATCGGTGTACCGATCAATTGTCAGTATAGTATGTACCGAGCTGTACCGAACCATATCAAGCGTACTGACACACAGTACATGGAGGCATACTGATGTATTGCCCATACCAGTCCCCTATCGAACCGGTATGTACTGCCCGTACTGAGCAGTACGCTATGGTACGGTGAATCTCGAGTGTTGTGGATAATTGTTAAGCATAACAATTATCCACACAACCAATCACAAGAATGTTCCCTATACATACTGTACGTTGTTTTGATATTTAGGGTCAGCTATTTAAGGTCCTAACTATTTAGGGTCAACTACATGGATCTTTTGCCGCTATTAAGATCTATAAAAAGTCATATGTTTACTTAAGCTCAAAGTATTTGAACATTTATTTATAGTTTATATTAAAATCCTTTTAGGTCTTCCTCTACCTCTTTTCGTATCACTAACATTAATCATTTCACATCTTCTGTATATAAGTTTTTCTTCCTTATGTAACTTGTATTAGTGGAACAAATTTTAAGCTGTTGTTGTATATATCCATGAAAAAATGAAGATTTATAATATAGAATCTCTAGTAACTCTACAATAATTAATTCAAACTACAAAAGCAACAAATGAGAAAGTTGTACACACAACATCAACAAAAAACGAAAACATAATTACCTGACATTGTCAACAAGAATGATTATTTCAAAGGCTAGCAGTGGAATAAATACAATCTTCAAATTAACAGCAGGTTCACCATTAACTGCAAATAATCTCTGTTTTAGGGAGACAGATAAGAGAAATATAGTGCTTATGTACTTATGTAAAGTACATAAGCAGGCATCTAGAACATATTTAGACAGCTAATATGCTAGCACATTATTTCAGCAGGAAAAAGAATACTTTGAGTATGTAATTTAGGTTAGCTAATGACTGCATATTGCTCTATCTATTTTCACTTACCGCTGATGCCCTGGAGATAAATACAAAGAAGCAGTTCAAAGGAAATTAGTAATGGTGTTGCCACAACAGCATGACAAGGTGCCCACTGTGGAAAAGAGGGACTTCTTTCAGCACCTGATCATGTAAACTCTCCTAAATAAAAGCACAAATGCATGAACAGTAGAGCATTTCTCCAAAAAAGGTTCTGAAATCTGACATGACGATCATGTGGTAGTGAAGGAGCAGGCAAGGAGAATCTCCCTCGTGCAACAACACCATGAAATAGCCAAAGAGGGAAGAAGATTATCCTGCATAGTCAGAAAAATAATTTTAAGTTTTATATAGTAAAATAAATTTAAATTTTATATAGTACTTCACTAGCTTCTACGATTCTACGATTCTCCATTTCAAAAACATTTCATGGATTTTTGGAGATTTTCAACATTATACTAACTTGGGGGAAAATACTCAAAAGCAAGAGGTAATCAGTTACAGTATCCTGATCAGGTAATGAAATAACTCTTGATCCATGTAGTTAAATAGCACTGATGGCTACTTTAAACCAGAAAATGCATAAAATATTTATATTAGCATGAACTTTAACAAAAGGCATCTACATAGTAAATTACCATGTTGTCAAGCATAATTCGACAAGTTATCCACTGTATTTTTTCAGTTCTGTGTGTATTAGTATCTACCATTCCGGCAGTCTAGCGCCTTGTAAAATTGCAAGGCAACATTCTTTTGGGAAAAGATGTCTTGAATCTATAGAAGCAACAAGAACCAGAGTCTTCTTTCCTCTTTATGTGAATCAACAATATACATATATATGTATGTATATATATATATATATGTATATATATATATGTATATATATATATATATATATATATATATATCAAATAACAGTGTACAAGCCAACAGATAAGTAATCAAATAATAAGCAAACCAATTTATGTGAAACCATTCAACATTGATGGTGTGAAATGTTGGTGACGTCTCTGTCAACCCAACTTGGTCTTGGGCTACATGTGCAGGAGCCTAAGGACGTCTGAGGAGGGGAGTCTGGAACTTGTCTACGCGCTTGACGATCGACCTACAGGAAGACCAAACTCGAGTGAGGTGCCCGACCCAATCCCTCTAATGCTCAAGTTAGAGCCGGAGTGGAAAAAAGACTTATAGGTGACCTCTAACTAATAAAAGAGTGGGCCTTTATAGTAAGCCAGGCCCAAGGGAATATTCTATGATATGGGCTGAATATTCCCTTCTGGGCTTACCATTGTTGTTGGCCTTAGGTGGTCACCACCTCATCCAGGCTCCACCACATGGCGAACTACGATTAGAGGGGTAGATTTCTCCCCATCAAATATAAAGTAAAAAACCATGGGCAAGCCATATGAATTCTTCCACTATAAAAATAACGGGTTTACTAAATTCTCTTTCAAGACCAACTAAAGGATATCAAATAGCATAAAAAAATAGGCACCCAAATGAGTTTCAAAAAAAACTAGAGTGAAAACTAAGAGAAGAAAACTCAAAGACCAACAATATTGATAGTTAATCCAATCACCGATGCTTTCTTCTTCCCAGAGGAAAACCTCCCTTTTCTTCCCCTTATGTATGACGACTCTATTTTTCTTTTTCTCTTCTAGCATCTCTCTTAGCATTAAAGTTAGGACTGTATTATAAACCCCTACGATCCCACCACTTAACACATGGGCAAGACCACCCAACAGATCTCCCCCTCACGCCCATGTTAAGAGTTCTCCCATGCCTATTATCTCCCCACAAGGAATATAATTTTCTGAAAACAATGATTTAGTTATCATATCTGATCCATTCTCATCAATATGTATTTTTTGAAAATGCAATACCTTTATCTCTAGTATATCAAATCCAATGATATCTGACATCAGTATACTTGGGTCTGAAATGAAAAGGTTAATTTTACTGAGATGGATATTGCTTTGATTGCCACAGTAGAGAATAAACTTCTCTTGCCTATGTTTCAACTCATCTAGGAATTATTTCATCCAAACTAGTTCTTCTGTGGCAACAATATCCTCATCCATAAGAGGTAGACTTTGTCTTTCACTGACGTTGAGTATGTTGTGCAACAAAAGCTTGTAAAAAACTCTTATCTATGAACAAGTAAACACAAGAGTTGGGAAATAAGCAAGAGAGGTTTATTTTACACAGTGATAGTCAAAGTGATACCCATCTCAATAAAAATCCAATTTTTCATTTCATATCTTAAGCATATTGATGTTAGATATTACTGAATCCGAGATATATTAGATATTAAGTTATTGTATATTGAGAAAATTCATATTGATGAGAATGGATCAAATGTGATAAATCAATGTTTTCAAAAAAACATATTGCTTCAAATACATGATGACTAAGTTCCTCTATACACGAAAATAACAAGCATGAAGGAACTTCCCACATGGGAATGAGGGAGAGATTTGTTGGGTGGTACTATCATCTGTTAAGCGGTACGACCCTAGGGGTTTACTGACAAAATACAACCCAAACCCTAAGCCTAAGAGAGGTGTTAGAAGAGGGGGGAAAAAATCAGGTCCAATTATCAATAATTGGATACTCAAAATCAGGTCCAATTATCATAACATTCTGGTATGTTGATTTAGACACCATGCTTGTTCGATATTAGTCTTTGAGATTTTTTCTCATATACAGTTTTCTCTCTAATTTTCTTCAAGCTCATATGAGTGTCTGTATTTAATGGTATTTGATATACTCTAGTCGATATAGTGAGAATCATTTGTAATCCGATTATTTTTATAGTGGAAGAATGGATCTGACTTTGCTCATGCTTTTTCTCTCGACATTGAAGGCTTTTTCACATATATCTTATTATTTTATCACTTATTTAAGGCTTTGTCACTTATCTTATTGACTTGTGCACTGTTAAATTTTCTACAATCTCATATTTGATATCAAAATATATCTTGGTTGATTCACATAAAGAGGAAAAAGAAGATTTTTTTGTTTGTCACTTTCACCGATTCAAGACATCTTTTCCCAATACATTATAACACTTATTCATTAAAATATTTTCTGGGAGAGATTTAAGTGCAGAAAAAAATTACAAACATGTGAAGTGAAGGTTTTATGCTCGTATCTTATTTGAAAAGATTGCACTAACAATACTCCAAATAAAGGATTGAAAGCAACAATAAAGTCATTATTGTGAATAATACTGGGATTAAGTTACATGTGGATAAGTGGCATAACGTCCATAATATCTCAGTTAAAAGCATTGCTGTGGATCCCAAATAAATAATGACAAATAAGAGGTAGGACAAAAAAAATCATATATTGCAAATTGTGACATGAGAAGGCACGATGATGAATGCGTCCCTTCACTAGCAACTAGACTCCAAGGTTTCTATCAATAATGCGTACCCTAGTTAATCTGCAATATTGGATGATACTAAAAAAATCTTTAAAAATTGTGATAATTTGAGCCCTTCACGGCTGCTGAATACAACCATAAAATTCATGAGATCTTGTCAAGCTAGCGCTCTATTTAGCGTTGTTAACGTTAAATCCATGGTCTCCAAAGCACAGCAACATGGAAAAATAGAGCATATGGAAGTCAAAGCCGATGTCAATCCTCTACGTCCATCCCTTGTTACCAAGCTCCAAATCAAACCCATTTTCTTGCGTGTCATAACAGAAAGTGTCCCAACAATTCCACTCGTGTTCCACGAGAACACAACCGAAACCCCAGTAATTTGATAAGATAATCCCAATTCCAAAGAAGACACAGCAATTCAAAGGTAAACGAAAGGAAAGATGACGGGGAATCAAAATTTACCGACCACCAAGGGTAGTGCGTCCGGCCATCGATCTTGAGAGCAAGGGAGAGGGTAAAGCAGATGAGCAAGCCGTGCGCCACCAGCGCCTGAGCCTCTTTCCCCACCCTCCGCCACGTCATCGCCCTCCGCCGCTGCATCTCCCTTTCTCTCTCCACACGGCTTTGGGGATTTTGGTTTACGAAATTTGCTTGTGCAAACGAACGACGGGATATCCACTTAAATCGTCAACTCACGAATCACAAAGCAGAGTCCACCGCCATCGTCAACCGTATTGAAATCCGACGGTCGACAAGGCTCCCGCCAGAGAGACAAATCAGCCGTCACATCGATATCCTCGTGACACGTCAACAGATTAAGCATTCGTGTCCTAGAAGAAGACGGCAGACACACTAATTTACATTAATATCCCTTCAAAATTATTCTTCTAAATACATGTAATATATTTAATAATAGTTAATGATGTAAATTCCAGTAATCACTGTTTTTATGGATCAAGTTTAGTTCTTTATGAATTTTAATGACTCAATTAGATCATTATAGCTTCAATTAGATCAAGTTTAGTCCTTTCATTTGCAAAAATTTTGTTTTATTTAAAAATTCTAATTCTATTTTACCAAAAGGATGGATTTGTAAAATCACCTTTTTTTAATTTTTTGTTGTGTATTTTCTAATTAAGTGATTTTTAAACACGACACGAGTAACTCGCTAATGACCTCTCTTGCCTTGATAAGGGTGGCCTCGTATTCCGAGACGACGACGACGACGACGGCGGCGCCGACGAAGACGAAAAGCTAGACGATCCTTGGGCGGAGGAAGCGGGCGGCCGAGGGCGATCGAGCGCCATGAGAATCGCCGGTAATCTCACACCCGAGCAGCTCGACTTCTTCAACACCAACGGTATCAATCCCCAACCGATCCTTCCTCGAATCCAAATCCAGATCCAGTGGCACGTGGTAATCTTTTGGAAAAATTTTAATTACTGTCACTCATCGCAGGGTACTTGGTTCTCGAATCGTTCTCTAGCCCCGAAGAGGTCAGAGAGATGAGGGATCGGATGGCGGAGTTGTTGGACGGGTTCGACGGCTCCATTGCGTCCATCTTCTCCACGAAGAACCAGGTATTAGAACTGCACGAAGTTCCTAGTAGTTGTGGCTCTGATAGGGAAAACGGAAGGGAAAAAAAAAAGGATTTTTGTATGTGATCATTTTTTTTCTTTTCCTTAATTTAGCAGCAGCACACGGACGATTACTTCTTCGAGAGCGCCGAAAAGATCTCCTTCTTCTTTGAGGGTCTGTGCTCGTTGAACTATCCGCTTTTTGTTTTGTCATGGCAAAAATAGTTTCTTTGTCGGAAAATTTGTTTCATTAATATGGAAGGCAACGAAGAACTCCGTGGGAATAGTGTGGACACAAAAATTTATGGAGATTACTATTTACAATCCCTTTATTATTTGCAATCCTTTTTTACTGTTTACCATCTTACTTTAAAAAAATTTAATCTTTCTAAACTATTCCTTTATAAATGGGCATAATTATCATCCTCTTTCCCTTCTTCCACATCTTCTTTTTTCCTCTAAAGAGTCTCTTAAGAGGACGACATCGAGGAGGCGACAAGTAGGTCGGACAATGTCAATCGATATTGGCAAGTAACAGTTAAGGGAGCGGTTGTGGAACTGTTGCAGTGTGCGGACTGCTAAGGATGCTATGCTAATGCCACTCAACCATCTGAAAACTGATATTGGCTTGATATTCAAAGACTTCAAGCGCTACAGTTAAAGTGGAGTTTTCTGTCTTCCATTGTGCAACTAATAGCAGGATGTCAAATGGGCAGCATTTTGTGTAATCTGATGTGCGCTAAATTTTAGAAAATTTGAAGTCAATTATAATGATCTGAGATGCTCTCTTTTGAAAAGCAGAAAATTCACAGATTGGAAAGCAAGCGGGAAATGGATTATTTTGCATAGAGATTCTGTTGGGGAATCCTGACAAATACTGATTTAAATTTGTAATGGGTTCTGTAGGCAACAAGATGCATCTTTAGGAGCAATGCTTTAGTATGGCAGTACCCCCATGCTTGTATGTTTCAATCTTTGAATCAGTTATTCACAAGGACTAAATGAGTAGTGTCGACTAATTATTTTCTGGCTATAAATATTTTCCATTGCTAAGCTGTTATTATAAATCTACAACTGAGAGACATTGGTGGGTTCAAAGCATATGATTAGACATATCCTTCTAGAAGCATATGCCAGAGTGTTTGATGCAAAAATTTTTTGCTGCAAGCTTGCATGATCAGATAAAGTGTCGTAAACATTATTGTAGATATCGATTGTGCTTTACCTGGAAAATACTCTGGTTGTAAAAAGTATATGCAGGGATTATTGGGAAACAACTGTTATTGTTTATCGAATAAGACAAAGAGATATTTGTTCATGTAGTTAGTATACTAGGAATTTCTGTGTGCAGAGTAGGTGAGCTATAGTAGAGTGGTGCTGTCATTATTTTCAGAGAACATGAAATCACAAGTGGGTGTGAGGTGCTTATGCACCCAACCCACCTACTTCTCTCTCTGTCATGGTGTGGTAGGATTTATGGTGTACAAACAAAAGATATTTGATGACTTGTGTATCCTGTTATTTTTCCTCCTGACATAGTTCTCCACTTCTATTTTATACAGTTGTGTAGGTTGCTGCGTTCATTTCTATTTTCCATTTTCTTCATTTGTATGTTTTAATCACACTGTTTTCAGCTCATTTTCTTTCTCACTATATATCCTGAAAAGCTTTTCTGATGGTCATTGCAGAGAAGGCATTTAGAGAAGATGGGCATTTGAAACAACCAAAGGAGCTCTCTATAAATAAAGTTGGCCATGGTTTGTCCTCTAGCTGTGATACATAATTGTCATTTCATGTAGTATAGGATAAAATGTGTTTGTTTATGGTTGGTTGTAGATATCTTTATAGGTTTTACAAGGATATTTTAGATTTTTTATCTTTCCAAGAGAATTTATTTCTAATTCTCCTCTTTCCTCTGCAGCTCTACATGAAATAGATCCTATCTTCAAAAAGTTTACATCCTCAGATAAAATCTCAGGCATGCTTTACTCATTGGATTACAAGAGACCTGTGGTTATACAATCCATGTACATCTTTAAGGTACTTTGTTAGTAGTTCTAATTTGTGCTTTTGATTGAAGTTTGGCAGGATGTAAGGTTCTTAATTCTTGTGTTTGATGTTCATGTAATTTCAGCCATAAGAAAAGTTTCGCTGATATATCTATCGGTTGAGGTTCCGTAGTTCACTATTTTTGTTATTGTAATTTATGCTTGTTCACCTTATTTAGGCATTTTTGGCTGGGAATGACATTGAATCAATATAATGCCTCAATACCCATGATTAAGAGAGCAGGCTGAGTACATACCAGAAAGGTTGGTGTATAGATGAGGACTGTCGGGTTAATTTGGACCTCGTGAATCAATTCAGGAGAGAGAAAAATCTGAGGGCATGCAGGATCTTATCCGAGTTAACCAAGAAGTTTTGTCTGGGGACGATGATTTTCACCATTTGTGGTGTAAGGAGGAAAATTATCTGTGACCTTATGAAAGATCGAAAATGCATATTGCCCATTATATTTCAAGCATGGATAGCATGCTTATTGTAGTCATTTAGTTCTTATACCTTCTTCACACGAGAATCATGCTGTAAACAAATGAAAATTTTGACGAAATATTATAAAGAGCACCTAAAACTTGCTATTGAGTTGAGGTTGAAGCAAAAGGAACTAATGTAATACATGAAGAATAATATTTACCATGTAAGATTGCTTCAAGGAGGCAAGGGCCTCCATAGGCGAAACATGACCAGTAATTGGGGACAAATATTGTGTAATTCATTCTGATCTTAATTAGGCTGGATTAGGGTTATGTAAGTGGGGATTTGCTAGATGTACGAGGTAGTTTATGGAAAATTAACTGTTTGAGCAATTGGAGAATGCAATAAAGACAGTTATCATTGCTCACAAAATTGCAAGGAACTTTGGACAAATATTCATTGTTCAACAAAAGGATGAACTATCTGAAACATAATTTCTGTTGTTCAGAGAACTTTATCCACATCCATAACCAGTTTTGTCTCATAAATCTGTCAAGGCCTCTAAAAATTGGAAACTAAACCCTGGCAGCTTTCAGCTGAACAACTTGCATATGAATGCCATTTTTATATGAAGTTGTCATGCAATTAATATTGCTACAGTGCAAATATTGTCATATTTTGAAGCAATGAATTGCTAAATACAACTAAATTTTCTGAATATTAGGTCTTATTATGTTAGAAATTTTCTTTCCATATGGTTACTTGCTTTTTTGTTTGTTAATTAATTTGTACATGTTATATACTACCAACTTATCATTGATTGGGATCTGTGTACAATTGGCAATTTAGCAACCAGGCATTGGTGGAGAAGTAGTACCACACCAGGATAATTCATTCCTCTATACAGAGCCTCCATCATGCACAGGACTGTGGCTGGCGCTAGAGGATGCAACTATCACTAATGGTTGTCTCTGGGCTATCCCTGGCTCCCATAAGAGTATCTCTTTCCTCACTTCCTTTGTTTTCTTCTATGTTCTCGCCATCATAGTACTTCTGAATTATGCAATGTCGTGTATTTAGATGGTCTAAGGAGGAGGTTTATTAGAGACGAGAATGGGGTCCACTTCGATCATCCTTCACCATCCTATGATAACAAGGAATTTGTACCAGTGGAAGTAAAAGAAGGCTCTCTAGTGGTTATACATGGTGATCTTATACACCAAAGGTAGTTTTCTTGGCCATCATCATTATTTCTTGGCAGCGATTGTAAATATTTTGTTTTGATGATGTTTTTATAATTTATTGCAGTTTTGAGAACAAGTCTCCCAATTCAAGGCATGCCTTGAGCTTGCATGTGGTGGACACAGATGGACATGTTTGGGCGAAGGACAATTGGTTAGTATATGATATCCCTTGGTTTATGTAGATCTCTGTGGTCGATAGTTCTATTTAGTATCTTAGTTTGTTTCTTATCCAAAACAACTGAGACTTTGAAAACCAATCTGATTCTCAATCAAATCAAGTAGATCTTTTCTGTTTGTTGTTGGCAAGTTCATATGAATCTTTTTGTGTCTGCTTTTTGTTGCTTTGCCCCTTTCTACTTTGTTTTAAATTGTAAGCACTGAAAATTAAACAGCTACACATATCAACTTGCAGTTGCATCCTGTATACAACAAATTTTCTATTACTGAAAGGTACTAAAGTAAAGGTATTCTTTGTGTGAGTAACTTCCACTTGAAGACTGGTTTTATGCATGGATTTCACTTTGAGATTGACATAGCTATGCATATGATGCACATGTATCATGGCACATTGATCAAAATTTTAATTATAGAAAGTTCTGGGTGTAAAATCTCCAATGTTATTTGATCTAATACTTGGAGTAGAAAGATTATCCAGCTCAGCACCTGTAAACGAGCATTATTTAACTTGTTTTTGTAAGGAAGTTTAGATTTCAGATCAACTTCATCTTCCTTTTGGTTGTTCAATTTGAGGTAGCAGCATGTCTTTTAATCATTTTGTCACCATGTTCTACCAGGATTCAAAGAAAAGTCGAACCTGAGCCTCTCTACACCTGTCGATGTTAAGGGGTAAAGCACAGCACAGAGAATGTTTCACACTTTTCTACTCCAGTGGCAGTTGTATACTGAACACAGAAATCATAGTGCTGCTATATATACTTTCGTGGTTGTCGTAATAATGTGGCTATCTGCCTGAAACTTTCTTCTGTAAAATGAACTTTCTTTTTATTGGAATGCAAACAAGATATGGACATGAGGATTTATTGGGTAATTGCTTAGTGTTTCTTTCTTTTATATGTGTTCACTCAAGAGTCTTTTCCTTTATTCTTAGAGTCAAGAATCAAAGAATGCAGCCTTACTCTCCCATTGCAAGTTTGGGGCCTCAATTCATGCCCCATACATATTGCTGCACTTTATATTGTGTATCATAATCTACTTCAAGGCTGAGAAGGACCAATCCCCCAAGTTGATATCCGGATTCCTTGCATCATAGATTATGTGATTTTGTTAATTGTATAAGGTATATAATAGTTCTAATCTGATTACGATTATCAATAAATAAAAATAAAGTTTAATTATAATAAGATTTTTTATTAGGAATGATCTTGATGAAAAGAATTTTTTTAATTTTTTATCTTAAATTTTTTGCTCGTCTATAAATATAGGTTCTCATACAGAGATTATAATAGTTTTATCATTTATGATAGTTTTATAAAGGATAAGACAAAAAAAGAAGATGACTTTGATTTTCCTTGTAGATCATTTTATTTGGATCTAATGGTATATTTATAAATAAGAACAAATATATTTTGAATGACATTGAGATGTGTGCATCCTAAATTTAATTTATGTTATTTGATTTCAAAATTTGGTATTAAAATTTTTTTATAAAACAATAACATAATTATACTTCTTACAATTGAAATCAATAATAATTTTAAAATCAAATACCTTATATCCAAAAGTATTACATGTGTTTTGTGTTATCACCCTTTGCTTGCAAAGCATGATTCGATCTCTTTTGTTTATCTCATAGTCGCTTGTTTATGCACAATGAAGGTTTCTTGCCTACATCGGTGCAATCATGAATAGAATATTGCTACTTAATCTTGGTCAACCAGTTTTGTCGGTAGTTTGGTGTCAACAATAATATTATGAAAGCTAGCGATCTAACTTGGTCATTGGCCTTATTGTGAGCTATGATTGTACAAGTGGTAGCGTTGTATGTAACTATTACATAAGTCATAATGACACTCTATGTGGTGGCAAAAGAGAGCAAATATGTTGAGGGTTCCATAGTAAGTGATTGTTGGTGAGCAATCACCTATATCGACTGAAGGTTTGCTGTCTATGACTATACAACATAGGGTGACGGCATACTTTGTTGCCAACCCTATTATGAGCAGTGAACTACTATCGACGGTATTGTAGGGAGTCAAGATGGTTGGATTTTGGTCGCTAGTGCTAATGTGCATTAGTTCTAGCGGTGGCCAAGGGTGATGGTGACATCACGACATTAGGCGTTATGATGAGGAGTCTCACGGTTGTCGTAGGATTGTATTGCAAAGTATTAATAGTAGCATGAGATAATAGGCTTATATGGTATAAATTATAAAAATAATTTACTATTTACATGACATTTAAGATGTATTTTATATTCTTGTATTGTTCATGTCATTACCAATGTGGTCTAAAATAATAAAATAATAAAATTATATTATAGAATTAATCTTAAATGATAATAAAAAATAATATTTATAATTATATACATAATTAAGAGACTTAGATAATTTCAAAAGAATATCTACTTTGAATAATTATATGATGAGATAGAATGATATTATTTTAGATATTATTATAATTTAGGATTGTATATCCAAATTTAATAACACACCTTCATAAAAATAGTATCAGTACTTAATAATTATAAAATCTTATGTGAACACTAGATTTACCAATATTTCATCTAAAGATAAAATAGAGGTAATATCAATAGTTCAACATTTGTTGAAAAACTTAATATATTATTTTTATCATTAAAATGGTATTTTTGTGCTTATATTATCTTTATATTTTTTGATTAAATTATTATAAATGATTTAAGTATATATAATTTACACTAGATATATTAGATCTAATCTAGATTTGTTGGAAGGAGCACGAGCCGACTATGTTAGATTATGTGATAAAGTGAAATATTATATTATATGATCTTTGGATAAGATATATTATAGTTCTGACTAAATTTTTATTAAAATTATTATTTAATAAAAATATAATCTAATTATGATAAAATTCTTGATTAAGAATTACCTTGATGAATGAGACTCTCCTAATTAATTATCTTAAATTTTTTGTTATTGTATATAAATA